>VDFB02271358.1:1249447239-1249457917 GCA_007258455.2 Sequoia sempervirens | reverse complement strand
CACTAACATTAAGCTAGGTGTGCAAATCATTACTCCTAACTCCTTCATTAGCAAAAAAATTGGTAACAACATTGGCTTCTCTATAAGCATGTGATATTTTCACTTTATCAAATTTTGCCAAAGTCAAGATGGCATCATTAATCCAAGATTTTATTGTCCATGAGGGGGGAGACTTGCCACAGAGGTAGTCAATTATATTTTTGGAGTCACCTTCAAGCCAAAGATTTCTAAAGTTGAGACTTTGGGCTAAATTTATTATGTGAAAAGCGCCAGCCGCCTCCGCTAATTGATTGGTTTGGGTGCCGAGAGGAGAGGCTATGGCACCAAAGAAATTTCCAAAGGAATCCCTTAAGATACCACCACAGCCCGCTGCCCCCGGGTTACCTTTAGCCACACCATCAAAGTTAGCTTTGACCCATCCATTAGGAGGTAAAGACTAGCGAACACCCTCTCTGTCTTTCTTGTCTTTCTTAGGAGCACAAGGAAAATTCAAACTAATGTTACATTCCATAGCAACAATAAGGTGATAGGATGAAATTCCCGCTTTCTCCAACAATCCAACTTTCTGGGGCAAAACCTTGAAGTTTTCCTTCAAGAATCTAACAATTTTATCAAAAATGATATCCACAGAAGCTTCTATATCTCTATAAATTCTATTGTTTCGTTCTTTCCAAATACCCCAAAGAACATGAGGGAAAGAGAATTCCCAAAAAATCCTGAGCATTGGATTTTTAGTCGGGGCTTTCCATTGAAGGAAGAAGTCTTCAATGGATGAAGGAAAAACCCAAGAAAGATGCCACAGGCTGATAATTTCTTCCCAAATAGCAGCAACAAAGGAGCAATGAAGGAACAAATGACACACTGATTTGGCCTCTGACATACAAAGAGAGCATCTGTTAGGTATTTCAAACCTATGTTTGCAAAGGTTATCAATCATGAGCACCTTGTTCTGGAGAAGGATCCAAAAAAAAATGGTTGATTTTAGGGATCAAATGTTTGAGCCAAGCTTTCGACCAGAAAGGAGGAGTGTCCTGAGATGAAGTAATCCTAGCGAAGGTAGATGAAACAGAATAATTACCCAAGGGTTCATCAAACCAGACAAGACGATCATCCACTTGGTCAGAGCAAAGTCTAACAGCTAGCAAAGAAGACTGAATAGGAACAAGAGTCTGACTGACAATACCCAGATCCACCCATTTACCATTCATTTTGTAGTCTTTCACATAACAGCCATAACGGGCCTTGCAATTCTCAGCCCATTCACTAAAGGGATTGGTTTTTAACAGGGGCTCCTCGAAAAGCCATCTATCCTCCCAAAATCTGGTGTGGTTTCCGCTTCTCACCTACCAACTAGTTCTAGAATCCATAATATTCTTACCAATGATTAGATTACTCCAGCAGGTAAAACCTCTAGGAAGAAGGTGGGAGTCTTTCTGAATAATAAAGGAATGGTTATTTTCTAAATATTTGCTAGCTAGAATATCTGTCCATTCTCTTGAAGAAGAAAAGATTCTCCAGATTTGTTTAGCTAAAAGGATTTTGTTAACCGTTCTGATTCTTCTAAGACCCAATCCTCTGGCCTTTTTAGGTTTACAAACTAGATTCCATCTAATTAAAGGAAGTCTTTTTTTTTCTTCAACACCCAACCAAAGAAATCTTTTTTGAATCTTTTCAATAGCATCAGCAAATTTAGTAGGAATCTTGAAGAGGCTCAAGACATAGATAGGCAAATTCTGGAGTGAGGCTTTGAGGAATTGAAGTTTTCCTACTTGACGTAACAGAGCTCCTTTCCAACCAGCAAGCTTCTTGCTGAATCTTTCAACCAATGAAATCCAAAAATAATCAGGAGGTTTAAGGCTTAAGGGTAGCCCAAGATAGGTGGCAGGTAAAGAGTCCACCCTGCAACCCAAAATTCTAGCAATTTTCTTCTGTCTATTATCTAGCGTGTTGAAGAAGAACAAATAACTTTTTTGATTGTTGATCAACTGTCATAAAGCTCTCCCATATTTATCAAGCAAATGTTTTAGAGTTTTTCCTTCAGAGACCGAGGCTTTACCCATTAGCATAGTATCATCAACGAATTGTTGATGGGAACAAACCAGGTTACCAGAAGAGGGTTTTAGACCAAGAAGAGATCTATAGTCAACCAACTTTTTCAGATTTCTGCCAATACTTTCAACCATAATAGTGAATAAAATGGGAGAAATAGGATCTCCCTATCTTAGACCTCTTGTACTTTGGAAAAAAGAGGTAGGGGAACCATTAACCATAACCGATATGGAAGCAGTAGTAACAAGTTGTTCCACCATTTGGATAACCCTGTTGCAAAATCCAAAAGCCTTTAGAATTTTAAATAAGAAGATCCAATCAACTATGTCATAGGCTTTTGATATATCAAGCTTTAATAAGAAGCCTTAAGTCTTCTATTCCACTAAGGAATGAATATTCTCGTGTACCGTCACAACTGAGTCCAGGATTTGTCTGCTAGGTACAAAGCCATTCTGTTGAGGAGAAATCAAAGAGGGAAAAAAAGTTAAAAATATAGAGGTTAAAACCTTAGAAATGATTTTATATATAGAATTACAAAGACTTATGGGCCTTAAAGCCTCAAAATTATTAGCTCCAGGTTTCTTGGGGACAAGGACCAAGAAAGTGGCATTTATTTCTTTTAGGAGACTTCTGAAACCAAAAAATTCTTTAACAGCATTCACCACATCTTCTCCAATAATCTCCCAAAGCCATTGAAATAAAAATAGAGGGAAACCATCCAGACCTAGAGCTTTAATCCCATCAAAGGAGAAAACAACCCTCTTGACTTCCTCATTGTAGTGGATAGCAGACAACAAAGAGTTATTTTCCTGGTTGATTATTCTCGGTATAGCTTCAACTAACTAATCCTGATCATTTTGGTTAATTTCATCATTCACCGAAAGGAGATGTTTGAAAACATAGCAAGCATGCTTTCTAATATCCTCCTCCTCCTCATACTTGATGCCATTCACTTCAATTTGGGATATTCTAGTTATAGCTCTATGTTTGAAGCCAAAAGATGAAAATACCTGGTATTTTTGTCACCTGCAGATAACCAAAGATCTCTAGATCTTTGCCTCCAAAACTCCTCCTCCTTTCCAATTATGTCATGCATCTTAGTGAGGATCTCATTCTCTTTTTCCTTATTGTCAAACAAATATCCCTCCTTTTAGATTTTACATTGAATTTCTCCCAACTCTATCTGGAGATCAGACTTGATCCTAAAGATATTCCCAAAAGACTCCTTTTTCCATTTTTTCAAATTACATTTCACTTCCCTCAGTTTTTTAGCTATTCTAAACAATGTTGTGCCAGGAATACATATATTCCACCATTTCCTAATTTCCTCTTTAAGAGTGCAATGAGAGGTCCACATTTTTTCAAATCTGAAAGGGATGTTTTTCTTCTTTTTAATGGGATCCGCTATTAAAACCGATAGTACAACGAATATTTTCAAGAGCATTGAAGATTTATCATGCCAATGTTGATCCTGAATAGTACAATGAATATTTTCAAGAGGAATGATCTTTCATATTTCACATTCAAACCTATAACCATTAGGTTGGTGTGGGAAGTGGCCAAAGAATAAAGATGACCTACCCGGTTTTGGAATGTTTCCATTCTATACCATGAAATAGTTTTCCCAAATCAAATCATGGACTTCTCTTTTCTTTTCATCCCAGGAAAACTCATAATAGAAAAAAAAACAACAATAGAAGAAATATCACCAAACATATTGTTGTTTGCAAAGCCTCAAACTTAGAGAATAGATCATTGTTTGTGCATTCAAATGCCATCATTCAAAAATGGTGTTGGCCGGGGGCGTGGAGAATTGAGTATTGAGGAATACATCTTCATGCATTGAATTATAGCGGAAACATCATCATAAATTCTCTCCTCATTGTAGCATAGTGTTAGTTCTAGAATTTATTATGGTAGATGAAACAGAACTCCTCCTAAAAGGTTCTAGATGGGGAAGGCAGCAATATTCAGCACATGGTCAACTATGGATGGTTCTGGAGACACTATTCATTGGTAAATGGCTGATAGATCATTCAAAAAATTATTATCAAGCCGCTAGCGCAAGGTTTCTAATGAAAGAAAATTCATAGAGCACAAACGTAAAATAGAAAACATATCTTTATTGATACAAAACCAATAAAGTGTAAGATGCATCTACAATAGCTCTATGGAGAAACTCTATCAAAATTGAGTTATGAGGAATACATCTTCATGCATTGATTTATAGCCAGAAACATCATAAATTCTCTCCCTCACCATAGCATAGTGTTACTTTTGGAATTTATTATGGTAGATGTAATAGAACCTCCTAAAGGTTCTAGATGGGAAGGCTACAGTATTCAACATGTAGCCCAGCTATGGATGAGTTACGGATGGTTCTAGGGAGGCTGTTACGTTCAGTACGTGTTGAAAGTTTTGAAAGATAATTTACTTCCAACATCCCCCATAAATTAATTATGCCAATATCTCCCCATAGTCAAAAATGGGTCTGGCCTAAAACCTTGTTAAGTCCACGGTCTAAAGCTCGATACCAATTTGAAAGACATTCACGAAGCACAAAACAAACATATCTTTTATTCAATACAAAACCAATAAAGTGCAAATACATCTACAATAGTCTGCAGAGCAACTCTATCAAAATTGAGTTATGAAGAATGCATCTTCATGCATTGGATTTATAGCTAGAAACATCATAAATTCTCTCCTTACCATAGCATAGTGTTATTTCAAATTTTATTATGGTAGATGAAATAAAACTCCTCCCAAAGGTTCTAGATGGGGAAGGCTACGTTATTCAACACATGGCCATTATGGATGGTTCTGATGGTTTTGGGATTTTGTTCAATTGGTCTGTTGTGAGTTTGAAAAGATAATTTACCAACATCCCCCTAAATTAATTATGCCAATATCCCCCCATAATCTAAAAGGATGGGTTCCAACCTAAAAGAACGGTAATTCCCAGCCTAAAGCTTTTTGATACCAATTTGAGAAGACAATTCCGCAGCACAAAACAAAAAAATAGAACAAACATATCTTTTATTGTGATACAAAGCGAGGTACAAAGTGTAGATACATCTACAATGGCTTTGTGGAGCAACTCTATCAAAATTGAGTCTTGAGGGAATACATCTTCATGCGTTCAATTTATAGCCAAAAACATCATAAATTCTCTCCTCATTGTAGCATAGTGTTAGTTCTAGAATTTATTATGGTAGATGAAATAAAACTCCTCCTGAAGGTTCTAGATGGGGAAGGCGGCAATATTCAGCACATGATGGAAGCTATGGATGGTTTTGGAGAGACTATTCAATTAGTGCGATGTGATAGATGAGCTACTTCCAACATCGATGCAAATGAAAATGAATGTATTTCCTTGATCCATAGTTACGTATGAATGGATACATGTAGGAGTATTACAAGGATGCAATTTATACCTATCATAAGATCGCGGTTGTATAACCATCATAGCTACATTCTAATAAGTACACAATGTAATAACCATTACGCCAACAGATACATGAGCAATGGAAAAACTATTTATAGATATATGTTATGTAAGAAAAAATTGAATAAAATATAGAGAATTAAAAATTAATTAGCTAATTATATAAATAAAAATTATTTATTATCCTTGATTCATATGATAGACTAGACAAAGTGGCAAAGAAATAGAAAAGAATCACCTCCAAGGATGCAATTCAAACTGGATTGCACAATGACTAGTTACAATATGTCTAAAATAAATTAAAAGTTATAAAGTTATATGATGTTTTATGTTGTCACATGAGAAAGATTTCATTTAAGACAAATTTAGTATTTTCATTATAAATATGTCAAAGCAATAGCTTATTCTTCAAATTTTAGTGATTTAATTGCAAGATCTTATGAATGTCAAAATTATTATTTAGGAATATTATGTGAAGATGAAAAAGATTGAAAAATTAATTTATCATGTTCTATTTATTTAGAAAAAACAAGAAGAGACATGATCGTAGAAGTTGAAAAATTCATGCATTCAAGTTTGTGATGGTTATAATGAAGAAGAAGATTGTGATGGTAAAAAAAGAGGTTTGTGATACTAAGAATACAATTGAATTATGTAATGATCCCAATAAACAAGAGATTTATGATGGTGCCAATTGAAAATAAGAAAATATGACATTTTTCTAAAGATTACTTTTAAAGTAGATATAAATAAACTTACAATAGTACTAACTAAAATCATATATGCATACATAGCAAATTGTAGAAATCAATGAAACCTAAGATTTTATCCATCTATACAAATGTAAATTTAACAACTAAGTGAGTTAGGACAGGATATTTTGATTAAATAATAATGTGATTTGAATAATGTTATCTGAAATTAGAAATTGGACATTAGACTGGAAAATGTGATAAAGATTAACTTATATTATCTGCTTGATTAATTTTAAATAGTTCTACAAATCTTATTATACTTTAGCCAGTGGAAGGAAGTTGTTTCAGCACGTGGCACCATGTGGATATCTAACTAGGTAGCCACAGTCATTGGACGAAGTTGCATTAGTATGATTTATTTTCTAATATTTTAAAAACATGTTCACGAATGCATGGCTAGGAAAGTGGACATAAAGAAATGCTCTTACCTTGTGTTGAGTAATTTTTTCTATGTGGTAAAAATGCTGGTATATCATTCTACTGCATATTTTGTTTAAAAAAAATCATTGTCCATATACTATTGCTCAAGAAACTATGCAAACAGAAATATACTGCACTTAAAATAAAATGGTTGATTAAAGACTTTATACTTGGTAAAATGAAGATTTTTTATCATGGGTAGGCTAAAAATAAATTTAAGAGGATTTGGATTTTATTTGATAACATTTTGATGTATTTTAGACCTATTTTAGGAAAGTAGTATCCAATTAGATAGATAGGGAGAAGACCTTATAAATAATGGATGGCTTGTCATTAGTATTATTCTATTGGTTCATGAGTGTGATTTTATTGTACTAGTGAATTTTTTCAAATATTTTTATTGATATCCTACAAAACAAAGCTCTTATGATGATGGGAAACATGTGAAAACATTCTTTAAAATGGGAGTTTGTCTCAATCAACACCTTAATGAATAATATATATGTCAACAATAGTAAAACTATTGAACCTCCCATATTTATTTTTGGGAATAGTTTAAACAAGTAAAGGTTAGAGAAAAGGATTGGATGAAAAATTCAAATTTGGAGACTATTGGAGTAAATTCATTGGATACAAAAATCATATTCTAAAGTAATTTTAATGGAGGTTGGGTTATGTTTTGACTTGGCTCTTTGGAAGAGTAAAAGAATGGCTTAAACTCACAAAATAATGATAAGAAACATGAGAGCACAGAATATGAAGGAATGAAGTTCTAATGTAGTATGGATGAATGTGAGTTTACAGTAGAATATTTATAGATTTAATCTTATTAGCTCCAGAATAGGTATAATCTAGTTTTATGAATATTGTTTGTCATGAAATATTTAAATAAGTACGATACAAATGGATGGGTAAAAGAATGTAAGAGTGATGCAATAGATGATTAAGTAAAGCTCAAAAAAACTCAAAAAAATTTATGATTTTTATATTAATTTTATTTCTCACATTCAAACTATACTAGAAAATATGAAGAGATCAAGATCAACTTGAACAATAAAATAGTGAATGGATAAACCATTCTTGATTAAAACATTATGTTGATCAGTAATTTTGTTAGATCCTACCTGACTTTATTCTTGCACAGTGATTCATTAATTCCAACCTCGTAACATAACTAATCTATCATATTATTATTTTAATTACTTTATCTTAAAAATGACACCACTTATAAAACTTCACCACATAAAGAATTATTTAAAACACTTTTATAAGTTAAAAGAAGTATTGATAATTTTCCATAGTAGAATGCTAGACATAATAATAGTCCTGACAGGTTCAGAATAACATTTGCAAATCATTGTTCTTTTGCAGAATGCCTCAAATAACAAACAAGATTCCCACTATTTGAAATGACTTAAATGGCCTTCAATAAGACCTAATTATGCTCTACCTTTCTGTGGAAATTACGGTGACAGTTACAGGCATCGCATTTCATTTTGTCAGCTTGGCCAGGCTCGAACTCTTGACATCCATCAACGGTGTAAACTCCAAGGCGCAGACCTTGATTCTTCCGACATTCCATGTACTTTACAGTGCATCTAGGCTCATTATTTGTCCCATAAACAACAATGGCTTTTGATGTTTCCTTTTTTCCCTCTGAGATTTGTCTGTCCTTTTCTAGCGGCTTCTCAGGAATTTCATCCAAATCAACTGTATCCTTATTTGTTCTCTTCGATGTTTCAGCTTTATCATCCTCGCTTATTTCCCTCCTTCCCCTGACTTTTCGTTGCTCAGTATTATCTTCATCATTTATCATGGCCATGTTCCTTTCTTTGGAAGGGTCAGTCATTTTGTTAGATCCTGCCTGACTCTATTCTTACACAGAGAGAATGGAATAATATTTCAAAACCAGCCAAAGAAAAGGAGTTCAAAGACGGCAATGAATGAAGATGATAGAACGCTTCCCTTCAGTTCTAATGTTTTTTGACTACCTAATGGAAACCATTTGCCATTAAAGCAAATGTTTTTTATATCGCCGTAAAAAATAACTATTTTGTGTTTGTGTTTACCTTTATAGATGCGAATTCTAGCTGATGCCTGCTACAGTCTTGTATCTGAATTTTGACTTTTCTGCAGTTTACTTGACATGGGTGATTAAAACAACAGCGATTTCCCTTTTATGGCACGGCTTCACTATGGCGTCTTCAAACTGCAACTTTTGATCGGCGGCTTGGTGATTTGTATTGCTGAGATTCCAGTGATTGACCTTTATATCCAGCAAATGATTATATTGCTTCCATAAAATGATTTGTCAACCTCTTTTATAGAGGCTTTTGATATTATAAGAAGTATTCTACATTAATAGCCGACATTGTCATTTACTAATAATAGCAAACCTTATCTAAATCCAAAAGTTTATCTCTCAGCTGGTTTGAAATTATGAAATGTTCCAACATTTAAATAGCTTATTACCATCAATTTTCACATGATTTTAAATCTAGTCCATATGGGATTCATGAAGAGAGAGGCTCTTAATTCAACCATGTGTAAAATAGAGTAAAATTAAGGTAAAAGGCATGAATGAACAGTTTCAACCAGCAACTACCTAAAACTCAAGTTTTAAAGACTTTAATCTAACAATAAAACACAAATGAACATGGAAACATAAAATGACAAAGCAATATTACCATTATTCCTATGCCATGGTTGAATCACCTTCATTGCTCTTCTCCATTTTGCTTCATATGCTTGCTTGCCCTCATATTCATGGTATGAAAGAATAAGCTTTGTGATAGTGACAAAAAAATACCAAAGATAGTGGTTGTAGGGTTGAAATGAAAGAGATGAGTCTCTTTTATAGAAAACCAAATTTGAATGAAGGGTCAAGATTAAATGATGAAGATCAATGGATGAGATTGTTTTGACTAGCAAAGAAGTAGGGTTAGGGAGAAAATAGGGTTTAGTTAAGGATGGATGGTGGAGATTGAAAGGAAATAAAACCTTATCAAGGGTGGAGGTTAATTGAGATAAAAGGGGAGATTGACAGAGAAAAACAGTTGGCTTGAGTAATGTAAATAATTATAAAATTATTTAATTTAGGAAGAAAAATGAATAATAAAATAATTAAAACTATTATTTAATTATAGATGAAGAGGGAAAAGTTGACTTTTAATTAAAATAATTGAAAACAATTATTTAATTAAAAAGTGGAGGAAAAAGACAAATTAGTAAAAATTAAAATAATTATTTACTAGTGCAGGGAAAAGTGAGAATTAATTATGGAAGAACAGGCTAATGATTAATTAAATAATTAGAATAATGAAAATGAATAATTAAATAAACCCTAATTAATAAATTAAATAATTAGGGTTTGTGTTGTCAAAGCCCTTCCTAAGCAATCCTCAAGTTTTGTCCTTGCCAACATTATAATCAACCATTGACTCCTTACTATCGGTTTCTAATCAGTTAAGTTGTAACTTATGTCATCAAATCCATTGTATTACCAGCCCCTCAATGCCTAGGTCTGAAAGATTTTTTATAAGGTTGATTGATCGACCTTATTTGGCCTTTACATCCTTTGAGTAAAATGATTTTAAGTCTTTTGAGGCCTTTTTCTACATGATCCTAGACATTCCCCTTCTTAAAACAACTTGCATGCACATGAAAAATTGTATTACTTAAGCCCCCTTTCATTTCTAACTTGATTGCTCATCATGGATAGAATTATAGCTTTATGTTTCACATTAGCGATGAGTGATGTGAGTTTTCCTTTGTATCACTGGTTGTTTCTCTATTGCTAATTGCCTTTGAATTTGATGTCGTGAATTCACGATGTGCAATGGCCCTTTAAAACTCTTTGTGGCTCTTTTCATCGCTTATCATTGATAGTTGTGTGCTTACCTTTTTCAAATGGGTGATGGCTGATGAGATCCTCTATTCTAATGTACCATCGAGGATATGAAGTGTGATATGGGTGACACCTTTTCTACCTTTTATTTTCAAGTAG
>VDFB02271358.1:1249376858-1249447139 GCA_007258455.2 Sequoia sempervirens | reverse complement strand
ATTTTATCCCATTAAGCCATCATTTTGTCCTAGGACCTTAATTCATAGATCCCCTTAAGCCATCATATTACAACCCCTTAAGCCATCCTACAAGAACCCCTTAAGCCATCATAATTTCACCTAATTTAATGTAATTTAATGAGATTTCACATCATATTAAAAATTATTTGTTTTTTTATTTACATGCCTTAGACATAAATGATCCTTACACTTTTTTTCATTTGTAT
This sequence comes from Sequoia sempervirens, assembly GCA_007258455.2. Lineage (NCBI taxonomy): Eukaryota > Viridiplantae > Streptophyta > Pinopsida > Cupressales > Cupressaceae > Sequoia > Sequoia sempervirens. Next base: position 1,249,446,912 of record VDFB02271358.1, on the reverse strand, counting down.
TGAATTAGGTCATTTATATCATGGATTAAGGCGATTTTTAAGAAAATGATTTAAGGGGATTAAATTTACCTAGAAATTTAGCTTTTTGTATATATTTTAAGGTACATGTATTAAGGGGGGGCTGGCCTAGCTTTATTGGCTAAAGCATCCTACAGGAAAGAGGTTACGAGGTCTAGTCTCCCCACTGTCCCTGTGGTACTAGAGGGCATGTCACACTAGCATCACCAGTCACATGAAAAATGTTTACCAAGTGCACTGTAGTTTATAGGGGGACGGATACCTGATCGATTCCTACAGTCTAGAAAAAAGGTACGTGTATTAAAATTACATAGTTAGATCTTAAATTTTTAAATTTGTATGTATGCTTAATTTGAATGATGTATGTATGTGTATGTATCCTATTTTTTATTTTAAACATGTATCTTAAATTTTGAAATTTGTATGTATGCTCAAGTTGCATGATGTATGTATGTATGTTTATGTATCCTATTTAAACACTCATGTACATTTAATTTAAATATACTTGTGTTTTTGTACTTATTTTTTAATTTTGTATAAGTTTTGTAGGTTCACTTATTTATCATGGATCAATTTGATATTGATGATATCTTCAATCCACCACCTCAGCCCCCTTCACCTCAACACTCTACACCTCCACCCCCTCCACCTCAACACCCTCCCCCTCCACCCCCAATGGGGGATGAGGCTCACTTGCGAGCTTGAATAAATGATAACATTAGATCCATTCAAGATCAAATCAATGCTATTCAAAATGAAGCATTGATTCCAGCTCACTTGAGGCAAAAATTTTGTTGATGTTGTTAGGTCCATTGATGTGGACTTATTCATCGACGATGGCAAGAGGAGAGGAGACAATTTTAATTTGATGGACTCTCCTACAAACCAATCCCAAAACTTAAAATAATGAAATCTCATCTTGCACCTTTTTTTGTCGACCCCATTACCAACCAACCTATTCCTGCAAACAAACCAAGAATATCAATGAGGTGGTGTAGACATCCATAGATGTTTTCCAACTTTTGGGACTGATGGTGGATGGTATTTGACCATCCATCACATACTAATGTGGAGGTCCCTCTATATTTTTGAGGAAATTATATATAGAGTTTGTGTTGGGCCAAAAGCCTAATTATTTTGATTTTAAATCATTTCAAGGTGTTGGTGGTGGTATTCCATAATAGAGGCTAGGGGCATGGGTTGATCCTTGATGACCCATGCATTCTTAACCTCTTGTAGATCCTCCTTCAGCTGCCATTCTTGCATGCATGCAACATCATACGGTGGTATTCACACTAGGAGCTTTGAGTGTGCTCTGGCCAACCTTCACGAGCAAAATTATGCAATGGAAGCTAGGGCTAGAGAGTGAGACCATGGAGAAGTGTTATATGAAGCTAGTTGTAACATGCCAACCCTTCACTGAAGTAAAAATTTCCTAATTTTTCACTATGCGAGTAAATAAACTATGTAACAAACCATTGCAATAAAAAAATTATTTTCTTTATTGGGAATATACGAACAAAGATGTCATAACAAAATACAATAAGGATTCTATTTCATTACAATAATTTCAGAAGTTATAGTAATACAAGAATTCATACATTTACATACATTCAAATGAGCTTTAGAACAAATAGCTTATAGATGGTCCAAGATCCTTCCTTTCAAATCTTGGTCTTTGGTCGCCTGTTGTGGAGGAGAAGCATCACTCAAGTTCTTTTCTTCCAACCACGGACTCATATGCAGTCCCCCGCATATCTATCATTTGATAGATGGCCCTTACCTTCGGTGAAGAGATTGGTAGAGTAACCATATAATGACAACCAACTGAGTATAGTGTTGTGTCCTACATAACTAGAACTTGTAAACCCACAATCTAGGACTAGCATGTAATACTGGATCACAATAAACTAACAGTGGAGCTAGAGGCAGTCACACTACTTTGGCCAAAGTGTTCTCATTCAATACTTCGAATGAATTCTATCACATACACTACTCAGGGTCGATTTGACTTAAGGACATCATAAATTATGCATAGGTATTTCCTTCAATGGATAATCTATCACCCCAAAGATAACCTATCACCATTTCTACAAACTTGGAATAAATCTACTTAACAAAATAAATGCACAAGCTCCCTCCCATAATGGATAAACAATCCTAGGAGTAAACACTAGCTATCCTAGTTAAATAAATAACCTAGCTAAGAGTAACACTTATGCCACTCTTTAAACATATCTAATATGTAATACTTATGATAAACAAAAACCTCTTATTGTGGAGTACATACAAGCACATCATAAAACAGTAATAGTAGCATCCAATTCCTTTACAAGAAATAGTGCATTCCCTAAATGAAAGTACTCATAATAGAAAATTCAAAGAAACCATGGAGAATTTTTTTTCAAAACTAAACAATAAAGAAGAAATATCCTCATGCCTATTTTCGCTTATCCAATCAATTGACTACAAATCAGTTTTCTTGCAGCAACAACTAGCTCAAACTTGATTCCTTCAACTATGCCACAATAACTCTCTTCTCTCAAGTTGATGATGTACTTCACTCAATATACTAGTTCCTTCACAAATACTCTTAGCTCTCTCTCAAATAAAAACATAATATTGCAGCTATGAATTGCAAAGCAAAATGTATAAAATACTATCCATAAAGCATATGGGATGCATCCCAAACAAGTGAGTTTTCTCTACTATTTATACAGTAGAAAAGACACTTTCCATCCTTCAGAATAGGCATGAGTGTTGACAGGAATCACCATGAAAAACCACTCACTCCACATAGCTAAAAGGTGGCACACAAAGAAGAACATACTCAAGCTAAACAATACTACATATCGACCTCCTTTGGTGACTACAGTGAAAGACTATTTCAAAATAGCACATGATGATAAAGTGTAATTCAAATTGCCCTCACAATGAACATTTACAGTGAATAGTATTCATAAGGTGGCACCAAGATAAATAGCTCTTTCAAACAGTTAGTGGGGTTAACTATATATCAGTCAATATCAAATATGTAACACATAGATCAAATCAACTTAGTCTCGTATGAGTTGAATCTCTTCATTTATCAAATTGGCAAAGTCAATGACTTGTTGTACATGCTCTTAATTTGATGTTGATAATTACCAAATGAAAAGGCATTTAAAGAGTTTACTAAGTCAAATTTATTCGCAAATAAAGCGTCGACTAAGTCTCCTCCACATATCGACTTAATGTTGTGAGTTACTTTATAGTATACTTGTTCCTTTATGCATGGCAGCATGAGTAATACTCAGCCTCTTAAAGCAAATTCATAAGTAACATATAATCATCCTTTAATTAAGTTAAATAATCAACCTCTATCATTTTTAATGATAGTTGATTTCCATGCAAGTGATAATATTTAAATATATCATATGCTAACTATGTATGTATACATTTGATATACAAATAAGTATAAGCAAGATAGTACTCACATAGTATTATCAATATATATCAATTGTATACATATATATGTATATAAGTATATGCCTTTATGTTCATGTATACGTATGTATACATATATCCATACATTTGTATGGGCATGTTTGTTTGCCATCATACGCGTGTATCGATACCTATATGCATATGGATATATGTATATACTATACATATATATATATACACATTCGATTCACATAATATCCATGCACAATTACTATTGCATTTATAAGCACCTATGTGTGGTATCTATACATATACATATACATATACATGTCATTAGATCCAATTAACATGCGTGTGTTTATATATACACATACCCCACGTACGTCCTACTCATCAATACAAACATAGTAATACAAGAAAGAAAGCATAAGCCCAAATAGATAAACATCACCCAATAATGCATTTCAATAGTAAACAAGACCCTTACTAATGCAGACACATCAACTAAGGATGACTTACCAACTTCCCACATAATGACTCAACTCAATTATTCTACTATGGTGTGTGTAAGCTAAATTAGTTTACATTACTAGTTACCCAACCAAGATCTTCTCCTAAGTGATACTTCCCCTCCACCTAGAGAAATTGAACATATACCTACAACCACTAACATATGCACATGATAGTCTTCACAAAATATGCAGTATACGTAATACATCTCCAAAGTTAGAATATCAATTCAATAATCATCCACTTCACGTATATGTAGTACTTTTCACACAACATTAAATGAGATAGAATTCACATAGAATGCATCATAAAAAAGTGCAAGTACAATTTATTCATCTCCATAATTCACATTACATTCATATTTACCCTTGTGATAGATTTTTGGACCCAATGGACTCTCTGACTCTTATAGGGTTTTTCACCTAAAAGGATAGAGATTAGATCCAAAAATTCTTATGTTACACTCAAATTAGGATTTATGCAATGTGATATGGTGTAAATGAACTTAAATAAATGCAATTGACTAATTAAGATGATCTAAAATGGATGCAAAAGTGCAATTTAAGCTATGTTTGAAAACACACTATGATATGCAAAAAACTATGAAAATGAAGAAATTATGTAGAACAAAAGGTACAGGGGTATATCTGAGTGCACCTAGATGAAATGTGAGTTGTATAGAGTGTCTGGAATGCTGATGAATTTTACTAATTTTTCACAGTGGGACTCATTCGCCCAGGGTGGCGAATCAGTCCTCTAACTGGTGAAAAAGTGTCAAGAACTAATTTTTGACAATCGGGATCTGGAATCTAACAAAATACAGATTTTTTAGATTTCAAGTGGGACTCATTCACCAAGGGTGGTGAATCATTCCTCCCCAATATTTCTATAAAATTAGAAGACAGCTCTACAACACCATATTTGGAGATGTTTGAATGTCGAGTTGTCGGGGTCAGTTTTGTAGGAAACGGACAGAAAACACTCAAAATGCTTGAAAGGATGATAAGTTGACTTGAAAAGCCTAGTTGACTTAATTTCCACTTTTCAACACCTTTAAACTTGTTAAATCTACAAAAAAAGGCTACAAATACACATGCAAAAAGGGGGGAAATGTTGAGGGGTTAGTGGGTAGGGGTTTACCTTGGTCAAACCCCACTTTGGTAATCAAACCCAATAGAAATGAATGAAATGTAAAGGAAATGATAAATGAACAACATGAAAGTGTTACTAACTTACCAAGATCCTTGTATATGCAAATCTGAAATGATGTCAATGGCTGCTCCAAAGTCCTTGAAAGTGCTTGAGTTGATGATGTAGAATGCTTGAGTGCTTGAATATATGCTTGAATGTGGAGATTGCTTGAATGACTTAGGAGATGTAAAATTAGGTGAAAAACACTTTTTTATACAATTCTTTTGCCTTAGTATCTATTCATACCTCATCACAAGCCAACATGAAGTGAATTTGAATAAAATCCCAAAAGGAAATTTGAAATATTTTGAATTTGGGGCCAAGAGGGACTCATTCACCACCCATGGAAAATGGGTCCCACCTAGGACCTAAAACCATGTGTCAGGAAAAATGTTATGTTTAATGTTTTTTTTGGGGATAAGATCCAAAAATACACTTAATATAAGCATATGAGGGCATAAAAAGACAAAATAAAGCATGAGAAAGGTGTAAATAGTGAAGATGTGCCTAGAAAAGTATGAAATCTTGTTACAAGACTTTACAATATTTCAATATAGGACTTTTTGATGAATAAAAAGGTGATTTTTAGGTGAAATGCATTAAATAGAGTCTAGAAGAATGTAGAAATGTCTTACAACACTTCACAAGACATCATTCTTTGAGTTTTAGTACCTAAATAAGCATGTTCAAGCCATGATACAACATAAAATCAAAGCAACATAGTTCCAACACCATGAAACAAGACCTAAAAGACCATGAAAATGACAAGGGGCCATTTTTCTATGGCACAACCCTACATAGTAATAGTAAATAGTAATTACACAATTGGGGTGTAACACTGGTCCTAGTACCACTCCACCTATGTCAATGCTTCATGTATGTACAATTTGTCATCAATTATGTTATGGATTTGATCAAGCTACACCCAATTTGGGTGCATGTGGAGATTCTGATGATATCAATTCATATGTTGACTTTCTTATTGTTGAGCATCACCCTACAAATATTTTGACACAATTATAAATATATGTGTACATATTGAATTTTTAACTTTTTTAAGCATGTGTTTTAATGAACATATATATCAAAAAATGTAATATTTTAACAATTAAATTATTTAGTGTAGATGGTGACCATAAGGAAATCTTCTACTCATTGAGTTTGTTTTACATTGACACCAGTGCAAGTTGGCAACTCATATGGGGTAATTTTGATTAATTTTTTAAATATATTAAATAATTTTAACTTAATTTAAATTTGTAATTCAATCTTGAACATACATGTTAAATATTTATGTTGGTTCAAGGAATTCACTGACTTCCACATTGGTTCCACTAGAGGGATTATCGAGCACTCCTCCATTCTTAGGTATCTCTCATGAGGTGCTCGTACATGTATTTTTTTTTTTGATACATAAGGTTTATATTTTATTAATATATTAGAAAAGATATACATATCGTCTGCAATGCAAGGAATATCCACCAAACCACTAGAGAAATATAAAACCCCTGTCACCCCAGGAAACGCTTAAAAACTAGAGAAAGATTGTCAGCCACCCTGCCCATTACAAAACCCAGCACTAGAACTATAGCCAAAAAATAAGAAAAATTTAGACACAGAGGTCGAACCTCAAAGGAACCCGTTCAAGTCTACAAATGTAGAGAATTCTTCTACCCATTCCAATCCCTCCTCTACCACCAACCCTATCTTTCATTTCAAAAATTCAACAGCCATTGTTGAGACCATCTGGTGCCTCATAAGCTTAGCCCCCTTCAAATCTAAGAGAAAGGGATAGACCTTCACTGCTTTGGTCGTCTTCTACAAGAGCTCCAAATCAGAGGGACGTGGAATCCCTTTGCCCACGAAGGCTGCTTTCAAGGTCTCCTCCAGACTTCCCAACAAGTTGCCACAAAATAAATTCACCATCAATTCTCTAGCATCTGCCTTGGACACTGCAATGTCCAAAATAGCAGCCAAGAACCGTGAGGATATGTAAGCATTATCCCTTGCATACACCTTTCTTACCAAGTGACCCTTTCTTAAAACCATTTTAATCACTACCAAGACCAAGGGATCACCCATGAGCAAAATGCATTTAAGCCTTTGATCTGTGATTTTCGTGAATGTTGCTTACCTCTCTATCACCACAAAAGAAATAAGAGTATCCATGCCGAAACATTCCAACCCCTCCACGGAGATTGAAATAATTAATTTTGAACAGCTCGACTTCACCATTATCATCATCCCAACCAAAAAACCACCTGCATAGAGACAACCAATAGAAAAAAAAAATTTGAAAAGCACTCAAACGAACTACCACCACCCACCAACATTATTAAAGCCAACAATCGACAGGGCCAAACCAAGACACACGAGCGAGGAATAATGATGATACAAGGAAATCCATCCTTGCATGTGGTTTTTGTCCTCCAAAAATAGGCTTTAACCAAGGCATCACCTTGTAATAAATATCGGCTGCCACCAAGCCGATTTGCATGATCTACCATAAACTTCGTACCCTTCGTGCTTCACCATTTGGCAAGGCCATCACATTTCACTAAAACGGCGGCCACCTCCATGAAGCTCCCTTTTTTGAGCTGACTCAGACCCCTCAAAAATCCCTCTGTCGACGACCACCAAACTAAGATGCCTTAGGCTACCGCAAGAGAAAAGGAAGAAGTGGTGTGGTCATACCATGTGTCTGACCTCCTTCACACCCCCGTCAACACCCCAGTGTCCTCTCACTCTGCCACCAAATCTTCTGCCAAATCACTCAGTCATGCGAGTGGGTGAAGGAAAGAAGGAACGAGGGGGAGGGGACACCCTACCTCCCACACATACATGTATATTATTTTATATAAAACTATAGTTAAACAATTTTTTATTTTGAATTCACTATATCAAATGTGCACATTGTGCTTTTAAATATTATAAAATATATGTTTTTGTACAGGTTGACACCATCATGTGGATGGGAATTAGACGCCCATTTGATGCACAACAAATTTAGGAGACAACTAAATTTTAGGTTGTTTCAAAAAAATTCTACATGTGTGCACAATTTGTAGGTATTTTAAATAGATTAAAACACGCAATGGTACACTTGTATATATATATATAGTAACCTAATTTGTACACATGTTCTTTAAATTTGACCTTGTAGGACTTTTTTGGTGGAACTTTCCATCTTGATGATGTCACACCACCTCAACTAGGACATGCAAAGTAACCTCATATGGTAATTTAAAATTTTGATTATATTTAAAGTCAATTAAAAATTATACATTGTGAATGACTTAAATTAAATTTAAAATTGAATATATATGCTCATGTGTTAAATTATTTTTATTTTATACAATGAGACAGGTCCTATAGCAAAGCATGCAAAAATAGGTCATGTAGCAAAATATGCAGAGCAACCTCATATGGTAATTTAAATATGATTTTATAAATTAATTGAATTAAATGATTTATAATCGTCTTAAATCTGATTTCAACTTTATTTCTCTTGTATAGATTGATTTGGATTATGCAAAGATAGGTCTTATACAAGAGCATGCAAATCAGCCTCGGACGGTAATTTAAATATGATAAATTATAAATTAAATTATCATTAAATCATTTTTAAGTGTCTTACATCTAATTTCAACTTTCTTGAACTCTTGTACAGACTGATTCAAATCATCTAGGTAGTCCGCGTGGAGTGAAGAGGTCTCTTGATTATAGTGACAATGCAAGTTAGATTATTTGATGGACTTTTTATACATGTTTTAGTATTTCATGGACTTGATCTATATACATGGGTTTCATTTTTTTATAGACTATATGTACATGTTTCAGTATTTCAATATAATTTCATGGATTAGATCTATATATATGCTTTAGTATTTTCATGGATTTAATATATTATTTCATGGACTTTATTAATTTCAGTATTTTATGGTCTATTATTGTTAAATAGTAATTTAGACATGTACATTTATACATTTCAAATTGAATAAATTAGTTATCATCATTCAAGACAATATTTTATTATCAAATTTCAATATTTGCATACATGTTATAATATGAAATTGATATGACATTAATGTGAAATTATACAGATGTGAAATTAATATGAAATTTATAGGACATTAATGTGAAAGTTGAAATTAATAGGATATTTAAATGTGTACTTTACAGCTTTTCAATTCATAATGAATACATTAATAGGACATTAATGTGAAATTATACAGATGTGAAATAATAAGATGTCTTAAGGGGATCAAAGAAGTACTAGAATTTAGGATGACTCATCATAACAATCACAAACTATACAAAAATAGTGTTAATGTTAATATAATTTATGTCCTAATAGGATATCTTAAGGGGTCCTAATAGGATGTCTTAAGGGGATCAAAGAATTCAAAGTACACATCTCATGTTCAATCAAAATTGATATAATTAAGTAGTAGAATTTAGGATGACTCGTCATAACAATCACAAAAGTTATAAAAAAATAGTGTCAATAATAATATAATTTACGTTGTAATAAGATGTCTTAAGGGGTCATAATAGGATGGATTAAGGGGATCAAATAATTAAAAATGCATGTCTCATGTTCAATCACAATTGATATAATTAAGTATTAGAATTTAGGATGACTCATCATAACAATTGATAGAATTAAGTATTAATCTAGGATATGTCCTAATAGGATGTCTTAAGGGGATCAAAGTTCTCAAAATTTTCTTAAGGGGATCAAAGAGTTCAAATTACATGTCTCATGTTCAATCACAATTGATATAATTAAGTATTAGAATTTATGACTCATCATAACAATCACATACTATACAATAATAGTGTCAATGTTAATATAATTTATGTTGTAATAGGATGTCTAAAGGGGATCAAAGAATTCAAAGTACACGTCTCATGTTCAATAAAAATTGATATAATTAAGTATTATAATTTAGGATGACTCGTCATAACAATTGATATAATTAAGTATTAATTTAGGATATGTTCGAATAGGATGTCTTAAGGGGATCAAAGAATTCAAGTTACATTTCTCATGTTCAATCAAAATTGATATAATTAAGTATTAGAATTTATGACTCATCATAACAATCACATACTATACAAAAATAGTGTCAATGTAAATATAATTTATGTCATAACAGGATGTCTTAAGTGTAACGCCCTGCCATGAAACCCCAAAGGACAACACATCTAACTATCAATTATGACACTCTTTTTTTTAGTTAATCAACATATAGATCATACTATCAACTAACATAGAATGTAAACTACACGTACATATGCTCTAACTATGTCCTTTAGGGTATCATGATTGTATTACGCACAAACATTCCTAACATGATCTAATCCAACATCTAGTATTAACCATCCCACAAAAGTTAATTATAAATCAATTGCATTAAGTAAATGAACATCATATGACCATACATCATATTAAATTAATAACCATCATTGATCAAATGTTAAACCCAAGGAGTGCATACATTGCTTTTATTACATAAAGGTGCATCGTTTCATGATTACATAATTACATCAATACTTTCCAACATACAACGGGAAGGATACATCAGATACATGATAAGATACAATTGAAATGATTACATTACATAACATCAACACTATCCCAAGTATGGTACAAGATCTGGAATCTCTGCATAAGGTACAACATCCATGCTCATGAACATCAACTAGGAACCCAATGGAGTGCATAGCATGTTCCACCTAACCATGTGGAACCCTAAGGTCCACCCCCCATGCTAGGAGATAACAATAAGGTCCTGCCACAAAATAGTCAAAAAGATAGAAGGCTTAACACAAAAGGACAAAATATGGTTCCAACATAACAATATACAACATAACATCACAAAACCGAGACACCACTTATAAAGGCACACAAACAACAAAGGGGAACACAAGACTAGGGAATGCTAGATTGCAATAGGGAGGAGTGTCATCACGTAGCTTGCTATGGGTTCCCCTAGAAAATCTTCCTAGGCTACCGGCCCCCATCCTGAGTTACCTTGGCAACCTCTACCAATCCCCAACCCCCATACAAACTCATGCAGGATCAGCATACCTTTCAAGAGGACAAGGCAATTGATCTTGCCATTCCAAGCCTTTCCACTCATCTCAAGCCTAAACGAGCACTTGAGCCATGAGTGAGGCATATCATTATCTTGATTAATGTGAACTACCCAGCCCCCTAATTCATTTTAAGTTATCACTAGATTAAAGAAACTCTTAATGAGTTACCCTGGGCACCACTTTAGGTCCCAGCCCCCATTGAGAGCCACTCCCCCTCCTTGCAACTAGAAACCCAACACACCAAATAGGGTAAAGCCATCTTGCGTGCCAAATGAAACCACAAGAAAAACATATCCAGAGCATGGCATGAACCATCTCGCTCACAAATTCCAACCATAATAACAAGTATGTAGTGCAAGGCTAAAGACCCTCATAAACACAATTCAAGTATAAAATCAATCCACCTTCAAAATGACCAAAAAAGTGAAACCAAAACTCAAGATATAGTCCCCAAGCCTCTAGAAGTCTCTCAATAACTATTTGACCCAAAAAGGCTCCCTCCATAAAATAATAACCAATTCAACTCAACACAAAATCAACCACAATAATCAAAATCTTCTCAATTTCACTAATTCAACACCTCATTCCAACAAGTAAACAAATAAACATTACAACCATGAATGACTCCATATATAAACATCCCTTCCACATTTATATAGCCCATTTCACTTACCAAGACACAATATCTACTATAGTCAAAACATTATTTCTACCCCCTTAACAATCACTCTACTTAGCCGCATAGCTCACTTAATTGGATCATTGAACCAACACTGGTTTGGTTAACAATATCATTTATCATCAAGACTCTCAAATCATAAGATACTTATCACAAGAGTAAATAAAATATTTTCATTGGTACACCCTATGGGCCCTCCCAATAACCACATAAACAAAGGATGCTATAGAAATTGAGGTTAAACCAATACTCCAATAATGATAAGATTTCAACACACATAGTTAATATAAATACTCTATAGAAAGTAATGCCATTAAATGTACAAAATTCAGTAAACAAATGTGATTCCCAAATTACCATTCAACTGATGTGATAAGAAGTCTACATTTCTATACTCTCCTAGAACCATGAAATGGCCCTTTAAAACATATTTATTAATTAACAAGACTCCTAAATAACCATTTGAAACTATGTGATCTATACTTTTAACTCAAATCAATTTAATAACCTAACTATATCATTTATTCTACATTCAAACACACACTCTTCCACAATTCAAATTACTCATTAACTTATAATGCAATTATAATAATTACATTGTGGACTCACAAAGCAAAGGATAATCTAATTTCCTCATATAAGCACATCTTTCATTTAATTAAATATAAATAAATCAATTCTTCCTTATTTAATTTTTTTCCCATTTACTCATACATAGAACCAATTGAATTCTCATAGGCAGAACTAAATACTTTTTCTAACACCTAAATATATACTCAATTATACATATACATATATCCATACATACATATATATAAATATATACCCAAAATACCAGTATATATATACATATATTAATTTATGTATATATAATAGATGTAAAAAAAATTTCTATCTAATTAAACCAAATAAAAATGAAGTGAACACCATTTCATATCAATTACAAATGTAATTATGCATATATATTCATATATATATTAAAATTGAAAGCAACTTATTGTTCAATATAACAAAACATGATAAGGCAATATCTATATCTATATATATATATGTGTGTGTGTGTGTGTGTGTGTGAATTTGAATGTCAAAATCATTATTCATCGATTATCCAGATCTTTTATCAGATGTAAATCATATTTCAGATATCGAATACTAAGCCTATGAGGTAACCTATTGAATGATTCAAAACTATAACGAATATCATCCTAATGACTCAATTTGTTTTCTATCTAATTAAACCAAATAAAAATGAAGTGAACACCATTTCATATCAATTACAAATGTAATTATGCATATAATTTCATATATATATATATATATATATATATATATATATATATATATATATATATATATATATATATATATATATATATATATATATATAAATTAAAAGCAACTTATTGTTCAATATAACAAAACATGATAAGGCAATATATATATATATATGAATTTGAATGTCAAAATCATTATTCATTGATTATCCAGATCTTTTATCAGATGTAAATAATATTTCCGATATCAAATACTAAGCCTATGAGGTAACCTATTGAATGATTTGAAACCATAACGAATATCATCCTAATGACTCAAACATAAATCACATGCCATTAAGGGGTCATCTGATGAAATTCAAAATAGCCAATTTTGAAACACATCAGCCATAATGAGGAAAACAAAATAAAAAATAGTCATGGGGAGAAGATTGAATTACCAAACATAAATATATTCATCAAATTAAAATGCCTTAATAGTGAATGCCAAACCCAGAATGAAATAATAAAAATAAAATTGCAGATCATAATGTGGAATTGTCAGCTAACCTAAAGCGCAATACAAAGTATCAATTTGCAAGCATAAAAAATCAAAGGATAGCATATGAAACTGCAAACCATGGTATCGAAATCCAACCTAAAGCATAATCTTATGAATAAAATTGTCATCTACAAAAGACTCAGCGTCCTTGGAATGATTATACAATACAGAAGTGAGGCGCAGCAAGAAGAGGTGTTCAGTATGTAGGACAGGAGAATATGAAGGGATCACTTCTGAGGAACGATTACTACAGGATGTGCACAACTTGGATTTATTTAACAGAACTTAAGAAACTTTCAAGCAAATGCAAAATTATTGAAATCAAAAAAGAAATATCAAATTCCCAAACAAAATATATAAAAATCGAATGGAAAGAATGAGATTGCAGCTCATATAGATAAATCGCCTATCATGGATGACATGATCTTTCATCGAATTAGCACCCAAAGGAGTCAACATATATCCAGCATAATAAGGTTGATATATAGTTACAAATAATCTTCATCATCAAAGCATTCCAAGTAAAATCAATGCAGGTTCAAAAGTAATCAGTTGGGAAAAATAACGCAAACTTGATAATGGTAGCAAGGCATCGAACATAATTTATATTGAATGGCATCATGCAGAGAGGTATCGACTTATACCTACAAAGAATATTGAATATTTGAACAATGCATTATGAAAATATTAGCCTCCCTTTCCTGCCAATTCAGGGTGGCACACCAAGGGAAGAATATAAGGTCAAACTAAATCACAAGGCATAAAATCAATTTCCATCATCTAGCAAAAAATCACGAAGGAGGAAGTCGATATTGGACAATACTAAGAAAGATTATCTTCAGAATCTGAAGCATAGTAATTCAAAGGTGCAACCTTTAAAAGGCTTTAGAAACTTTCAAGCAAATGTAATTGATAGATGTAATGTTGATTTTTACAACCTACCCAAACGGTTGTGAAAGCATGCAAATTGTTTGAGAGATACGAGCCTTTCAAATAACGAAAAAATTTAGAAGAAGATTATTGATAATGCTAAATGAAACAATCAAATAAATAGTCCTGAGAAAAATTAGTTTCGAACAAAGGCAAACGGCAGACATACACAAACGATAATAATTTCAAAACGGAATAGAGCAATGCAAATTACATTTTCCAACTACAACCACATGAAAGAGTTTGTTTTCATTAATCGAGAAAAAAAAATTCACAATAAACAAAATACAAACTAACCTAGAACTCCAACACTTCAGAAATGGAAAAACGATGTTGAGATCAACTGTCACGTTTGCAATGATCCACTTTCCCCAATTCAATATTTTCTTTCAAAAACAATTCATAAACACAACTCATTCAATAGAAGAATTTCCTCAAACAAAGTTCTTTGTTCTGAAAACTAAAGGAAATCAAAGATGATAACCCCAAAATCTCCCGAAAAATGATATTTAATATCCAAGGAAAGCTTTTGTTTTTCAAAAACAAAAAGCGGATAAAAATCAAGCAATATCCACTCAAAATGAAAAGTTTCCTTTTTCGACCATCAATTTGAAATTGTGCATGAACTTGCATGCAAAACCTTCTATCTTTTTAATATTGTAACCGTCAAATAATTACAACATTCCATTTTAATGTTCTATTTTATCTTATCATGTTTCTCACACGTTTAGTTTATTTTATTTCATTTAATATTATATCGCACAATTTAATTTATTACAAACCATAATCATCAATATATATATATATATTTACACATTTATATTTAATTACCAAAATGCTTGTTAATTAATAATTTAATTAATACCTCGATTAATCAAAGCAACATTATTAAAACAAAATTTAAATCAAACAACCCAAATCAAAATTTATCAAACATCATGAAAGGGCCAATCATGGAGGGGCACTACATTAAGGGGATCAAAGAAGTTCTCAAAATTTGCTTAAGGGAATCAAAGAATTCAAAGTACATGTCTCATGTTCAATCACAAATGATATAATTAAGTACTATAATTTATGACTCATCATAACAATCACATACTATATAAAAATAGTATCAACGTTAATATAATTTATGTCATAATAGGATGTCTTAAGGGGTCTAGGTAGTAGGATGTCTTAAGGGGATCAAAGAAGTCCTCAAAATTTGGTGAAGTTACCCAAGGAAACCAAATTTAACAATAATATACATGATATTTAGTGATTATACATTCAAATTCTAAGTTTTAAAGTAGAAAAACATGCACATTTAATGAACAAAATATATAGAATATTGATTTTGATATATAAAAGTGTAGAGTAATAGTGTATGTACATATACATTTTTTTACAAAATGTGTAATTATGTAATTGTGTATGTACATATATGCCAACTCAAAACAATGTTTACAAAATACGGCTGTCATCTCAAGAAAATTCAAAACTTGTCGGGAATCATCAAAATGTAGCCTCTTCATGCCACCTGATATCAAAATGATTTAAGTAATATCAGTATATCATCAAAACATCTACTTTAATTTATATCAAACTATATATATACACTTACCTGCATTTACAAGTATTCCACATGTGTGTAGGTTTAATCTACATCCTCTCATTTTTGTTTCAAAGCATGTGATGAATGTGATGATGGCTTAAGGATACAAAAAAGATAATAAATCAATTTTAACTATTAACATAAGCAATATCAATATATCATCAAAACATGTATTTAAATATATAAAACTAAAACTATACTTACCTATATATACCAAGTATTTCATGTTGTCTAGGTTGCATATGCATGGACTCTCTTTTATGTCTCAAAGTATGTGATGAATTTGTGATGATGGTTTAAGGATACAAAAGGAAAATAAATCAATTTTAATTATTAACATCCAAGCAATATTAATATATCATCAAAACATGTATTTAAATATATAAAACTAAAACTATACTTACATGTATTTACCAAGTATTCCATGTTGTCTAGGTTGAATGTGCATGGACTCTCTTTTTTGTCTCAAAGTATGTGATGAATTTGTGATGATGGCTTAAGGATACAAAAGGACAATAAAATAATTTTAACTATTAATGTACAAGCAATATCAAAACATGTATTTAAATATATAAAACTAAAACTATATTTACCTATATTTACTTATTCCATTATGCTATATGCATCCTCTCTTTTTTGCAATGCATCTATGATTGTATCATGCTCTTCCATAAAAATTGTTCATAGCTCTTTATTTGCAGGTCTTCCATGATACCTCATTAGTTTAATATATGTTTCCACCACCAAATGTGAGTAGTGTATAATCTTCTTATGTGTTTTGTAATCTTCAAATGCAGGCAAACTATTCTTCCTTGTTAGGTATTTTCATAGCCAAGTGCCAACAACCACCACTGAACCTGATGGATAATGATAACCATCATCATATTTTTGAGGTGTTATTAACTTATGTTTAGTTTCCACACAATTATCCAACCAATATTATGTTTCCTCTTCATTCTCCTCAGGTGGAATGGCAACATACACATGTCCTACAAACAAAATTTAATTCAATAACTTACATGTGTCCATATAATTTGACCAATCTACATACATGCATTCATATATATAATTAAACATATTACAAAATAGTAATAAAGTGAAATAAAATGAAATAAATTAAGTTAAATTACCTTCTTGTACAAGGTTTGAAACATGATCATAATCATCCAATGCAAACACTTGATCATTGTCTTCAATTGTTGTTTCATATTGATTATGTGCTTGTGCTAGTGTCAACGATCTTTTCTTCCACTCTTCAACCCATTCGGTATTCTCACATAATTCTCAATCTCTTGAAATACAAAGCTGACAAAAAAATGCAAGCTCCCTTGTCTAGATAGTCCATGCGCTTGCATTCTAACTCCTAAATGAATGCCATTTAGTAGATCCATTGATTGTCTCATAATCAAGTCTAGGAATAATGTTATCTTCTTCAACAAACCAAAAGAATCGACGAACTGTAGAGTACTCACTTGATCTTGTAGATAATTTTGTATTGCATCAATCTACAATCCCACATGCATCTTTAAATTTTATTGCATCCTCAAATTTTAATCACTCTCTAGGAAGAATTCTTTTAACAAACACACTAGCTCCATCATGTTCTCTTTTACCATGTCCAGCTTAAAAAAAACTCCACATATGTTGGACATTATGTTCCTTGTGAACCCTACTTAACCAATAGAACGTTTGAACATTCTTCAACTATCTTGTACAATTATCTGACCATATGAGATGTTATGTCATATGGATTCCTCTTTCTCTTAAATTTGTATAAAATATATTGAAATAGTATTGAACAAACTCTGACGAGTGTAACTGGTTATCACTCAAATAAAAATGATACTCCCTTAAAATAATTCTATCCTTTGTGCTATCATCTGCATGCCTATATACAATATGAACAAACATAGCCACTTGCATTGTACTGTAATATTGTGATTGGATTTCCTCTTGCGGAGCAAGAGTATAGCTTTTCACAAAATCAACCACTAATAGTATTGTTCCAACTAGAAATGTGTTTCTACATGTGTGAAATTGTCCATCAAGCCATCAAGCATATTGAGAGTGCTTGACATATTTTGGTACAATCTTACTCTTGAATTCTGATATGAATGCATGTACACTATTTTTTTGTGATTAAATCACATCACTTTCCCAATTTTCCATCTTTTAAAGAATGCTCAACATTCTTAAATCTTTTAGCATCCACTATTTTTTGTCCAAAATCATTTTCAACACTTTCATGGATACAAACTCCTAAGAATGAAATATTTCCACAACTAGTGCATTGTCCAAAAATACATGAACTTAAATAAAATAATTTCCCATTAGATCTTTCACAAAACAAACCTACTATAAACTCCTTGATTGTTTTAGGTGGTATATTAATACCACATTCCTACATAATCATGTTAGCATATAAAGTACAACATATATATCAAAAAAAATCAGAATGATAATGAAATTGCACATACATTTTACAACAAGAGATTCATTGCTTATTGATTTTGACATACCAAGGTTTACATTTTTCAAAATATCTTTGAATAATGCTAATATTAGTAGGTAACACTGAATCATCTCAAAAAATTCTATAAAATTTTGTTTGAGTTGTGTCTAACAGGTGCTTTGGATGAGGATTTTGAATTTTGGACCCAACTCTTTTTTTAATAAAAAGAGGGGTAAATTTTTATTAGAAAGTCATGAAGCAACACAAAAGCAGCCAAAAGAAAGCAAGGATTCCCCAAAGGAATCCCAAAAAGACCTAATTACATATGCATGTCCTCGAAAATAACCTTTCCCAAAGTCTTCACATGCTCAAGAGGCAAAAGGCTGCAATCTCCCACATCCCACCTATCCTCCTACTCAGAAGCCCACTTGTCCATACAATCAGCCACTATGTTCCACTCCCTAGGAATATGACAAAAGGAGATATACTCCAAAGAACTACACATCCTCAAAATTTGTTTAATCAATGAAGATAGTTTCCAATTAGCTCCCTCCAGCCTTTTATTATTCAGCATCTCAACAACCTATGAATCATATTCACAAATAATATTTCTCCATCCAAGGGAGTAACCTCTTTCCATAGCATAAAGAATAGCAAGGTCCTCCATAATATTGTTAGTCTATTGCCCTTTATTGATAGATTAAAAAACACACTATCACTAGCACTATCTCTACCAATTCCACCAATCTCGGCATGGCCAAATTCCCTTGAGAAGAACCATCGGTATTCACCTTTAGAACACCCTGAGGAGGAGGGGTCCACTTACCCTCCCGCATAATTTTTTGTTTGGTATGTCGAGGTCCCTTACCACTAGATTACCCAAGGCCACCAGTCACTAGATTCAAATTTCTTATGATAGCCACATCACAAGGATCAATAGTATCATACATGTCACATTTCGCAGAGATAGTTTACTAAACCCTGCAAAGGAACTTATGCCATAGCTAATTCATCACCATTTGCACCCCTTGAAATATCCTCTTGTTCCTTTCCAAGCACAACTACCAAATAATTAAGGATGGGCCAATAATCCAAGAAAAATTAACAAAATAAGTCTGATTAGAAGGTTGACCCATACTATCCCAAAAACTCGAACAAAGACATGGCATGAACACAAGCATGATTCTAAGCCCCCCACTAGAAGTGCCAAATTACCTAAGCAAAAGTTCACAAGAAAAAGAGATGAGAGGAACTTTCTTCATTATTATTATAAATAGGACAAATGGAAGGACCATGAAAACCTCTCTTTTGCAAATTTTCCTAGGTAAGACATCTATTTTGCATAACTATCCATAAAAAAATTACATTTAGGCCAAAAAAATTATTCCAAACCTGCTTCCACCAAGGCACCTCCATCCTCCCAAACACCTATTTTCCCAACTCAAGGTAGCCTAATGCCACTATAAATTTACCTTTTGGAGAAGGACCCCAAGATAGAGTATCCGTTCCAAAAATAGAATTACATATTCTATCATCTAAAATCCTAGCAAGCTCCAGTCGAGCCTCTTCAGTGCCCCCAACGGCCACTCCTGCATAGCCTTCCAACACACCACCTCCACCTGACCCAGAGCCTACACCAATTTGAAATATTTCACTTTGCTCCAACCAACATCAAAAAAATTGTTATAGAGGGGAAAAAGATGAGGATACATAGTCAAGATGGGAGGATACCCATCCCATGAATCATGCCAAAAGAGGGCATCAGAGCCACTATTGCCAATCCAAAAAGACCATGCTTAATGAGTTGTACCCCTCGTTTGAGAGTGTCCCAAATCAAGGACCCCTCATCGAAAGGATACACTAAGGCACATCTACTACACTCACCCCCTTAAGATACGTAATAGTAAGAATCTTAGCTCAGTCTTGATCCTGGCTAGTACACCATCGCCAATATAATGTAGTAGGTAAGGCTTGGCTAATTAAGCTTGTAGGCTTGAGTCCAAGACCACCCTCTTGCTTCAGTCTACACACAAAATCCCACCTGAAAAGGCTCCATTTGAAGAAGAAAAATTACCAACCCATAGAAATTGACAGGCAAGAACATTAAACTCTTTAACAAAGCACCGAGGGGAAACCTACACAAAACATCTATATATAGGAAGAGCCTACACTATAGATTTCAAAAGAGTCATGCTCCCAACCAATGAGATCCATCAACAAGTCCAATGGCTTACCCTCATTCAAAACTTATCCAACACATCTTGACATAGATCTCTAAGCTAAGAGCCCATCGAGATGGAAATCCTAGGATAAGAAAATGGGAGAGAACCAATCTGAAACTGAAGAATCCAAGAAATCTTGTTCTAAATAAGCCAAGGGGTGTTAAAGAAAAAGATAGATGACTTATCCTTATTGATCTTTTATCCAAAAATACCCAAATAAATATCCAAATTTTTCCTTAATTTCATAGCCTCCTAAATTATGGTCATACCCAGCAAAGCAGTATCATCAATAAACTGCAAGTGACAATAAGGATGCACCCTACCACCCCAAGTCCAACCCTAAATCAAACCTTGACTAACACGAGATTTGATAAATATCCCTAGCCTTTTAGCCATAATGATGAATAGGTAAGAAGAAAGAGGATCCCCTTAGCGAAGGCCCCTAGAAGCACCAAACAACTTTGAAGGCTCCCCATTAATAAGTATAGAAAAGGAAGAGGAAGTTACATAGCTCATAACCCAATCTATCCACTCCCTATCCAAACCAAAAGATCGAAGAATCTTTTGTAAGAACGCCCATCTAACCTAGTCATAAGCCTTCACCATGTCAAGTTTGATGAACACGGATTTCTCTTTCGAAGTCACCATAGAATGGCCTCGGAAGAAATCACAATCCCATCAATAATTTTCCTACAACAATGAAGCCACCTTGCTCAGTAGAAATCAAAGATGTGAGCCAAGGCTTAAGTCTTTCAACAATCAATTTGATGATAATTTTATATACCACATTGTAGAGAGCAATCCAAAATAACATGAAGCATCTGCTTATTATGTTGTGACTCTTGAACTACCTCAAGGAGATCCAATTTGATCATTTCCCAAAAATCTTGGAAGAAATCAATAGGAAATCCATCCAGGCCTGGGGCCTTACCTTTTTCATTTGAAACATGACCTCTTCTAGCTCTGACAACATAATAGGGTGCATGAGTGTCACATTCATCTCATTAGAAGCTAAAGAAGGAATGCAATCCAAAATAACATTCTCCTTGTTACCAACAAGGAGTGAATCCTCAATGAATAGTGTTAAGAAGAACCAAGCAGCCTCCCTTGAAATCTTAGCCCTAGAAGACAATTGTAACCCCTTAAGAGACACCAGAGAGGGAATAAGATATCCTATTCTTCTAGCTTTGAAAAATTTGTGAAAAAAGGTTGTATTTTGATCCCCTTCCTGAAGCTAATCCACCTGAGAACTTTTCTTCCAGAAGATCTCCTCCTCAAGCTCCTTAACAGCTATTGACTCTTCCCTAATAAGATCCTCAATAAGGTCGTGGCCCTAGATCTAGTGGTAATTCCAGCTATGCTAGCTTGAGCTAACATTTTATTAAGGTGAAGGTTGCCAAAACACTGCTTGTTCCACTTTTTAAGCTTGTACTTCACATATTGTGATCTTTTGGCAAAGGAATGCATGGCCCTACCATGAGCAGGCCTCCCCTATTGCCACCAATCATCCATAAGTTCACGGAGAGAAGAATCACACAACCGCATAAGTTGAAATGTAAAAGATAGGTTCTTGGGGACTCTAGAAGCAATGGTAGAAAGCTTAATCATCCAATGGTCTAATCCTTTCCATTCCAAAATCTTTGAGTAGGTAGACCATCTATCCCCCACCCAAAAGTAGGAAACCAGGAAACAATCCAACCTCTTAGATATATAATTCTCTCCACATCTCTTATTATTCCAAGTGAAAATACCATTGTTCGGCTTCACATCAACTAAGCTTAGAAAATCAATATTATTAGGCTAAGAAGGCTAGTAGACTAGTCAAGCCTAGCATTTCCACCACATTTCTCCTCAAGACAAGAAAAAACATTAAAGTCCCCCACCACAATCCATGAGAACAAGGGATCCAAAGATCTAATATATCTAACATGAGCCCACAACTGAGCTTTACTAGAAAGATTAGTAGGAACGTAAACATTGGTGAAGAGGCAGGTTTTACCCAACTCAAAAATAGAAGCAACCATCGACATAGCCAAATTACTCAAACACCACCAAAGAGGAACAATCTTCCTTGGATCCCAAAAACAAGATTCCCCCTAGAGTTACCATGAGCCCCCACACACTGACACAAGCCACGAGACTAAATTCCAAGAGCTCTATTCAACATACCCTCTACAAATAACTTAGTTTCCTGAAGCAAAACCATATCAGGACCATGAGTACCAATCATCTCTCAATAGCCTTTTGTCAAGGGATTCTATTCATACCCCTCATATTCCATGAGATAACAATCATTTATGAGATTGGGAGAAGTGGGCGTCAATGGTTTTCACTAACCCCGAGTCCACCAAATTCTCACCAAGAAATTTAACTTTCTCCAGATCCTTCTTACGACCCACATGTTGTGCCTTGCATAACCACCCCATTTTAAACTTGTTTAAAATAGGTCGCCCTTTTTTTTCTATTTTGTTTCCTTTGGCCTTTTTTTTCTTCCTTAGGCATTTTCTGTTTTGTTCTGGCGGAACGCGGACTGAAACCGAACTCTAGAACTTTTCTGAGGTTCCAGGTTCCTGTTCCGTTCCAATTCCGATTCCACTGGTTTCCTTTGTTTTGTTTATTTTTCGTCCTTTGTCTCAAAGATGCGGAACGCGGATCGAAACTGAACTTTGGAACTTTTTCTAAATTCTAGTTTTGTTTCCCCTTCCAGTTCTGGTTCTGCCAGTTTTTTGCGTTTGTTTCCTTGTTGTTCTAGCGGACGCAGAACCGGGACCAAAACCGAACTTTGGAATTTCTTCCATGTTTTGGTTTATGTTCCATTCCCAATTTCAGTTCCGCTAGTTCTTTGTTTGTTTTCACATAAGCGGGACGCGGACCGAAACCAAACTCTGGAACTTTTCTGAAGTTCCAGGTTCCGGTTTCGTTCCGATCCCGATTCCACCAAACTCGTTTGTTTTGCCTTTTGTTTTTATTGTTTGGTCGTGGGGTGTTTTCTTCCCTTCCTTTTTCCTTTTTCATTATTTTTTCGGTGTTTCTTTGTGTGTTGTCGGAGGCGGATCTGGGATGGAAACCAAACCTGGAATTTGGAGAAAGTTCAAAGTCGGGTTTTTGTTCTGCTTCTGCCCCCGTTGCGGTTCGCCCGGGATCAGTTTTTGCTCCGATCCCGCTTGGTTTTTTTCATGTTTTGTTCCCGTTTTGACTCCGGTCCCGGTTCCAGTTTCATTTTTGGCTCTTCCCCCGTTGGTATTAGAGGTAAGTATGTTTCTGGTTCGGATTTGGTTCCGCCTCCGCCAGAGTTGAGTCTCATTTTGCTAAGTATAATTGAATGAAAGATATATGAAAGGTAAGACGAAGAATGATATATCTTCTATGCTTTTAGAGGACTAATGAAGGAATTGTTTTGCAGGTTAAAGCATGTCAAGAACATCTGATGTTGTTTCTCAAGGAATTCAACCCGCAAAGGTTCTAGGCCGAGAGGAAAGCGTAAAGGGAGGAGGTCGCGAGTCTTAATGACGAACGATACGTTCACTGGCAAGAGTAGGTGGACGTGAACGACAATACCCCTGGAACACTCAAGCCACTCTGCAGAGCAGTTTTCAAGGTCAAGGATGAAACGTGTGAAGTCTTAATGATAGACATGAGGGCTGCAAGTTAATGATGATGGTTGTAAAAGATCTAGAAACCATGCCTAAGAGCGATCTTTCACTGACATGAACAGAGTATATGCATTTAATGCATGATTGACTTTGTTCCAAACTCTTCTAGGGCCGATGTGTTCTGGAACCGACTCATTTTTGTAAACCCTAAAATAGGGGCCGACGCTTTTTTTTACGCGCGTGTATAAATATGGCACTTTTTCCTCTTTGAAAAAGAGGGGGGCTTGATCTTCATCTTGATCTTCTTCTTTTCAGTTGAGAATTAGCAGTTAGGGTTAGAAGGTAGATAATAATAAAAAACTCGAGAGCAGAAATAGAGTAGGAGTTAAGTTCAACATGAGGAGGTGATGTATCTTCTAGATTTTCTTAGTATAGATGGAGATAATTCGAAGACATGGGTTTTTTGTACATTGGTGATCTTGCAATTTTTGTAAATGTTGTTTATCTGTTTCATTAACAGTAGAAGCAGCCAGATTTAAATCTACTTCATATTGTGCTCCAAAATGGTATTTATCTTAGGTTAATTATTTGATTTGGAAAGCTTTCGAGGAATGAAATTTTATCTTATGTTTTGTTTAAATGATGATTTGCAATTTACTGTTAAAGTTTTCACTGTGAATGAATGAAACTTTGTATTAATTACAAGTTAACTTTATTCTGCAGATTCAGTTTAGGAATTCCTTGGAAGGTAACAAGTCTAGTTAGTTGGATGAATCAACATTCTCTTCAGTTTAAAAGCTTTAATCTATCTTTTTCTGTTTCTTTAAAACCACCAGTTAAAGTAGGTTTAAATATATGTTTGATCTTATAACAATCCAGAAGCTCAAAACCAGCAGGCCCCTTGAACATTACAGCCATATTGACCACTTCGTAAAACAACAACGTTGTGAACCAACATCAAAGACCTTGGGAGGTGATCAGTTTGATTGTTGATTGTCTTTTTCAGGAGAGGTGAGATATTTCACTTTTCTCTTACCTGCATGTTGTGGGTCAACTTGGCACCATCAACAGATCTGGCGCTAGAAGGAGGGAAAAAGAGAAAACTAGATAATATTGGGTTTTTCTCACTAGAAAGGTCCCATAGAGTTCTTCGATTAGCTGAAAACCCACCACCTTTGGTAGAACTCAAGACCCCAACAAGACACAAGATTCACAAGACTGGGGCAACCATTATACCACCCTTGTCAGCTCCACTCACTCCACCAGGATTTTCACCAATACCTCGGTGGATACCCATCAATCCACCATCGAATCCATCTCAAGTGCCATTATAGCTGGTTCAGCCCATCCAACAGTTGGCTCAACTCCCACCACCACCACCAATGGCATTTTTTATGAATAATCCCTCTCCATTAGGGACTATTCCTGGAGGCTTTCATGATATTCCTAAGAATCCTGAGAGATTATGTCCCAAATACATTCTTGGTGAATCAAGGAGTGTTGAAGAGCACATACAAGCTTTTAAGGATGCTTGTACCAGAGCCCAGATAGCTCACCATGATGTGGTTTGTAGGTTGTTCCCTTATTCCTTAGGGGATATGGCATACAATTGGTACCTAAATCTTCCACAAGGTTCTATTCTGAGCTGGACAGACCTGGAGAATGCTTTCATCAATCAGTTTAGATTTTATGTGGATCCAGCCATTTTGTTCCACCAATTTGCTACCATTAGGAAGAGCCATGTGAATCCCTGCCCTTGTTTAATACCAGGTTTCAATGAATGTATAGGAGACTGTAGGACCCCTATCTAGTTGCTGAGAATAGTGTCATTCATGCATATTTTAGAGTTATAGACCCTTTGCTTGGCCTGTTCCTACAAAGTACTTATCAGCCAACAGATATTGATTCCCTGTCTAAAGTCTATCATATAGCCATCAAGCTGCAACAACAAACTAGTTTTCAACAAGAAAAATTTGGGAGGAGGTTTTCTTTCTATGGGATATCAAATGCCTAACCCAACCCATTTATTCAATACTGTCCCAAGGATGTATCCTTCCCATTATGGACCTATATTTGAGTTGCAGACTCAATCTCCTATCCCATTCTTTTCCAACATAGCTCCTGACCTATATTTATTAAATTTAAGTTTGAAGATAGTATTTTTTTTTAACATGTTAACATCATTAAATTACACTACACCTTGTTGCTGACATAATTATTTATATATGTATAAAAATATCAAATTTTAATAATAATTTAAATTACTAAAGAGCCCAGGTCAAACAATACTTCTCATATAGACTATTTAAAACACCAAATATAAAGTTTAGAACATTTTCATTGACTAAATTTATCTTTATGGAAAACAACATTTCTAATTATAAAATTAAATATTCTTATCTATTCTATTTACTCAAAATTTAACATTAATATCAAAATATATTAATTAATAAAAAATATGTTAATTATAAAAATAAATACAAAATTGATTTAAACACTAATTTTATTTTTTAAAATTTTAAAAGTTATATATATATATAGATTATTTATTTTATTTAATAATGTATAAATTAAAAAAAACATAAATTATATTTTTTGTGCTATTTAGAGTTTTTCAGCGAAAATAAATACTTGGTTCTTTTTTTTCCATGAAATTACCTAAAATTTTAAGCGGACTTCGTTTTTTTACACGGATTAAATTTTACACGGATTAAATTTCGTTTAAAGTGCATATCCACTCATATTTATTTCTGTACTCTGACAGCACGGTGGTATGTTTGACTGGAGGGACATCTGAGCCGCACGTTGGCGAGAGAAACGAGGAAGCCAAAGGAGCTGCGCTACGGCAGGTGTGTCAGGCATAGCAGTCCATCGGATGCCCATCCATGCCCGCCGGTGCAAATTATCCCCTGCATAGACAGTGCCCTCTGCAACTGCAATTGCATTCATTGTGAGGCCTCCATCCTGTCAGTCACCCCTCTGCCATGGCT
This sequence comes from Sequoia sempervirens, assembly GCA_007258455.2. Classification (NCBI taxonomy): domain Eukaryota; kingdom Viridiplantae; phylum Streptophyta; class Pinopsida; order Cupressales; family Cupressaceae; genus Sequoia; species Sequoia sempervirens. Next base: position 1,249,419,387 of record VDFB02271358.1, on the reverse strand, counting down.
GACAAACTGACCAAACAAATACTACTCATTTCTGATAATTGTCTCTTCAAATTTCAAAACTTACCTCCAAGATTGATACCTAGCTAGGCCTACGAACCAAACTCAGTTTTCTTGTGCAATCGTCCATTCAAAGGTAGCAGAAGCCATAATAGTTAATTTTGAGCATCTTAAGTTCTTAAATAATACGTCAGATATCAACAATTTTTTTGGATTCTTTTAAGCAATTTAAAAACTTATATTGTGAGTAGTGGTTCATAGGAAGATTCGTTATGTTCACAAAAGTTAAAAAGTTATTTGAAGGTGACTTCCATACATATTCTCTACTGTCTCGTTTGCTTTGCACAATTGATCCAATACATATGTACAAATGTACTAATAATCAGACATTATTGAGACCAATAAAGCTGCACAACTATTGATACATTTGAAAATTTTTAACGAATTTTTAATTAATGTGTATCAATCAATGAACTGGGAAAAATAATTGAGACCATTTATATAATTTAAGACTAAGTAATGCCATCTGGGTGTTCTTTAAAGTGTTTCATGGAAAGAGGAGGACGAAGAAAAAAGCTTTGGTCTGTTGGTTGTTTCGTCAGTAATGCCGTCAAAAGGCGTGGCCCCGTACTGGAAAATTCAGAGTTTTCTGCATTCGATTAGACAAAGGATAGGTAACAGTAAATCCTCAGAAAGATACGTGATGAATGCAGGCCGCAGGCAACAGCCCCGAAAAAAACAAATCATATGCACATGCTTTGTAGTGTACAATTTTGCATCTACTACCTATTTATTATAATATAGAGGGCAGCATGCACTGTGCAAGTCAATAGAAAACCGAATAGGGTTTCGTATCGTCTGGTTTTTTGGTGACATTTTGTCGTTGGTACTAGTTGCAGCGGTGGCCACGGCCTAAATTTAATGGCGTATCAACGTATTTTGGCTTTTTTCTCGGGCAATTCTTTTTTGTTCACATACAATCGAAAGTTTAGGAAGATCGAAAGGGAATTTTGAGTGAAGGAACTTTTGCAGATCTGAAAATAAGAAGGCGTGTTACGCGTTTTGTCTTAATGTGTCGGTACGATTCAACTGCACAAATTACATACATTGTCAGTCCATGTTTGAAATTTTAGAGCGTTAGGTATTTACCCAGCCTTTCCTTTCCTTTTCTCAGATTTTTCTGTACTGAGCTGAACAGAAAAAGTGAGTCCAAATGAAAATAACTGGTTTGCTTTTCTTTAAGACTGTAGGCGGGACAAACTTTTTAATCTGAACAGCAATATTGGCCTAACACTTCTTCTGGTCTTGTGATCATTTGCTTGTAATAAGATGCTTTCAGTCAATCCAATCAAGATTCATGTGTATTTTGTTTGGTGAAATCTTATTTGTCTTACAAAATTTGAAGCAGTTAAAAATAATTGAGAATAATGAGTGATTTTGTAGGGATTCTGAAATTTAATTAGAATTATTTCATTTTGTTTTAGGTTGTGTGGTAGTCTTCCCTATAAACTGCAATGTGTCTAGTAATTTTTTTCAGAAGGGAGATCAAACCTCGTGACTTCTCGCCTACAACGGGATGCTTTAGGCAATCGAGCTAGGCCCTCCACCCCAACTTGTTAAAATTATTAATTACAATTATTATTAGATATTAATTAAATTTTTAATTTTTAATGTAATTATATTTAAAAAAAAAAAATATACATTTATTTGAATTGGAGAGTAGAAAGTGCAGTGTTAATCTTATTTGTTTATATTTAATTTTAGAAAAAATATATATAAATTTAAATTTAGTTTTTATCTTTTTGTTAACTCAGAGGTATCCCCACAACCAACCTGCCTTACCATGGTCTTATTTTTATGTCAAATTGAGGTTAGAAAAGGGCAAGCTGAAACGAGACAATTTAAAATTAATTTTAAAGTACCTTTCTAAGATAAAAAAAACATTTTTTATTTTCATCCACTATTATATTTATAAAAGAGTATATAAGTTTGGGATTTGTCTTATATATATATATATATATATATATAAATTATTCACTTTTTATATAACTCTATATAGAACTTGTATGTAAACCTATATATAAAAAGAAGGGTTTTTTAATATAATATGAAGCTCTATATATTAATAAGATATTATGATAATATAGGTTTATTTTAATTATTTAAGAATTATTTAAAGTATATATATATTCACTTTTTATATAACTCTATATAGAGCTTGTATGTAAACCTATATATAAAAAGAAGGGTTTTTTAATATAATATGAAGCTCTATTTATAATATATATTAATGTAAGATATTATGATAATGTAGGTTTATTTTAATTATTTAAGAATTATTTAAAGTATATTTTTTAAATATAGAGTAAATTGTTTAATCTGAAATCATTTTGTTATTAATTATAACTGTTTTATTGTTAACAATAAAATTAATTTATCTATTTAAGGATAGAAATTCAATACATAAAAGTGTTTCTATTTTTATCAATAAAATATTACATAGCGTTTAATATATATTTTTACATATCATTTGGTAAAAATATAGCTAAGTTTGAATGCTACAAGTTGTGTATTTTTTAATATTTTTATTAAATATTTTTTTATAACTTTTGAAAGTGAATATATCTTGAAAATTGCATCTCATATATTAGAAGAATATAAATATATTAGTAAAAGAAAAAAAATATTAATTATTCAAAATTTAAAAAGTTATATGATTAAAAAACTAAGAAAAATGACATACTGGTAAGAATTTTGTCAAATATTGTTCTCAAACAAGTAAATTTGGTGTTGTTAAACTTGAAAGTTTTATTGAATAAGAAAGCTGATAGAAAATAAAGGATCCTAATAGTCATCTACAACACAACGTTCAATAAGAAAGTTAAACTTGAAAATTTGATAGAAAATAAAGGAACCTAATAGTCATCTAATAGTTTCTATTGAATAAGAAAGCTGATGGAAAATAAAGGATCCTAATAGTCATCTACAACACAATCTAAAATCAAAAATTTCCAAACTTGGTTGATTATGGGTGAAAAATGGGAGTTCTCATGACACATTTGCAATGTAGCCTTAAAATCAGGTGTTAGCCAAACTTGGTTGTAGATGACTATTAGGAACCTTTATTTTCTATCGGCTTTCATGAATGTTGATTTTCCATTGGTTTACAGCTGAGTTTGGCTAACACTTAATTTTAAGTCTACGTTACAGTTGTGTCATGCGAACTCCCATTTTTCACCCATAATCAACCAAGTTTGGAAAACTTTCTATCGACTTTCATGAACATTGATTTTCCTTCGATTTACAGCTGAGTTCCTAAAGGTGTGTAGCAGTTTGGTGACTTGTGGGATTTCAGTTCCCTTGACTAGGTGGATTGGCTAAGCCTTAAAAATTCATTCAATTTAAATAACAAGTTTAAGAGTTTTGTGATATTTGTGAAATCCTTGGTGCCTATGGACCTCCTTATGAAACTTTGCACTCCTCTACACTACAATCTCTTCAAAGATTGGATATGGCTTGAGAGATATTCATTCTTTCGCTTTCCATTGAAGCAAATTTACTTACAACTCCTTCCAAATATGTAACTAAATCCAAGACTTAATATCAAATGGAGGTGTAGATTTCAAGAAAAGAAATGGAGGAATCTAAGTGCTCATATTTGGAGGTCTAGAGCAGAAGCAAGTGCTCAAATCCTTGCTTGGAAAGTGCTACACCATAAGCTTCTGGTGGGGGAGAGATTGAAGTATTTAAAGATTTAGCTAGCCATGTGTCCTTTTTGAAAACATAATGAAAGTGTAAAATATATTTTTTGGTACAATTTTTGGGCTAAGAAAAAATGGAAGGCAATATTTAACTTTTTCCTTGCTATTTTGACCATGTGTTACATTGGAAAGAAGCAGTGTTGGGTGTTGGGCTTCACAAGAATGTGGTTGTTGATACAATGAGAAACTATTTTGTTTCATATTTGGAAAAGTAGATGCTTAGCTATGTTTTCTAATCATATTACTCATCATAAAGTAGAAATGCTACAGTTTTACTCGGACATCATGGTACAATTTGTTTCTTTGTGTGTTCAATTGCGTGAGGATGCTAAATACAACAAGCTTTTGGAAGAGGACAAATATTAGTTTTTGCAACTTCATGAAGGGGATATCTGTTGTTCTAAACAACTCCAAACCTTGTTTAAATTTTGAGTTTAAGTTGTTTTCCAGCTGCAATTTTGTAATTGGAAGATGGTGAAATTTTCATGTGTTGTTGTAATGTTGCTGCTACTTTCAACAATGATAATGTGTTTCCAACTGTTGTTTTAAAGTGATTATGAGGTATTTTCAGCTACTGTTTGAGGTTGTAACTTTCAACTGGTTTTTTGTTTTGTTTCCTCTTAGTTGAGGTTCATCACCAGTGTTTGTTATTCCTTAGTTCTTAACTGGGTTTGTATGCTTCAAACGTTGTTCTTTCTAGTTCTCCTCTTCTTCTTAGTCCCTTTGTTGGACTGTTATTTAATTTATTTGAGAATAATGAGCGATTTTGTAGGGATTCTAAAATTTAATTAGAATTATTTCATTTTGTTTTAGGTTGTCTGGTAGTCCTCCCTATAAACTGCAATGTGTCTAGTAAATTTTTTTGGAAGGGAGATCAGACCTCATGGCTTCTCGCCTACAATGGGATGCTTTAGGCAATTGAGCTAGGCCCTCCACCCCAACTTGTTAAAATTATTAATTACAATTATTATTAGATATTAATTAAAATTTTAATTTTTAATGTAATTTATATTTTAAAATAAAAATAATATACATTTATTTGAATTGGAGAGTAGAAAGTGCAGTGTTAATCTTATTTGTTTATATTTAAATTTTAGAAAAAATATATATAAATTTAAAATTAATTTTTTTCTTTTTGTTAACTTAGAGGTATCCCCACGACCAACCTGTCTTACCTTGGTCTTATTTTTATGTCAAGTTGAGGTTAGAAAAGGGCAAGCTGAAATGAGACAATTTAAAATTAATTTTAAGGTACCTTTCTAAGATAAAAAATATTTTTTTATTTTCATCCACTATTATATTTATAAAATAGTAATAAGTTTGGGATTTGTCTTAAATACACACACACACACACACACACACACACACACACACACACACACACACACACACACATATATATATACATAAAGGTTATTTTATATAATTCATTCACTTTTTATACAACTCTATATAGAGCTTGTATGCAAACCTATATATAAAAAAGAAGTGTTTTTTAATATATTATGAAGTTCTATATATAATATATATTAATGTAAGATATTATAATAATATAGATTTATTTTAATTATTTAAGAGTTATTTTAAATTAATTTTTTTTTTAATAAAAAAGGGTAAAAACTTTATTAAACCTCAGAACAAAGCATTGCATAAAAGCAAAGGGCTAAAGCCCGAAGAGACCCAAAAGAGCAAGCTAGACAGAGAAAGAGAAAAAATCAACCAACATCAGCACCAACTCCATCCTCAACAAGGGCTCTCTCCAAATCCAGACAAAGCTCATGGGGGACCTGTGCCCATTCTTCAATCTTCCAACCATCCAAATGTTCAAAAGCCCACTTGGCCAAACAATCAACTGTCCTATTCCACTCCCTTGGAATATGGACAAAAGACACCAACTCCATCAAGGAACCTATCTGCAAAATCTACTGCACCGTCACCGCCAATTGCCAGTTAACATCATACACCTTCTGCTCATTAAGCAAGTTGATCAAAACCTGAGAATCTGATTCACAAATAACCCTGCACCACCCCAAGGTGTAGGCCCTTTCTAAAGGATAGAGGATTGCCCAACCTTCCATAAGGTTAATAGTTTGCAAACCTTTATGGACAAAAAAGAGGAAAACCACCAAACTAGAAGAGTCCCTGCCAACCCCACCAACTCTAGCAGGTCTAGGATTGCCCCAGGCAGAACCATCAATATTAACCTTCAAAGTGCCAATCAGAGGGGGCTGCCAACTCCCCACTCTTTGAACTCACTAGCTCACTCGCCTTCCTCTTTTGCAACAAGCAGAGGTCAAGGAAAGCTTGTGGATACCCAACCTATCCACCATCTCCGCATCACTTTTCTCTAGCAGCAACACCACCTCCCCCTTAGCTTCAATCGTCTCATGAATCATGCCTAAAATTCTGTGCCACACCTGCTGGATCTGTAGGTTTTCACCCCCTAAAAATACTCCTATTCCTTTCCAGCCACACCTGCTACAGTGAGAAAATAGGCCCAACATACCATACATCCCGCAAAAAGGAATCCAACGAGGGTGGTCTTCCCAAGCTAGCCAAAAAATCCACCAAAAAGGAGGCATGAACACATGACCTGCTCCAAACTCCCCACCAAAAATGCCAAAGTTGCAAAGTAAAGGGACACCAAAAAAATAAACGAGAAGAATCCTCCTCACCACACCCACAAAGAACACACATAGAGGGGCCCTAAAAACCTTGCTTCTGGATATTATCCCAAGTCAAACACCTATTCCATGCCAAAGTCCAAATAAAGCAGTTACACTTCGGCCAAGAGAACTTATTCCACACCTTCTTCCACCAAGGAACTTCCACCCCCTCGATCCTTTGAGAAAGCAACATCTGTATCCAAAAGCAACAATATAGGTACCCTTCGGGTTAGGAGACCAAGAAAGAACATCCTCATCCATGAGGGAACTACATTTTTTGCTAGAAAGAATATTATGAAGCACCGCACACTCCTCCTCCATACCCACCACCAACCACTCATCAAGATTCTTCCACCTTGCTCTCACCAGTTGCCCTTGAAAAGATAGCAGCTTAAAGTCACTCACCCTTGACCATCCAACATCACAAAATATCCAACACAAATTCAAAAAATTAGGAAACTGAGAAACAATAGGGGGGTAGCCATCCCATGAATCAAACCAAAATTGAGCCTCCATCCCCCATTTGCATATCCAAAATAGGCCCTCCTTGACAAGCGCAACTCCTTTCTTGAGTGCGGTCCAAATTGTCAAGCCCTTTCCCACTAGAGGGTAGCAAGAGATATCTTTCTGAGGGATACCTTGGAAGTACTTATGGGATAGAATCCTGGCCCAAATACGATCCTGCTCAATACACCACCGCCAATATAATTTAGATGCCAAAGCTGTACCAGCTAGCGACGACTGCCTTAACCCCAAACCACCATACTACTTTGGACAACACACAATATCCCATTTAACAAGACTCCATTTAGAAGACACCAAGCTACCAACCCATAAGAAATATCTTGCTAAGGAGTCTAACTCCCTAACAAAACCCATCAGGGCCACCTGAATTATACATGGATAGATGGGGAAAGCCCAAACCACCAATTTAAGCAATTGAACACGACCCGTAAAGGACAACCAATGATTGGTCCAATGAGTAGCTTTCACACGAAATTTATCTAGAATAGGTTGCCACGATTCCCTTGGTAACCTGCCTAGTGAGATAGGAATCCCAAGGTAGGATATAGGAAGAGTCCCAATTTGAAAGCAAAGAATATGAACAATTCTCCTTTGAATGGTATCTGAAGTGTTGGAGAAAAAGATGGAAGACTTGTCTTCATTAATTAATTGTCCCAAAGCCACAAGATAAATATCCAAAACCCTACACAGATTCATGACTTCCTGAATAGTGGCCATACCCATCAAAGTTGTGTCATCCACAAACTACAAGTTGGACTGTGGGGGTAAATCACCTCCCCATCACCACCCCTAAATGAGGCCCAACTCCACATGTCTTCTCAATAAGTTCCCCAAACCTTCAACAAACATAAGAAACAAGTAAGGAGAGAGAGGGTCACCTTGCCTCAATCCACGAGAAATGCCGAAAAGATCAAAGTGCTCCCCATTAATTAAAACAAAGAAAGAGACTGATGTAACACAACTCATGACCCATTGAATCCACTCTTCTTCAAAACCAAAAGCAACCAAAACCTTTTGAAGGAAGGATCACCAGACTCTATCATACTCCTTAGCCATATCAAGCTTGATAAACATGGCCTTTTCTTTGGAATTGGCCATAGTGAATGGTCTCCGCTGCAATAACAACTCCATCTAGAATATGCCTATTTTAAATTATATTTTTTAAATATAGAGTAAATTGTTTAATCTTAAAGCATTTTGTTATTAATTATAATTATTTTATTGTTAACAGTAAAATTGATTTATCTATTTAAATGCACAAAAATTCAATACATAAAATTGTTTCTATTTTTATATATAAAATATTACATAATGTTTAGTAGATGTTTTTACAAAGCATTTGGTAAAAATATAGCTAAGATTGAATGCTACAAATTGTGTATTTTTTAATATTTTTATTAAATATTTTTTTGTCTTTTGAAAATGAATTTATCTTGAAAATTACATCTCATATAAATATGTATTAGAGAAATATAAATATATTTGTGTGTATTATTCAAAATTAAGAAAGATGACATATTGATAAGAATTTTGTCAAATATTGTTCTCAAACAAGTAAATTTGGTGTTAAACTTGAAAGTTTCTATTGAATAAGAAAAAAATGTCTCTTAAAAGACAAAATGGATGTCCAAACCTTTTTTGTGTCCAAGCCTAAAATCATACCTAGAATGAAGGGGATAAAAATTTGAATAGTAAGATGAATGCATTACATAACACACTTTTTCCACAACACCATTGAACATAGCTTTTGCATGCTTTTTATGATATTTTCAATTTAATATATTACAAATGATTTATTTGCATTAAAAATCAACAATTATTCAATCATTAGATATTTTTTATTTATTTTGAAGTTTTAGTTGTCAAATTTATTTACTATTTATAAATTTGATAAGTTTTTAAAGTTTTTATGACTAATAATTATTTATTTTTATTTTAAGAGTCTATTGTAATTATTATGTTCATTTTGAGTGATCATTATATATATTTTATTTAATTAACAATTTGAATGAAGTTATATTTCTAATCTTGTGTAGAAAGAAAGAACTAGCAATTACGATGGGAAGGAACAAGTGGAGAACATCTAAATAAATTGATGCAAAGAAAGAAAGACAAAGGGATCACATAAAAAGATTTTGTCAAATGAGAAAAGTTGGAAGTGAAGGTGCATCATCATTACCAATTGAATTGAGTGTAAAAACAAGTCCTAAATCACCTATAAAAATAAGAAACAATAAAATTATGATTGATCGTGAAATACCAATTCTTCACAATATTTTGATTCCTAATTTTGAAAAAAATCATATAAAAAAAATCAAAATTTTCTTAATATAGAAAGCCAAAAACACATGCTAATAAAAATACCACCTAAAATTATTCCCAAAAAACCAAAGTATCTAATTAAAATCGATAAAAACATCTTAAAACCAATGTCTTATAAAATTTTAGAACACACTTGTCAAAGAATCGGTAAAAAAATATGAAAATATTTTTTGGAAGGTCAAATGAAATAACAAGTGCCAATTAGTTATTGAAATGATATCTTTATAAATTTCAGAGACTCTATGAATATTCTTGGCGTAAGATCATCAAATATTGATGGTAAAAAATATTATAAGGAATCTAATTAATGCACACCAATCAATAGGATCAACCTCATACTCTAAATATAGTAATGCTACCTAATATGTTCTTACATCAACTATAGTAAGCGATAAAACAAAAAATGTGTTTAATTAGAAGAATTCAGTAGGAGAGGTGAAAGAGTTAAAGATACCAATAAAATTGAACTATGGGCATTCTTAGGTAGAATCCCATTCAAAGACAAGGTTTTAATTGATGCCTTGAGAGAATTAAGTGAACAATTAAAAAAAACAACTCAAGCGTTTCACCTAATCAAAGAGATGTAAGAAAATAATTAGTTCTCAATATCATTAACCACATCCTATACATTTTTTGAATATGAAGCAAACATACTTTTATCACAAATTTATGGAGAGTTATCTCAAGTAAGAATTAGTCAAAGTTATTTTGAGATGACTAAAAAAATTATGTAAAAATAAATCACTCACACGTTATTTGTTGTTGTAAGATGCATATTTTTTATTTATTTTTTATGATATTTTATGTCATGTATAAATATTACTTTGCATACTCATGATATTTCACAAAATATATTGTAGAAGCTCCACCAAAATCAACAATTTTTATTTCAAATGTGATGGGAAAGAGTGGATAGATAATCTTTCTTTAAAAAATCATGTTTAAATGGATCATGTGTTAGTTGTGGTGGTCTACAAAGTTTATGAAATTGTATACATACAAAGAGCACACATGTGATAACAAAAAATTAATTAGTTTTAAAATAATAAATTAGTAAAAGATGACGAATAGTTAAAAATATGAGTTAGAGAGTAAAGATGTAACTGTAACTAAACTTACGAGAATATTTTAGGAGAAAATAGTTTATGATATGTGATGTATACACACAAAGCTTGATGGTTAGATGACCAATGTGAGATAAGGCCACATTTCCTCTTAGTACCATTGTTTCTATTGTAGGTTTTGTAGAGAATTATATATTGTATAAACATAATGATGTCCACCCCTTAATTATAACTTTATTCGTGTTACTATTTTTGCATAGATAACATTCATTCATAAGAGTACAACATTGTATTACTCCACAATACTGAACAATTCTATTATGTCGCTAAACAAGCAAACAAAAGTATTTATGTCCCCAAATTACAACAATGAATTCTCTTAAATTGTTGTTAAATTCTCCCCTAAGATTTGATTCCCATTAATTATCATTTGTACTAAATCTAATACTGCAATAGTTTAGTAGAAAATTCTATTTGTTCCAACACATAGAATAGTTCAACACTTCTAAAAATAATTCCAATTCTTTGTGATAACTTTAAGAAACCCCCTTGAGAAAAGATAAAATTCTTGTGAATCTTTCATTTTTTGGAAAAAAAATCAATTCTATCGGTGAATCTTTCCTTTAAACAAATTAAAAAAAAAATTATTGGTGATTTTTTTAAATCATTAGAAATTTGTAAAAAATCTTGGTGTATGTTGACAAAAATAAGCAAATGCATTAATTACCATGGCAAGTCCTTCCTTTGAAAAAATCCTATTAAAAAGTAAGGGAATGAGGGCGGCAATGATTGACTAGATTAAAGTATAGTGCTTGTGTTTATAATTTCTTAATTCCTTAATATGTTAAATCAAACATTGAATATTTTAAATCAACTCTAAATTATTTTTCACCACTATTTCTTTTATTTATAATCTAACGGTTTGGGTTCTATTTCACAGGCCAAAATGTACCTGCAAAGCTCCAATGCCCATGGGGGCCAAATGCAATTTCGGGCCAAATAGGCATTAGAGGTCTGTGGGTACATTTTGGCCCTTGAAATTTACCCCACCCATTAGATTAAAACAGTGATGCCCACCCCTTAATTAAAGGTTTATTCATGTTACTATTTTTGCACATATAAAATTCATTCATACACTTGAGAGTACAACATTGTATTACTCCACAATATTGAATAAATTGAATAATTTTATTATGTCGCTAAACAAGCAAACAAAAGTAGTTACGACCCACAAATTACATCAATGGATTCACTTAAACCATTGTTAAATTCTCCCCTAATATTTGATTCCCATTAATTATCATTTATAATAAATCTAATACTACAATAGTCTAGTAGAAAATAATATTTGTTCCAACACATATAATAGTTCAACACAAGTCTAAAAATAATTCTAATGCTTAGCATACTTGTCTAGTAAAACTATATTGGGGGTTGGTGGGTGGCTTCCTATTTTCTTCTCTAGGTTTTTACATTGGTTGGGTTTCTCTGAAGTATGCTCATATTTACAATTGTTTACTATGGGCTCTTTTGGTTTTAGGACCGAGTTTTATTTTGAACTAATGTAATTTCTTTTATTTAATAATATTTTAGTGGCTTAGCCACTTTTATCAAAAAAAGACTTTAAGAAACCCCCTTCAAAAAAGATATAAAATTCTTGCAAATTTTTCATTTGTTTGGAAAAATATTAATTTTTATTGGTGAATCTTTTCTTTTTTGAAAAAAATAATTATTTAGTTGTGATTTTTAAATCACTAGAAATTTATAGAAAATCTTGTTGAATCTTTTAAAAAAAAAGAGTAAATGCATTAATTACCATGACAAGTCCTTCCTTTTAAAAAAATCCCATAGAAATGTAAGGGCATGAGGGTGACAGTGATTGACTAGATTAAAGTGTAAAGATATAATTGTAGCTAAATTTATGAGAATATTATAGGAGAAAATAGTTTATGATATGCAATGTATACACACAAAGCTTGATGGTTAGATGACCAATGTGAGTTAAGACCACATTTTCTCTTGGTACCATTGTTTCTATTGTAGGTTTTGTAGAGAATTATATATTGTATCAACATAATGATGTCCACCCCTTAATTATAACTTTTTCATGTTACTATTTTGTACATATAACATTCATTCATACACTTGAGAGTGCAACATTGTATTAATCCACAATACTGAACAATTCTATTATGTTTCTAAAAAAGTAAACAAAAGTAGTTATGACCCACAAATTACATCAATGGATTCTCTTAAACCATTGTTAAATTCTCCCCTAAGATTTGATTCCCATTAATGATCATTTATACTAAATATAATACTGCAATAATTTAGTTGAAAATAATATTGGTTCTAACACATGAAAGAGTTCACTTTTAAAAATAATTTCAATGCTCTTTGATAACTTTAATAAACCCCCTTGAAAAAAGATATCAAATTCTTGTGAATATTCAATTTAAAAAAATATATTAATTTCTATTGGTGAATCTTTCTTTTTTTTCTAAAAAAAAAGTTTATTGGCATTTTTTTAAAATCATTATAAATTTGTAGAAAATCTTGGTGAATCTTGAAAAAAATAAGCACATGCATGTCCTTCCTTAAAAAAATTCCTATGAAAAATTAAGGGAATGAGGGTGGAAGTGATTAAAGTGCAATGCTCATGTTTATAATTTCTTAATTTCTTGATATTTTAAAACAAATGTTGAATATTTTAAATTGGCACTAAATTATTTTTCACCACTATTGATTTTATTTATAATCTGTCGGTTTGGGTTCTATTTCACATGTCAAAATATACTCACAAAGCTCCAATGCCCATGGGGCCCAAATACAATTTTGGGCCAAATGGGCATTGGAGATCTGTGGGTACATTTTGGCCTATAAAATTTAACCCTACCCATTAGATTATAAATCTTCAACAACCCAAATAAAATTTTGAGCTTGATGATAATTGGAGTTTCGTGGATACATTTTAACCCATGGAATACAACCCCAACCATTAGATTATATATAAAATCAATGGCGGTGATTAAAAATTGGTGATATGGTCCTAAAGTAACCAATAATTATACAATACTATTGGTGAATTAATTTTATTTTCTACTATAACTTATAAAATTTAGGTGAATCTAATGTAATTAGGTATTGAATATTGTGGTGAATATTTTAGTTTAAAAGTTCAATAAAATAAATGTTTTGACAATTTAACCATGACTAAAATAAAATTTTGTAAAAATGTGACGATTCAAGTCAACTTACAACTTGTACTATTAGTCAAATTTTGAATCCCCAATTTCAACTATTAGCCAATTAGAAAATATGTGCTTCTAAAAGGTTATTTTCAATACCTTTGGAAAAAATCTACAACTAGAGCAATTAGATATAAATATATATCAATACCATAAATGTCTCTAAAAAATTCCACACCTTTGAACAATTTCTTTCACCTCTATCCAACATGCATAGGAATTCTGCTATTTCATATTAGATTGCATGACCATTCATTACTTAGTTATTCCAACAAAAAACTTTAATTGCTATAAACTTAGGAAGAGGAGTTAGATTTTTTTTTAAAACACTAAAAATTGAAAAAAAAAAAAACTAAAATTAGGTGATTATGGCTTCGCATCCCACTGGGTGTACCAAAAAAATTAAGAGGTGAAATCAAACAAGAATAAAAAGAGTAGAAAACAACATGAATCAAACACATAATGAAATCAAAACTCTCACCTTTTGATTGAGCACAAAAAACAATTTACATCAACACAAAATGAGTAAAAATCACATGCATTAAAAGTATACAAATCACCATTGTCAATAGAGTGGATGTGCTTGAATGATTTGTGATATTTTTTGCTTAGTGTTGCAACAACTAGTTTCTCAATTCGAGATGATGAAAATAGAGGATTTAACTCCAATTTATAGAAATTTTGAGAGGAAATTGAATGGTGGAGATTAAATCTTGGATCATATGTTGGATCCACCAATGGTGGGTGTGATGGGGAGAGGTGGCAATCAATTTTCCAATTGAGTGGAGATGATTAGGTAGTTAACTCACTTGATTGATATGCTAATAATTATTTAATTTATGACTTTTTGTTTGTTAAATTGATTGGCTTGTAAATTGTGAGTTAACTAAATGGTAAGTGCATGGAAATGAGTGACCAAAAGGGGGTCTTAAGTGACCTTTTTTAAATCAATAAAAAATGATCTTGGATAAGAAATTGAATATAGTTATGATCAAATTTTGAAGATGCAACAAGAACAAGAGTCGTAGTGCTTTGAATTTACTTTCTAAACTACTATTTTTTTAAAATGGTGGAGATTAAGGGGTTCAAATAGGGGGAGCACACAAAACGCTCATATTTTTGTCAAAAACCCATAATATAGCATATTGTGCGCTCCCCCTAAAATATAATTTTTTAAAATTTCAAAAATCACTTCAATTGAAAATTAGCTAACACCATGTAATTTATGCCTAATTTTTCTACTAACTTTTTAATGAATATACATTTTTTTACTAATTTTCAAAGTGGACATGTCAAGTGGAAAATAAAAAATTGAGTGTTTAATGAATTTATGAATTTTTACTAATTTTCAAAGTGGACACTCCTAAAAAATAAAAAATTGAGGGTGGTCCCCCCTAAATACTTTGGAAACAAATACAAATTATTATTTTTAAATATGTATAGAATAGAGTCTAGTTTGTAAAATTGTAATGTGTTTCAAATTTTGATGAATAGGTAAAACCAAAAATACCATACATAGGTTTTTGATAAAAATTGAGATACTAGCAAAAGAAATTAAAGATCAAAACCCTAACATATTTGAAATGTTTAAAAAATACATTGTTAGAAAGCTAAGAGAGAGCTCAAGATTATTGTGGTATTTTTTTAACTCAACATTTAAAAATACGTAAACTTGATGGAGAGCATGCTTGATATTTAGTCATTTTTATTATTTACAAAAATACATCTTTGGATGTTGACATGTATGTCCAACCCTCAGGGTTGGCAATACCCAAGGCAATTACAAACGTAAGCATGCTATAGTGCAATCACGTTATAACACAAGTGTGTTATAGTGCACTCATGTTATATTACAAGTGTGCTTAACATGAGAAAGATATAATGCACTTGAATTTTTAGAATTAAAAATACAAGTCTCACACTCTCCCCTCTACATAGTCATTATTATGTTTTACATGGCAATTTTAAAAAAATCTCTTTAAGGGAATTTCCCCCAAACCCCCACCAGGGCGGCTACAAAATTCTTTGCCACCCCTAGACCCCTGATGTCAATAGTGGGGGGTAAGTCCTCACACACACACCTATCAAGAACTAGGATCCAAATATAGCTAAAATAAATCCTCTAAATCAAGAAGATAATTAGGCTCCATCACCAACACTATCTCCCTATCTCTATCTTTATATCTCCCTCTACCTCTCTATCTCTCTATCTATCTTTCCCTCTCCCTCCATCTTTATTTCTACCTCTATCTTCCACTCTTTGTCTCTATCTCTATATACCTCTTGCTCTCTATATCCATCCCTCTCTCTCCTCTCTCTCCCTCTCCCTCTTCATAGACCTCTATACCTATATCTGTATTTGCCTCTCTTTCTAGAGAGCTCCCTCTTTCCCAAGTTATATCTATATCTAGATACCTCTACCTCTTTCTATGCCCATCTCTCCTTTATTTAAGGAAGCTAAGGTAGTAGAATAACTTCCTACACTAATCTTGAGAGGAAAATAATGCAAATTTTTACAGATCTTTAACAGTTATAGAAACTTAAACATAAATAAACAAAAATATCATGCACACCACAACACAATGATTTACATGGATAAAACCATTTCGGGAGAAAAACCCCACACTCCAAAAGTCGCCCAATATATTATTCAAAAATTACAAAGATTACAATATACATGCAAAGCAAGCTTCTCATAGGAGTATCACCACTCGAAGATCAAGAGGCAGTACGACCACTATGAGACTCTTAGAATACATCACAATACATAGTCGTAATACAAAACCCTCATAAAATAGGGTTTCCTTCTAGGGAAAGTCAAGCTAATAAAATATTAGTCGTCAGATATGAGACATAATGATGAATGGTCCAGATTCACAATAATAAAATATAAATAAAATTTTCCTTTCAGAGGTGCTACCCCCGAGCCCCCACCAAGGCGTGTTGCCCCTAGTCCCTAGCCAAGGGGATGATCCCCCTAAACTCCTCATGAGGTGGGACCCCCACACTTCCCCTATCATCATCAAATGACCAATACCTTATGTAATTGTAAGGTTGAGACACATTTTCTCAAAAAATATCCCACTTGTTGAACACCCTGCAAGGACAACAAAAGGGTGTCATCATAATCTCTTAATTGCTAGGTGTTGAAAGGCCCATAGTCTCTGAACACCATATAAACTTCTCTGTGCTCATAGGCTTAGTTCAATAATCAACAACATTCATCAAAGTCTCTACCTTAACCAGCTTCACCCTACCATCTTTGACCATATCTCTAACAAAATGACACTGTACATCAATGTTCTTGGTCTGGCATGAAATGTTGGGTTCTTGGCTAGACATCACACTTTGCTGTCAAAATAAATTATCACTGCACCTTGTTTTATTCCAATATTTGAGCATAGTCTCTTAAGCCAAATGATTTCTTTATAAGCATGAGTAGGTATCATATACTTTGCTTTAGTAGTGGACAAAACAACCACAACTGGTCACTTACTCATCCAACTAATTGCACCACCAAATAAAGTAAACACATAAGCACTGGTGGATCATCTACTATCAACATCACCTGCCCAATCTGAATCCACATAACCATGAATATCAAGGGAAATCTCATCTTCAGTCATATTACTCTGATAACAAAAGGAATAATCTGAGGTATCACACAAATATTTGAAGACTCTTTTCACTGCGTCCCAATGGAATCTACCAACATTAGACATATATATGGAAAGAACTCCCATTACTTGGGCAATGTTTGGTCTTGTACAAACCATAGCATATATCAAACTTCCAACTGCACTCTGGTAAGGCACTTTGCTCATGTCTTCCATCTCTGATGGGGATGTTGGAGAATCTAAAACAGATAACTTTGTTCCAACTGAAATAGGAACACAAAATGCTCTACAATCCTACATACCAAACCTCTATAAAATTGAGTTGGCGTACTTACTTTGGCCAAGCCATAGATTTCTATACACTCTATCTCTTCTAATTTCCATCCCAAGAATGTGTTTTGTTGCACCAAGATCTTTCATTTCAAATTTAGTAGCAAGTTGAGATTTTAGTTCTGAAATCATACCTTTCCCTTTACTAACAAATAACATATCTTCAACATATAATGCAATAAATAGGAAATGATTACCATCAATTTTGTAATAAACACAATGATATAATTTAGAATGCTCAAATCCCAAACTCAACACATATGTTTCAAATTTATGGTACGACATCCTAGGACTTTGTTTTAGGACATACAAAGATTTCTTCAATTTGAAAATTGTTGGCTAACAGACTGGGCACCTTGAGATAATATAACCCTATACCTAAAAAGGTGCCAAAAGAACCAACAAATTTGAATATTTACCCTTTTGGGAGAGCAAATATCCTCTGAATTTTGTTGAGGTACAACTCCCTCTTAAGATTTTCAATGAATCAAAAGAACATAAAATAAACACGATGTTTTCTTTTAACCAGAAAGTAGTAAAGGTAAAAGCCAACATCAGGAAGAATCCTAATATCAAATGCAAAATATAAATAGAAGGAAACTGGTACAAAGACCAGTTTAGCCTGGATCTTACTAGAAAATTAAGATAACACACCCAATATTATCTAGAAATGAAATCAATTATGAAGAGAATTGCATAACTCACACAAAGGTAAAGCACAACATTAAGATACTGATAAATGCACAAATTTAAGAACATTAAATTATCTTCACAATCTAAATCCACACAGAAAAATAGTGATTCCATTCACAAAGATAGCTACAAAGTCTAATGTAATATTGAGTTTTTCAAAAAGAGCATCTAGAGAGTTGTAGTTTGAAAAATAGATACATAGAAATAAGTGGATAGGTAACCGCTTCTTTCTTTCCCATAAATAATTGAAACTGAAAAGTTTAGAATAAAGCAGCCAAACAGTCATGATGGTGTCGCATCATTTCTTTCTTCTAGGAGTGCCACATGTCTCTTCCATAAGGCTTGGAAAGACTTCACGGTATGTAACAACTCCTTGTGTCGAGGGATGGTCACATTAGTCATTCACACCTTCCAGGCCAGTTGGCTATCTTTGATTGCTTCAATGCACTTTCCACATGCCTTCATGAGATCAATCACTACAAGATGTAATTCACTAAATCTTTTCAAATGCTCAAGATTAAAGGAATGAGAGTCAAGTATTCCTTTGACTAATTTCTGAAAGTTATTTACCAACCCTTTGACATTTGTATCCTCTCTGGTTTCTCCTTTGTCTTGTTGTAACCCCAATGTGACTAAGGCGCTCTGTGCCTCATTTGCAATAGTAGCGCATTCGACCAAAATTTCCCAAAGCATTGCAAACCTTTCCGAATAATTTTCATCCATTCTATGCCTTTGCTCCATACAAGGCAACGAGAGTCTGTAGTGTTGGGTATAATTGACTTTTCCACCAACTTTTCTATGTCCCAGTTCATCATTGTCTTTAACTAAATTTGACAATTATTCCACGTCTTTGCTTCCTTTTCAGTAGTAGCAATCTTCTCTCTGAGTGTATACTTTAAGGAATTTACTTGTAAATACTTTACAGACTCAACAATAATGAAATTTCCCTTCTTGGTTAAACATTCGTTCCACTCTTCTAAAGCCTTACCTAGGGTTTGACAAATTTTCATCTTGTTCATAGCTTCTTCCCCAATCATAGCTAGAGGATCTAAAGAAGAATCAACCTAAGAAATTGGTTGAGGGGGAAGGTTGAAGATAGACCTTAGGCATTCAATCAAAGATCAAACTTGTGCTTTCAATTCATCTTTGCTTTCCTTATCCTTCTTTGATCATTCAACCATCCTCACTGCAAATACTTGAAGATTTTGAACATCCCCATCTCTATTAAGAGGCCCAAGATTAATCTTGTTAACCTCAAAATCACTTTCAATCACTTGGGTAATCTCCTTTTGTGTTGAAGGATGTACAATTTCCAAATGTAGGTTTCCTGATTCAATATCATCTAACAATCATGCAGTACTCTTCAATTTCTTTGGATTTGGAGTTGAGGTCCTCTGCAATAATTGACCTACCATATCTTGCTTTGGTAAGCTAAGTTGTACAACCTTTCTTTTCCTGGATATCGTTTCTTCCAACCAAATTAGTGTAGCGGGCATATTAGTTTCCTTAGAGCTTGAAGATTCAAATAATGTCCTAGATTTAAGAGGCGTGTTCACTAGTGTTTTCTCTGATGTGATAGGAGTAGTCCTTGACTTCTGTGGCATCTCCACCTCTTTGATAGGTGACTCGTATCGAGAAGGAGAGGAGTCAATATCAATATTTCCTAGATCCTCTTCTTCTTCTTCACCTCATTTTTCCCTTTCTAGATTAGGTAGGTCAAGAATATCCTATCCACATGTCTGTTGATACATATTCTCATCATCATCTCCCTGAGTTCCTGAAGGTAAAGACTGTGAGGTGGTACCAATTTATCTCACATTTGGGGAAGGTTAAGTAGTACTCTTGGAAGGTTGAGCGTTTTGTGACCTGGTTAGAGGATGAGACTAATCTGTCCTCTTCTTGATCAACCACTCCTATGCCCTGGCTAAAACATCATCGATATTTGATTCAATCATTTACTTTTCCATAATGCTCCAATCCATGGTGGGAATAGGGTGATTTTCAATCAATTCAATGTAAACTAGTTCTATCATATCAGACCTATCCTCTACGATGTCTTGTAGATCCCAATTTAGGCCATAGATAATGATTTCTTCTACAGACAATCTCATCCAGCTTCTTCTTCTGACCTCATATTCATCAAAACAATCAACCCAATAGTCTTTAGTGTTAGGATAATGAAAGAAGTTAGGACTTAATTTTAAATTGTTCTTAACATAATCTTTCAAATCAAAAGGGAAACACTCATCATACATGAATTCAAATTATATTTGGATAACTCCCTCTCAATATTTAAAGTATCATACATAGATTGACATGTATAGGGACCAAAACCAACAAGGAAATGAATGGTCACTCTTCTCCTATCTTGGAAAACCCTATTTGCGTCTCCTAACCACCTGCACACTTCAATCATGATCCATTTATCTTCAAGATACTTTGGAAGTTTAATAGGAAAACCTACAAAACTGCTAACTCTTCTATAGGATAACCTATGACACCTTTTTGGGAGGGAGGTCACTTGGCCTCAATCCAAGCCAGGGTCTAGTATTGACAATGGCATAAACTAAGTATGAGGACATATATAAGAACTTGTTAAGCGCAAAGAAAGTCATCATATTATGCACACGATCATTGATAATCTCTACCCAGTCAAGGAATTGATGCCTTGACAACATAATCTAAATGAAAAAAGTACATCCACTCTTTGAACCCGTGTACATCCTCATTTACCTTAACTCTATGCAACATTACCACAATATCAACTACTTCTTACACAAAATGATTTATGTGTAGCTTTCAGGGTAATTGAGATTTACCCCTCTTTGGTTTTTCTAACCAGTTTTTTGCCATGTCATTCTTTTAGAGTCCCTAGCAGAAAACTCAATTTGGGAATTTGTCATAGTCATAGATGAGTAATCATCTTTTTCTAGAATCTTTAAGCATGATGCAAATGTGGCCCTCTAAATTTTTAGCACCAACCAATTGTCCTCTGTCTTGACTTCTCATGTTTGTGAGTTATAATGTCTAATACATTCTAGGATAAGCTCAAGACATTGTACTGCTATGGGAAAGGCAACAACCTGAACTAATCCGCTATTAATTACCCATTGAGTGATGGGTGGTGGGTTTGGACTATTAAATTTATCTCTCAACTCACTTAAATTCACAGGCCCTAAACATGTATCCCCAATCTTAGGCCCTTCATAAGTTAGTCCAGATACATACTCATAACCTATGTACTTGAGCTTAGCCATGATCATGAATTTAGGGCTCAAACAAGAACCAATTCAAACAAATTGCAATGCAAGGACAAATAACCCAGAAAGATAGATTTCAAAGGGGATAAATATCATAAATACCTCTAATGGTAGACTCTATAGCTGAAGATTTGCACCAATATGTCTCATCAATCTCCTCTTCGAAAAATAGCACCACAATAAGGAATGTTTGTCTATGACTTAAAACCTTCTTAAAAACCCCGCAAAAATTGTGTGAGTAGATGAGCATTTAATATCACTTCATTGCTATATGGAACATGTCGACTTTCCCATCACTGTTTTATTGCAACTACTTTTCAAAAATTTGAAAAAGAACGGCTAGAGGCAGGAAGTGGAGAGTTCGATGAACTTTATAAAAGCCCATCAAAGTTCAACTTTCATTTCAATATACCTCCTGGTCTAAGAGACCTTAACATAATACTCACTTTAAGTGGGAAATAGGAAGTTTGATGAACTTTATAAAACACCGCCCAGGAGAAATTAACTTGTGAAATATTTGAAAGAGGAATACAAGACTAGGTGGTGAAGCAAAAAATTTAAATGAACTAAGGAAAACACCACCCAGGTTTGCGAAGTTGTGCTAAACACCTAACATAGTACTTAGCCAAATTTGGATGGTTGAAAGGCCTCTTGTAAGTCATAGAAAAAATATGGAGTAATAGTGGCTCTTATTGGGGACGAAGACTAACAAGGATGAAGTAAGGAACCCAAACACAATTTAGCAAGATCAGTGCTTTATCAATTGGGTAACATAGTCAACATAAATGAACTATATTCTCAAGCACCCAAGAAAAAAACTAAAAATGAAACAAAAACCTAAACTAATTATGTAGAGGAGAAGACCTCGAGGGGTAGTCAAAGTTGATAAAGCTCAAGGTCATTTCCATTGTAGGGAATAGGTAGGGGAGTACCGTCAAAGTATGCCAGATGAAAAGTGTTGGGTCCACACTCATGAGTGATTTTGAAAGGATTGATCCAGAGTGCATTGAGATTCTTGTGAGTGCCTTTGGGTTCTCTGTATTTGTCCCATAGTAAGACTGAATCTCCAACCATAAACTTCCTTGGTCTGGATATTTTGTCAAAAATCTTCTTGACTATAGCGTAATGCATGGTTATTTTATCAACCATCTCTTCCTATTGCTCTTCAATCTTGGTCAAATATAAGACTCTCCTTTCTAGGGCATCACTAAATTCATGATCTTCAATGGAGGGTTTGCAATTTGCATGTAGAAAATTCCAATGGTAGAGGGAGTACACTTCCTACCCTGTAAAATAATTCAAAAGGAGTCATCCCAATTTCCTTTTTTGGAGTTGTTCTATCTACCCACAGAGCTTCATACAACTTGTTATGCTAGTCCTTTTGGTTATCATCTACTAGTTTCTTGATGATATTCACTAAATTCTTGTTGCTGGATTCAGCCCGACCATTCCCTTGAGGGTAATAGTCAACCAAACAAGATAAGGAAATTCCATAATCATAATAGAAAAGTGAAATCTCACCAAAAGAAAATCTTGTTACATTATTAGCGACTAGCTTGTATGGGATTTCAAATCTGTACTAGAATATTTTCTTTAATGAAGTCACAAACTACCTTTAAAGTAGTTCTCTTGACTGGAACTACTTCTACCCATTTAGTAAAGTAATTTGTAGATGCGAGGATGTGGGTATGATCACTACTAGATTAAGGATTGATTGGCCCAATGAAATCAAGATTCCATTGTTAGAATGGTCCCTCAATCACTATAGGCCTGAGTGGTAAGGCCACCAATTGAGGTCTCCCCACAAATAGTTTGCATTTTTCACACCTGGCCACCCAATGATAGGAATCTTTGAACATTTCGAGCCAGTAATAGCCATGTCTAAAAATTTTAAATGCAGTCACAGTGGAGGAAAAATGACCTCCATAGGCTTCATTGTGAAAAATGGTGAGCAATATTTCTTGCTGACCTTTATCCACTCACTTCAAAAATGTTCCATCTATACAACACTTATACAAAGTATCATTCTAGATAACATATTTGGCTACTTTTAACTTTAATTTTTTTTCTGCTTACCTAAGAGGTGTTTAGGGAATTCTCCATAGGTGAGGAAATAAGCTATGTCAATAAACCATTTGTCTTGTAAACTAACAGTCAACACTAAGGGTAGATCCTCATCACCTTCTGATCCTTTCTGGTCTTTTTCCATCAATTTGCAGAGTCCTCTTCCCTTTACTAGCTTTGTGGGTTTAAGATATAAATCATATTCTTGCACTTTTGCAATCTAGCTACCCCTCCTATTGCAGTCGATATCATGTTGAGTCAGAATTATTTTAACTGCAGGATTTGGTACATATACAATTGAGTGCAAATGAAAAATATAGAAGTGAAATTGTTTAATCGCCTTGACTATTGCAAACACATGTTTCTTAATTTGAAAATAATTCAATGTGTGCTTCTTTAGTGGTCTGCTCATAAAAGTAATAGGTTCCTGCACATTATTCTCATCCGCCTAAATAAAAATAACAAACATAGTGTGCTCTGAAGCAAAGCATTACAAATGATGAAATCTTTCTTAAAATTAGAACTGACCAAAACAGGAGCTTGGGAAATTGCTTCTTTAATGTCATTGGAAGCTTGATTCCCAACTTCATTCCATTTGGACATTTGTTTTTCTTTCATCATTTCCACAATATGTTTGGTGATTTCAGAAAAGTATGGAACAAATTTCTTCAGGAAGTTTACTTGGCTGAAAAAGGACTTTACGCCAATTCTACTTGAAGGAAGGCTTAGTTGCAAGATAACTTTGAATCTTTCTAGATCTATTCTCACTCCTTTGGACACAATGTGGCCCACAAGTTTACCCTCAGTGATATCAAACATGGAATTCCTAGGATTAAGGGATATACCATGTTCTTTGCATCTTTGTAAGACTTGCTCCAAATTTTTTAAATGATTTGATCTCTTCTTGGAGAATACCGTTAAGTCATCAAGGTAGATAGCGATTATCTTATTTCTAAGATCCCTGAAGGATAATTACATAGCTTGCTAAAAGGTTGCTCCTACATTAATGAGCTCGAAGGGCATCCAATTGTAAGAAAAGGTTCCCTAGGGTGTGGTAAATGTTGTTTTTTGTTGATCTTCTCCAACCATGCTAATCTGGTTGTAGACAAAAAAACTGCCCAATGTGGACATCATCTCTGAGCCAACAAATATTTGTAGTATATGGTCCATATTCAAAAGTGGATATTTGTCCTTTAGTGATGCCTGATTCAAACTTCTAAAGTCCACGCATATTCTTATTTCTCCATTCTTCTTGCAGAGTAGAATAATGTTTGCTACCCAGGTAGAATGATGTATGGGGTATATTATCCGAGCTTTCAACATTTTTGTTACACCCCAATTGTGTAATTAGTATTTACTATTACTATGTAGGGTAAAATGTGAATTCTGGAGATGAATAAATTGTGCTCATACCATGTTATCAATGTGAATGTTATCTCATTTGATGCTATCTCAGTTGATGTTATTTCATGGGGAAATACTACATATATGTGAATAGATGGTTATTGAATTATTATTCTAACTTTGGAGATGTTTATGTATACTACATGTGTTGTGAAAAATTGATTGTCGTGTGCATGTGTTAGTGGATGCAGGTATGTGTTCCATTCCTCCATGTAGAGGGGAAGTATCACTCGGGAGAAGATCTTGGTCAGGCAATTGGTAAAAGTAAACTATTTGAGCATATACACACACCACATTAGAATGATTCAATTGAGTCAGTTTGTGGGTAGAAGTTGGTAATTCATCCTTAGCTATAATGTCTGCATTTGGGAGTATTGTTTACTACTACATGCATTATTGGGTGATGTTTATCTATTTGAGCTTTTAAGATCTTTCTTGTACTATTACAATTATATTGACAAGTGGGATGTACGTGGAAGTATGTGTATATATACGCACATGCATGTCAATGGGATCTAACAATATGTATATGCACATGTATAGATGTACCACACGTAAACACTTATCAATATGATTGCAATTGTGAGTGGCTATATGTGAATCATATGTGAACATATATATATATATATATATATATGTATAGTATATACACGTATGCATATGTTTATGTATATCGATACATGCGTACATTGGCGAATGGACACACTCATATAGATGCATCGATATAGATATACCTACACATACATGTACATAGATATATATATGTGTGTGTGTGTGTGTGTGTGTGTGTGTGTGTGTGTGTAAATAAATATTAATGTTTATATATATAAATAGATAAATAAATACATGATAGTATTAAATATATATATATATATATATATTTAACATAATATATATG
This sequence comes from Sequoia sempervirens, assembly GCA_007258455.2. Classification (NCBI taxonomy): domain Eukaryota; kingdom Viridiplantae; phylum Streptophyta; class Pinopsida; order Cupressales; family Cupressaceae; genus Sequoia; species Sequoia sempervirens. The sequence continues at coordinate 1,249,393,538 of VDFB02271358.1, read as the reverse complement.
TTATTAGAATTTGACTATCTCTTATTCAATTGAAGCCGATTTATAAAGGTTGTTATAGTCGATAGAGACTATGATAATGGAGATCGATAATAGTCATTATTGACTATGTTTAATGAAGTCGATTAAGTAGCTTATGACTGTTTGAGAAAACTGATTACCATTGAGAAAGACATACGATTTATGACATTGTATTGCTATCTATGTTTAGCTTGACTTGGTTGACACCATTAGTAAGACCAACCTTGACTTTGTCAAATGTATTTATCTGTTCAAGTTGATTCATCCTCTAAGAAGTTCAATGGATACTTGTTGTCATAAAATGGAAATTGATTGATTCGTTTGGTAGTTAAATTGCACCAAATATGAGGGTGAGATAATGAAAAATGGAAACACCTTTGAATCTAAGTTGTTGTAGATGTGTTTTCATTGTGACAATTCAAATTAGGAATATGTAGATTGAACTAGTCTTTGGATTGTTGTCACTAAACAAGTTGACCTGTAGGTGATTATGCTGAGTATTAGTTTAAGAAGTTGCCACCTTTCTGATATGTTTCATGTGTTGCTTTGCGGAGCTTGCTATCCATTAACATTCCTAAACTGTAGAATTTGAGGTGGCCAAATTTATCTATAACTAGCTGAGCCATTTCATTTGGAAGGGACACATTCTTTTCCAAGAGATTACACATCTTTTGCAATTCCATAATTTTGTGTTATTCCCAGCCATACTGATTATATATTGAGAGTGAGAAAGTGTGAAAGTACTATTTTGTTAAGAGGCAACATTGTTGTTTGAGAGAAGCTATCAACTTGTGAGATAGAGTTATTTGTGACATTCTTGAGAAGTTGATTATCAAGCTATTTGTTGTTCGAGAGGGCTGCATTGTTACCATTTGTTTGGATAAGCGATAAGAGGCATGGGGATCTCTTCTTCTTTGTTATTTTACTTTTGAATGATAAATCTTGCATGCATGGTAGAGATGTATTTTTCCAGTATATGCATTAGAGAAATTAGATTATTTTGAAAAGGAAATTGAAGTTTCTATGTTGCTTTCATAATGTGTTTTTAAGTACTCCATAGTACGAGATGGGTGTTTATCATTAGTATTATATGCTAGGTATGATTAAACATGAAAAACACATATGGTATACTTAGCTAAGTTATTGATTTAACTAGGAAAGCTTGTGTTTACTCCTAGGATAGATAATATAGTATGGGAGGGAATTTAAGTACTTACGTGTAAGTAGGGTTAATCCAAGTATGTAGGATATCTCTAGGATGATGGACTATCCATTGAAGGATATACCTAGCTTGTGTACTTACTAGTTAAGTAGGTTTATTCCAAGTAGATTATTATGTTGACAGGTTATCTGGGATGATGGACTATCCATTGAAGGATATACCTAGCTTGTGTACTTACTAGTTAATTAGGTTTATTCTAAGTAGATTATTATGGTGATAGGTTATCTAGGATTATGGAATATCCATTGAAGGAAATACCTATGTGTAGCTTAAGATAGCCTTAAGTCAAATCGGCCCTGAGTAGTGTATGTGATAGATGACTTCATTCAAAGTATTGAATGAGAACTCTTTGGCCAAAGTAGTGTGAATGTCCAAGACTCCACTCTAGTTTGTGTGACTACCGAGACTACATTGTCAATTCATTGTGATCAAGTATTACACGCTAGACATAGATTGTGGGATTACAAGTTCTAGTTATGTAGGACACAACACTATGCTTAGTTGGTTGTCATTATCGACTACTCTACTAATCTCTTTGTTGAAGGGAAGGGCCATCTATTGAATGATAAATGTGTGGGGGACCGCATTATGAGTCTATGGTTGGTGGAAAAGCATCTGAGTGATGCTTCTCCTCCACAATAGGTGACAAAAGAACCAAGATTTGAAAGGAAGGATCTTGGAGCTATGTATGTATGTATTCTTGTTTGTTGTAACTTGTGAAGTTATTGTAAAGAAATAGAGTCTTTATTGTAATATGATATGGAATATTGATCGCATATTCTCAATAAAAGAAAGAAATTTTTTATTGCAATGACTTGTTACCTAATTTACTTATTTGCAAGGTGTAAATTTAGAAATTTTTACTACATTAAAGGGTTGACATGTTACAATTTTGTCGATTTCCCTAAAAATTGCATCTGTCACTTTGGGAATGTAGTTTCTCTATTTTTTCCTAAAAGCATTTCCCCCTCCTTTAGTGGAATATGATGCCAAAATTTGTCATTCATGAAATTCTTTAGATCACCATAGCACCAAGTGAAAACCTCCTTATTCTTGATGAGTAAAGATATCAATTTTTCCCTTTCTTTTAGTGAACAACATTTCCCAATATAGACCATTTTTAGGGAATCAGGATCTCCAATATTAACCACTTCAAACTCTCTAAAGTGACTAATGGATTTATTCATCTTTCGTCTTATGGAGCGATCATGGTGATCAAATAAATATTATAGAGAGACTAGCCCTTTTGGTATCTTGTTACCTTTCAATTGAATAACCTCATCTTTAAGGTTCTCTACTTTGTCAAGGAAAAAATCCTTGCATACATTACTACTTCCTTCAAAGAAAGCCTAGGAAAAAGCTTCAGCTTTCTCTAGGAAGGCCTGAATCTGTTTGTCATTCTCAAAAACCTACAAATGGTTGACATTATCAGGAACACTGGGCCTATAAATTAATTTGATTTTGTATGATTCATCTTCAAAATTTGGATGTGGGAGTAATAGGGAAGCAAAGAATGCTAATGAGTTGGCTCTAGAGTTTAGTTCCCTGGGAACAACTTCTATTGAAAAAGCATCAAAATCTATGATGGAAGTCCATACATGATTTCGGTAATTTTTCAACCTTTCATTTTTTTTACAACAAAGATCTTCTGCACCTATCTAACAATCAATTCTACATCTCCCAAAACCAAGCATTCTTATCCCCATACCCTTTGCCTCAGTTAATCCTAATAGAAGGGCCTTATATTCAACAATATTATTTGTATTTGCAAATTCCAACTTATAAGCAAAAGGAAATTGCTCACTAGAAGGAGAAATAAGTTCTACTCCTGTCCTCGATCCAGAATTGGAATAACTTCCATCAAATTCCATCATCCAAAGTTCAAGTTTCGAATCTGAAACATCCACATTATTCCCTCTATCTTCATCCGAGAAAAGCATGTAATTTCCAAATTCAGTTTCTTCAAAAAGAATATGTGCTTTAGGATCCTCAAATTTTAGCACTGTTATTTTAGCCTTTTGCTTAGGTTCCAAGCACACTTTCCTACTACCAATAGGTATGGTAGTGTATGACCAATCTAATTGTATTTCTTCCCCTAAGGCTTTACAAAAGCTCCTGCTCAAAAGCATGCTATAACTGGTAGGTATGTCTATGACTAGGATAGTAAGCTTGAGACACTTGCTTAGGTAAGCTGTAAGCACAACTTGAGCGTCTTTAATTTTTCTAAGAAAGGGAACTTGTTTAGAATCCATAGAATAACATTTCCCGACTGTCTTAGTCATCTCTAGCCCTAGAGCTCGTGCAATTTGTATAGGCATAACATTATCAGAAGTGCCTGAATCAATGATGCAATTATGGACTCTAAACCCATTCACAAATAATGATACATAGATAGGATTGGGATTCTTGGCAGAAGTATGTGACACATACACCTTACTACTGGATGCCACATTAACTACCAAATTTTGAGAGCTAACCATTTGCTTGTCCAGATCTGCATGTGACTCAAAATTCCTAGGCCTGACATATTCAATCAACCTATCTAACTCTTTTGGGTTCATACTTAAATATTTTTCTTGCGAAATTTGTACCTTAGAATTTTTATAGAATTCCACAATATCAAAGGCCTCGGTTGTTTTCTCCATAGATGATACAATTGGATTTTTAAAAGAATTTTCAGTTACATTTTGTTTTTCCTTTCAAAATTGTACTAGCTCTAGTAAGTAACATCTTAGAAGAATTTTGGGTACCTTTTTGATTGGTATGTTGCTAACTTCTGGTGATAACAACACAAGTGGGCTCATCTAGTGTGATGTAGACTATCTCATCTTCTATCATCATCAGGTTCAAATTCTAGGTATCCATTTATAGAGTCACCATATTGATTTGATGAAGTGTTTTCCTCTATGATATCTTTGATGACTTATTTCATGGTAGTCAACAACATAAACTTGTTCATCTCAGGGTATTCGACACCATCATGATCGGATGTGAGGTGAAAAAACACTCTTTTTATTATCTCCAAGAGGGGCCTTGATCACCAACCTCTATTGAGTCAAAGGAAAGGGAAGTGTTTATTTTCTGGTTGTGGTGGAACCCTCAGGTTTTCATGTTCTACTAGTCTGGAGATGCTTTTCCTCTAGTCCCTTTGGTTTATCAAGTGTTAGGGTTTAGGGTTATATGTGGGCAATTGCTTTACTTTGATGGTTTTATCCTTTGTCTAAACCCTTGGTCTTTCAGTCTATTCCTTTGTGACCTATTGTGGTAAGTTCACGGTCATGGTTAAAAAAACTTATGTCTTTGAAGTTCATGAAGTAACTAGCCCCTCGTAGTTAGGTTCCCTGTTACCCGTCGCTGAAATTTTCCTTCGTGTGCCTAGGTCTAAGAAATATTTTTATTTTATAAGGTTGGTTATTTGACCTTGTTTGGCCTTTACATCCTTTGTGAAAAATGGCATAAGTACTTTTATGGCATTATCTTGCATTGTCCTAGGTGGTCCCCTTTTCAAAACAACATATGAGCATGTGCATAATGGATTCACTTAAGTTCCCATTCATCGCCTTGCATATCGCTCATCACGGATTGTCTTTAGATCGCTGGCCTCAAATTAGCAATGCGAGATGAAATTTTTTTCTTTGTATCACTCATCGCAGATAGGGTTTTAACCTTGGGTTTCAAAGTAGTGATGAGCGATATAAGCAATATCCTTTGTATCACTAACCTTTCTCACTATCACTAATTGCTCATGAGTTCTTAGCTATGAATCATCGATGTGCGATCACTACTGAATTTGGCTCCATTTTCCAATGAACATTCATCGGTCGTTCGACAAATATTTGTTGGAAAAGCGACGAAATGACGAAAACAATTTCATTGCTATTTTTTCGTCGAAATTCTGACGACACATTAAACGTCAAAATAACGACACAGATTCGTCGGTCGTCGGCATCATAAAATGACTCGGATGTTCGTCAGAATATCGACGAAAAATTCGTGTATCCATCGACGAATTACAACCAAAATGCAATTGCAATGGCTCTTTTGAAGCGTCGAAACAACACTAGAAGTTCGTTGCCATTTCAACGAAATGGGCAAGGAGTTACGACAAAGCCTTTGTTGTAGCTAAGCAACTTCGTCAGACCTTTTATGTGATTCGTCGGTGGAATTCATCAAAATTGTGACGAAATGGGAAAGCAGTTACAACGAAGCCTTTGTCGCAGCTAAGCAACTTCGTCAAACCATTTCTATGATTCGTTGGTGTCCTTCGTCGAAATTGTGACGAAAGTAGCAAGGTGTTACGACGAAGCCTTTGTCGGACCTTTTCTGTGATTCATTGGTGGAATTCATCAAAATTGCGATGAATTGGGCAAGGAGTTACGACGAAGCATTCGTCGTAGCTATAGCAACTTCGTTGGACCTTTTCGGTGATTTGTTGGTGGTTTTCGTCAAAATTGCGACGAAACAATGCAATTTTTTTTTTAAAAATATTTGTTGAAATGTACCATCGCGGAGACTCTTGGCGATGACCACCGAAGCCAACCCATCTGTGAGAGATCAATCATCGACACAGGATAGAAACTCACTTCGATAGTCCATGTCTTGCCGATGACTTTCGTCACACTGATCTGACCTCTTCAGGAGTTTTGAACACTGCTGGTTATCAGCAAGACATTTTGAGGGTCTTGCTAATTAAACAAGTGTCTAAGAGCAAGTAAAAAAATGGAACCTATTAATTTTCTTATTTTGGGGTTCTTTAAATCATATAATAGATACCAAGTCAAATAATATGAAAAAGACTTACTTCCATACAAATTAAATGATTATTCTCACAATGACAATTGTCTAATTACAACAACAATTCCATGAAAGGTTATCCATGCTTCATAAGAAATGACTGATCATACATACAGACTGCAAGATTCATAGAAAAAGCATTACACTTGAGAACAACCAAGGGCTAAGAAGGGAAGGAGTTAAGAAACAACTCTACCTATCATCACAGTTCTACTGTTCCCCCTGAGAGAATCCTACAAAGACAAGTTTACAATAAATACCAAGTTAAATAATATGAAAAAGACTTACTTCCATACAAATTAAATGATTATTCTCACAATGGAAATTGTCTAATTACAACAACAATTCCATGAAAGGTTATCCATGCTTCATAAGAGATGACTAATCATACATATAGACTACAAGATGCATAGAAAAAGCATTACACTTGAGAACAACCAAGGGCTAACAAGGGAAGGAGTTAAGAAACGTCTGGATTGAAGAGAAAATGTGTAGGGAAAATGTTGAGCAGTGTCAAGAGAATAGATCTTGTAGAACATATTCTTAACCTAATCAAGCTCTTGAACAACTTAAACAAAATTAAAATACTAACACATACATGAGACATGTAATGAACTTCCAATATCTGTTATCTTTTTTTTTTGTATTGAAAATAGTTTAAGGTCCATTACATATCATGAAAATGCCTATCCGGCATTAGGATCAGTACAACATCAAAGCATTTCCATAATAGGAAATATACTGTATCAGTACTTTACACAACAAAAAAGAAACCAAAAAGCACCAGTTGTTTTCAAAACCAACATAGACAATACAAATTGCTATTAACAGCACCACAGGTTGCTACTATTCAAATTAGAGTAAATAATAAATAGTGTTGATTACATTCTCATCATTGCTAACTTCTTCAATATCAAGGTTCACCATTGTTTCTCCTTGGGGATCCGACTGTTGGGAGCCGCGCTGTCTTTCTGGGCTTGCAACTTCATCAATTTCTCTTTGGAGCTCATCAAATGTTTGTTGGAACAACACAGTCTCTTCCAAGCTCAACCTATAGGCGGGTCCACTTCTCAAATCCTCTCTGGTCTTGTTAGCAGCACCTTGAGTTATTGACTTCAAGAAATTCTCCATTGAGATCTCCACAAGAGTTGAAACCTGCAGAGCAACAGAGTAGAAAGTGAGTCTCTTGCAAGAATCAGTAAGTACCCTCTTAATACCCTTAAATTTATCATCATTTCTCCCCTTCCACAAATGCCACATGATCTCATTGGATAAGAAATACCAAAATAGCTTACAATCAAACTTGAGCTTGAAATTACAAAACAAAATATCATGCCAATTAATTTTACCATTGCTATTCTAGACCTTCAGCTTATGGCAGAATAAGTACCAAATTTCCTGAGCATAAAAACATTCAAAAATAATATGTTTGATAGTTTCCGGAGTCTTGCAGATACTGCAGATTTCAACACTTTCATGGATAGATTTATAGGGATCTATCTTTTTCATTAATGCAAAGGTAGGTAAAGGAGAAATAATTATAATCTTAACACTATTCATAGTCCAGTAAATTATGTTTGTAATTTGTGTTTAATGGACCTCAATTTTATCATTGTACTGCCCATTTAATACCATATTTTAATCCAGGGTTCAACTATCTCAGATCTAAAGAAGCACCTTCAATTAACCATTTAAAGTACTATAAAATAAGGTAAGACTTTTACTTGAGAAAGATTGGGTACACTTGTAGGATTAAAGTTCTCGCAATCATCAGGATTTATTGGCACACAGACACAACTTGCAACATATGAAGTAATGGATGACTACAAGTTAGTGAAATGGTCATTAATATGTGAGTGGTTTGAAAATTGATTGGTAGAAAATAAGGTTACAAACAGATCTACATGAAAAATTATGAGGACAATCTACAGTAATCATCAAAATAGGTGAAAAGTGCAAAGGGAAGAGTTGAGCTACATCTCTAGAGCCTAAAAAAAATACATGCAAGAAACATAAAAAAAGGAACAAACCAGTTTTTAGATGAATACAAAATGGTGCCTTCAGCAAGTGATTCATATGCTTTCACACCTGACACATGACATTAAGAAGATTTTAGTCTTCCTCTGTGAAATTAACTACTTACAGAATAAACCCAAAAACCAGTATTATATACCTCCATGTCTAGCCGAGGGTAGGTATAAGAGAATTTTTTTTCTTCAATGCAATGCCGAAAAATATCAATGTGTGTGTAGGTTTGTATTACTCAAAATATCATTTCACTGCCTAAGGAAAAATACCAAAGTAATGTTTTAAATTTCAATCTTCACATAGGTTCCCTTATTGCTACACATGCATATACAAGCATTATTCAAGCTCTAAACTATTCAAATATTAAGGATTTGATTAGCTATAAGATGGAAAGTTGTTGTTTAGACATAATCCATCATCTTTTACATATCTTTATTCACTCCTAGTGCTTCAGATAAATTTGTGTAAATGAGACATAAATGCGAATCTTTTATGACAAAGAAAATTCTTAAAATGAGGGGGGAGAGAGAAAAGGGTAGGGGGAAAGAGAATGCTTGAATGTATAGAAAATTATAACATTTTGATCATTATAACAATGAAACGAATCTTAAGTTTGAAGCATTAATATCATTTACAACATTTATGATCAAGAATGAATGTAAGTAGAGAAAATTTTGCATACCTGCAGATGGTACAAAATTTCATGGTTAAGTCGAAGCCTCCCATCAACAACAAGATCCAAATATCCGTGTATCTATCTCAATCGAGAAGCCTTCAGAGTGTATCTATCTGTCAATTTTTCCACTAACCTGTTATGCACAAAAGTCAAATTTTAGAGTTGTCACCACGAAAAACAAAAGAAACAGAGCTTTGAAACCAAATCCACACACAACACAATGTGGTATTCATACAAAGCCATACAAACAAACTAAACTCAGAACATTGGAATGGAAACAACTTCAAACTATGATGCAGAGCATGGATTCAGGGTATAAAGAATCATTTTTCTACCACCATAGTGAAAAGTTAGAACTTTATTTCATCTTTGCATATTGGTTTGATGCTTCAAACAATGCATTTATTATATTGAAGAGTGCATTACCTTATTGAGCTTCTCTTTGTTTTGATAATAGTTTAATATTCTCTACTTAACAAGGCCAACCACGTGACAGTGGAAGCTCATTTGGCCCCTCCCCCCTCACATCACTCTCAATTCCCCATACCCAATCATATAACATTAATCACTCATTCATCCATTAATAACATATAACATTCATTCATTAACATATAACATTCATTAATTAACATATAACATTCATTCATTAACATATAACATTCATTAATTAACATATTCACATTCATTCATTAACATATAATATTCATTCTTTTAGTTTTTACATATTATCAAAAATATGGTTGTCATGATATGATTACAATCACTTTTTTTTCTTTTCTTTTTTAAAGCTAAAAAAATTTGAAGTGGAGTATCATTTTCTAAATCATTTTCCCCCCCTTTAGTTGTTCTACCCTTTGCTTGTGATCTTAATGTATGCCTAGTTGTCTGCTCACAACATGGACGCTGCTACAAGGGGGGGTCTGCTGCAATAACAAATAAATGTTAAACTGATATGTTTTATTATTATTGTTACACATATTTCATTAATTAAAAGAACATTAGAGTGGTTCTCTTTACCTGATGGTTCCACATCATGTTCCTGAACTTTTGTTATAGACTCATGCTCAACATGCTGAACACCCTCTAAATCCTAAACTGCAATTAAAACATGAAAGGTTACATTAATTAATACACCAATTGAAATTAAATATGTTTAAAAGAACACGAGAGTGGTCCTCTTTACTTGATGGGGCCACATCATGTTCCTGATCATGCTCAACACGTTGATCATGCTCTACATGCTCTAAAGTCGAAACACGAAAGGTTACATTAATTAATACACCAATTGCAATTAAATATGTTTAAAAGAACTTTAGAGTGGTCCTCTTTACCTAATGGGGCCACATCATGTTCCTAATCTTCTCTAGCCTGTTCATGCTCAACATGTTGATCATGCTCTACATGCTCTAAAATACCGGGATGCACACCATGACCATCTGCAGGTTGTGCTCCACCCTCACCAAGCCGCATTCCAATGTCATGTGCAGTATTATCATTGCTTGAATGTTTAAAACAAATAGGCATGCAATTACTTTATGGTGAAAATTAATATTGAATAGATTGCACAAGTATTCAATTTTAAATAAACTTTATTGAGTTTATTTACCTATGTGTTGGATGTAGTGGAAGGTTGTGTTTGCCCAGTCAAGACTCTTAGGTGTTCAGCCACGACTCCATAGCCTTGCTGGAAGGAAATCTTCAGGTCATCTTTTGTGGGAACTCTATTGAATTCAGAGCCCTATAGTTTTTCATAAGATCATGAATTTTGCTTCTATGGTGTGATAAAACCAAAATTGTTTTCAATTTATTATTTGGATACTATATTTCATTAATTGATACTTACAATTCATGCGGCTAATTTCATATAATCACCATAGCCAAGTTTGTGTTACCCGTGTTTTTCTAGTCTTGCCTTGTTGCCTTCGATGTGTCGGGCAACCTATGAAAAGTTTGAAATACGTTAGATTATGTAAAAAGAAAGAGTAATCAGTATATAATTACATTGTTGATAGTATCACATACCTTCCTTGACCCGGTGGTGTCTTTCTTTTTTTCTTTTCAGCCTTCTCCTTTCCATCTGACACTAGGTCCTTCCACTCCCTCTCCAGAATCATGGGGGGACGCTCATACTTTTTGTTCTTTTCTAAATGTGACCTATATTGGTCCCTCACATACTTTAGATAGGTACTAGCTTTCTTAAGGACCTTGGTTCATTTGAATGTTTTATCACCGAACAACACAACTAAATGGTTAATGAGCTCATCTTTTAAATCTTTATTTTGGGCATTCCACCGTGTACGTATGGTGGGCCTGAAGAGCTCCAATGTAATATCACTTAGATGTTTATAAAAACATCATTTCCTGCAAAATGATCATGGGATCAATAGTCTAAAAAGAGCGATCAATAAGTAAATTTCAATTGGATTATATATAATAATAATTAAAACATTTTAAAGTACTTGGGATCTTCTCTATCTTTATGTGAACGAAATCCTCAGTCACCACAAATGTGACCGACAACGTTCCCATACTAGTAATATGAGAAGATCTAGGAAATGTTGCTAAAACATCACCAGTACTAGTGGCCTCTGCATCCCCAGGTACATGTCCTGACACATATTTTGGCATGTGTTCACTGCCAGAGGGTGCATTAATGGATGCCTGCATGGTATGTGTTGCCGACATTTCAGATGACAATATAGGCACATATGATGGGTCCAGATGATGTGATGTATGCGCAGGAAGATTAGGATGGACACTTGTACCAACCCCTACTCCTCAGGAAACACTTGTAGTACCCTGATCATGGCCAGGAGCATCATGAGGAGGCAAATAATCCTATAAAAACAACACATATTTTATTTCATGACTTAAAAGAGTACAAAATATAAAACCATGAATGAACTTATGTTATAATTAAAGACCCCATGACAACTTACTTGCAAGTTTTGTGATCTCCTAGTCAATATTTTAACCCTCTCTCTTATCTCATCTGTTTGAGGCACTATGAATATCAACTTAAAGATTTCTTCATTACACTTTTTTTGGATCTTCCTTATCATATCGAGAGGGTTTGATGAATAGGCGATGTCATCATCACAAAATATTGACTGCACCTCACTATGGATGCTCTCGTCTATTGCTGGTTCCTTTCCCCGATCAGTCGACTGCAACAAGAATATTAAAAACATTATTGAAATTAACCCAATAAACTTACAAAAAAAACATAATAATAAAACATTTTGGTCATATCTAATTTGTACAATTACAATGAGGTAAACCTGTTAGGTAGAAGCGCTTGAAGATACATCACGATCTGTGCTCTGGGCCAGAGCCTTCTCCATATGATCAATGTCCTGTTGTGACAAAAATTAAATATTAAAAAACATTACCAAAATGAAACCAATAGACTTATGAAAAAAGAAGAAGAATAAAATGGTATATTGGAGTCATTAATTGGAGGTTGGGTAAAATGGTACATAGTACGTACCACCCCCATAGTAACTGTGTTTGTAACTAAGTGATTCAAATTTCAATCGATTAGCAACTCTTCCTCTGCAGTTATTGATTTTATTGCACATACGAATACACAGATTCCCTCGTGTGCCTCAAATATGCAATTGGGTTGCTTATTTGTTGACCCAAGTCGTGTAATGTTTATAAACCCTGCAATATTCCCTGATGCTTTTGGCCTTCCATCAATGTACATAGCCACTCCTTTATTTTGATCCTTATCTTTTAGTTATATATAATTTTCTGATAGTGCATACCTACGCATACTTCATGTATATCGAACCAGTTGCATCCAATCTTTGTAACTGTAATAGGGTCTGACATACTCCATCAATTCAATAACTTTGTCATAACATACCTTTATGTTGTCCATGCAAAATAGGCCCAAACCATGTAATGACGATGGTGCTATGCGATATATCCTCTCGTTGACAAAAAAATTAGTGTTTATTGGAGGAAGTTCCTTGGGTACCCATTGTTTCCGTAGATGTTTGTCCCTCAAGGGAACCTCGATGTCGTCTATGCTCTCATCATCATAAAAATATGACCCCCCTTTAGCAAGAAAAAATTCCATGCGTTTACGAAATTTTCTTCTAATCTTTTGACCTCTAGTTGATCTCCCTCTTTTAGACATACTACATGCCTCACTTTCCTCTACTCTTCCTGAATTTCCCTCGCTTGAGGAAGACAAATTTGAAAAATACCTATTTGGTGGTACCTGCACTCATAAGGATGTTGGATGAAGTTATTTCATGGTGATGTGATCCCAAAGTGACATTATGATTAATCTATCATTTCATCACTAGAATTTCACAGGTTATAAGGTAATCAAGTCTTGATAGATTGCAAGTTATTGTTACTACCGTCCAAATGTGTCTATCACAAATCAAATCTACTTAACATTTTAACTCCCAAACTTTGTAACAAGTGTTAAATATGACTATGGTCCACTAGTTACACAACCAAGGCCTCAAATGTATTCTATAATTGTAATAAAAGGACTTTTGATCTTCATTCAAGTAAATAAACTTGAAGGGAAACACCACCAAGTGGTTTATTGGACACCTAAATGACTAAAAATAGCAGCAAATTTACATTTAATTTCCATATATCTAAGTGGTTAATGGGGAGGGAGTGTGTACTAGGCCTAGTTAAGTCATCATAAGCTTATGCTTTGGCAATAAATTTTTTTTAAGTCATCTTAAATCTTCCTATGTCTAATTGCTAGGAGACTTTTGGTATGTTTTAAGGTAGGATGATTGATGAAAGAGCCCAAAGAGCCTTTCTCCATGGTATCTAGGTACACATAGCAAGCGGTCTTCTCTTATCTGATTGGACATGATTTAAAGAACTTAGCTAGGAATTATTCATTTAACCTAAGGTTTTCTCATAATGCCATCATTGGAAAAGTATGATCAAATTCTTCTATTATGAAGAATTGGTCTATGTGCCTCTAGTAATCACTATAAATGTTTGTAAGGATAAAATGACTAATTGCATCAGGTAGGAGAGAATCAACTTTGAGTTCTTCAAAGATTATATTCCTCTATTCATAATTTTTAAGGGTTGTGTGTGGAGAAGGTTATCACTACCAAGAAGGGAGGAGGCCTTTCCTTGTATTCTTTTATAATTTTCATTTTCATTATTTATTTTACACTTACATTTACAAATACACATACACATACATATGCATTTATTGTTTTCATTTATTTCTCATGTAGTTTAATAGTTTGATCGATTTCATATTATATGTGTTGAAAACTTTAGAATTTCAATTACATTAATTTATGGATATGTTGTATCTATAACACTACAAGACCATATGCTCTTTGCATTTACACTTGCATTTAGAAATACACATTTATATACATAGATATATATTTCTTTAATGATATGTTGCATTTATTGTTCTAGGAGAGCATCTAGTAATTGCATTTACATTTACATTTAAAAATACATATACATACATACATACATGCATACATACATACATACATACATACATATGTACATACATACATGCATACATACATACATACATACATACATATGTGTGTGTATTATTGATAATGAAATGATATTATATCATTTATATTCAATGTTCAGAAACAACCCATTAGGTCTGCACATGGATAAAAATTCATAAAATCAGATCTCCCATACATGTTTTGTTGAAACCTAGGCTTGAACCTCTCATTTCACATACTTTTCTTCACAAAACTATTGAGGACAGCAGCTATACCTTCTTTATTTCTCATCCTACGCCCTATTCATGCATCCTACAATTACAACAGTATCCATGGGGCCTCTTACACAAGCTACAGTAATCACAAAAGTGTAAGAGCCACTTTATATCATGTTTAGGCTGCAAAACTATTCAAAAATAGGGTAACTTAGATTATGATTTGTTGGTGAGCTGTATGGACAAAATCATTAGCACTAGCTCATTCTTGGAGTCTTTTGAAAGAGAAGCGAATCAGGTGGCAGTTAAGTACAAACCTTATAGTGTCAAGGTGAATTAGGTGATCAATTTTGATTGGCAAACTGATGAAGAGTACCAGAAATGGGTAAATTTATATTTAACTGAGGAAGAGTGAAAAGGAGTAGGCTACTAATGATTGACAAATCAGCTGTTGCAGTTACAACAGATTCTAGTTTTGTTTTTTGGTGACAGTCTAGGCGCGAAATTCTTGAAGTTTTTTATTGCTGCATCAACCATTCTCAGCAAGCATGATGACCAAGAAGATTCTTTGGGGAGATTGTTGTTGTAACAATTTTTTGGAATACACAAGGCGGTCCAATTGGCTAGTGACATGTGTGCTTTCTGGGCCGATGCTTGTTTGCTCCTTCTTTTTCTATAAGAAGGATTTCAAGGCCAGAAGTACGGGTTAGCAAGTTAGATATTTTTGGTCGAGTCTAGATGAAGTTACAGAGAAAATTGTAAAGTCTGATGGTTTTAGGGAAAATGCAATTTAGGTTTTTGAGTCATTCTATAGTAGGTTTTGAATTCATGGGGATTTGATGTTTATGACAGTACTGACATTTGAATTGATATGATTAATTTGAACTCATGTCTCTCCATTGTACAAGCATATCTAAATTTTCAATAAAATGATCAAGGGTTGTTTCATTCATCTCACTGTTGTGGTGTGTATGATTCTTGGTTTAGCTTTAATTCAAAGAATTAAATAAAATGATTAAATGGGATTGTAGGTGGATATGTTATGTATAAGGATTTGATAAGTAGTATTGGGTTAGTATAAATATTGATGAGATTGTAAAGCAATGTTATCAAGGATCTTATATGTTATGTGTTAAATTTGTCATAAACCCTTAGATGCTTATAAATTTGACTCCTCCAATGGATATATGGCACTGCTCTAAGTTGTACTTATTCGTATGGTTCAATATTTGTTTCCCTTTACCTAGAGTTTGCTACAAATTGCAAATCAATGACTATCTTATATTGTGAAATGTTGTAGTTATCTCATGCTCCAAATAGTTGATATTATTGATAAACAACCAATTCTATTTGGTATTATCCTATTATGTTGAGCTATTAAATGAGATTATCTATTGTTGTTAATGTTGTTTATGATGATGGTGCAGAGGTTGTAAACACATTGAGGGATCACCCTCCTGGGTCTTGCAGAGCCCAAAGTGTAGGAGGTATTTCAAATCCTCGTCAGTTGGTCTAGGTCCTTTGACCTGCCCTTTATTGGAATTGGCAATTCCATAGGTAGATTAGAAAATCAACTTGCTTATCGTAAAAACAACCAACATCTTGCATATGTTTGTGGTGGAGGTATTAAAGAAGAATTGTATGCCTCTATTTCCATTCATTAGATCTACCTTAGCCTAGCATATACTTGGGATAAGTCTACAATTGCTTCAGACTCATGCGATGAAGGCTATGTGTGATTAAATCCTAAACCTCAACCAAGATGTGGGTAGATTATGGGAGTTTTTCCAAGACCTGAGGCTGGTGGATAAAAATGTGAAAGACCAAACTATTTTATTTTTTCTGTCTTATCTTATACCATTTTACAAGAATGGGGGTGCCAATGTATGAGAAGATCTTTGGAAACTAGGCATGAAAATTCAAGGTTAAAGAGAATGGGGGTGCCAAACTTACAGTAGTCATTGCCCCTTGGTCATTGATTTTCACTGAGTGCCCTCAACCTCATCCTCAGCACTGGTATTGACCTTATTTTCACTCCTATAGACTCTTCCTCGACGCTGATATTGACCTTGTTTTCACTCCTCCAAACTCTTTGTCGACATTGGTATTGACCTTGTTTTAACTCCAAACTCTTCCTCGGCGCTGGTATTGACCTTGTTTTCACTCCTCCAAAATCTTCCTTGGCGTTGATATTGACCTTGTTTTCACTCCTCCAAACTCTTCGTTGGCGCTGGTATTGACCTTGTT
>VDFB02271358.1:1249343194-1249376758 GCA_007258455.2 Sequoia sempervirens | reverse complement strand
ATTGTTACTACTATTTTGAGGCATTTAAATGAAAAGGTTGATAGCAAATTTCTATCTATATATTCTTTGCTGTTAGCAGCAATAAAGAATATTGATAGGAATCAGGAAGTAGCGATACCTTTAATTGAAAATTGGATCCCTAGGGCCAGTGATATGTATATCATGTATAAGGCCTTAAGGTTTGATATAAATAATAGGCCCCAAACATTAAAGCTTACTCATATAGCAGAAATTATTGCAAGGTTTTCAGACCTTACCAGATGACTTGAGTGGGAAGATAAGGGAGATGGTGAAGAATTTCAATGATTGGGTAACACATTGTTACCTGATATAATTGATGAGTAGGGGAATATCAAGTCATTTCAACAATGGTAGGCTCAAGCAAGTGAGGCCATCAATGATCAAATCATCCAATTTGTGATGAGCTAGACTATGATTTGTCATGAGCCATACGAACAAAAATCATTAGTACCTACTTCATTTTGGAATCTTTTGAAAGGGATGCAAGTCAGGTAGCGGTAAAATACACACCTTATAATACCAAGGTGGATGAGGCAATTAATTTTGACTGGCCGACTGATGATGAGTACCAGAATTGGGTAACTAAATATTTGAATGAGGAGGAGTAAAAGGAGTGAACTACTAATAGGTGGCAGATCAGATGTTGTGGTTGCAATGGTTCCAGCTTTGTGTTGACGACTTTCTCGGTGCAGTTTTCTTGTGGTTTTTTGCATCAACCTTCCTCAGCTGATATGATGAACAAGAATATTTTTCAAGGTGGTGGCTATTGTAACAAATTTTGGAATATCACCAGGTGCTCCAATTGATCTGAGACATGTGTACTTCAGCTCCTGCTTTTGTTTGCTCCTTCATTTCTATAAGAATGATTTCCAAGGTCGTATACCTGCTAGCGTTAGATAATTTTGTTGAGTCTAGGTAGAAGCAGTAGATGAATTATAAAGTCCCATGGTTTTAGAGAAATGCAATTTAGGATTTGAGTCATTATGTAACAGGTTTTGAGTTCATAGAGATTTAATGTTGTATAACAGTACTAGCATTTGAGTTGAAATGAAAATTCGAGCTCATGTCTCTCCATTGTACATACATATCTGAACTTTGAATGAAATAACTAAGGGTTGTTTTATCCATCTCACTGTTGTGGTGTATGATTCTATTTTTAGCTTTAATTCAAGGAATTAATTAAAATGCTTGAATGGGGATTATAGGCGATATGTGTTGTATAAGGATTTGATAAGTAGTCCTAGGTTAGAATGCATACTGATGAAACTGTAATGCAATATTTTTAGGGATCTTATATGTGATGTATTAAATCTATTATAATCCTCTAAATGCTTATGAATTTGACTCATGTAATGGATATATGGCACTAATCTAAGTTGTAATTATTAATGTAGTTCAGTATTTGTTTGTCTTTTCTTAGAGCTTGCTACAAATTGCAAATCATTGACTATCTTATGCAATGGATTGTGTTTAGTTATCTCACACTCTAGATAGTTGATATTGTCTATGAATAGCCAATTTTAGTTGATATTATCTTATCGTGTTGAGCTATTAAGTGAGATCATTTGCTATTGTTAATGTTGTTTATAATAATGGTGCAGAGGTTGTAAACACATTAAGGGATCACCCTCCCGGGTCTTGCAGAGCCCGAAGTGTAGGAGGCTATTAAAGTCCTTGTCAGTTGGTCCAGGTCCTTCGAGTTGCCTTTGATTGGAATTGGCAATTCCATAGGTAGATTAGAAGACAAACCTGGTGACATTGTAAAAAGAACCAACATACATGTCAACCACTGAACAACCACCTCTACAACTGACTTTTTAATCTTTTATGATCACATGAAACATAAAACACACTAATTTCAAGGTTGTTAACATCACTATTGAAATGCTTTAATTTTTTGACCTTTCAAACATTAAAAAGTACATCATTAAATTAATTATGTAATGGCATAAAAATTAAAAACATCATGAATTAATTATGTAACCACATAAGTCAAATATAATTCTATCAAGAAATTAATATCAAATAGATAATATAATCCCATAACTTATACATTTCAATGTCATTGATCTTCTTCTTCATCCAACTCTTTGTCCGTATCATCCAATCCAGATTCAACATTGTAAGGATTGGTCATATCATCATCATCGTCATCGATATCAATTTTGATAATGTCATCATCCACACGGATGTCATCTTCATGAACATTAACTCCTACATCATCATCATCTAGTTCCTCCTCTTCGACATCTTCGTTAGGGACATCATCAACTAACCGTTGATCCTGATCATCATCTACACCATCTTCTAGTTCTTCGGTATCTTCTTCATCCACCACATTATACTTTACCGACCTTCCTCTTGGATCATGTCTAACAACAAATGACCAACCCGGTTTACCTAGAACCTCTGAGTAAAATACCTGCTCACATTGGCTTGGAAGAACATAGGGCTCATTTCCAACTCGCTCAATCAACCTTGTATTAACCAAGGTAAATCCATTATCATGTTCAATAATAGTTCTCTCAAGATCATTTTCATTTAATCGTAGCTTGTACCATAGGACAATGAACAAAATTAATTTGAAGGACTTAAAGTCACACTCAAGTATATCATCCAAAATCCTATAGTATCGATTTTCTGAGACTTCTAGATGTATGTCACTTCTAGATGAAACATTAGTCACTGAAAACTGCCGGTTATGCGAATCACCAAGTTTTTTCTTCATGTCATCCAACATTTTGATTCAAAATTCTGACCATTGCACCACATAGCGGTGTTTCACCTAATATGTCAAACATGTAAAAATTATTGCAATATCGTCAGTTGATAAACATACTTATTTTTGGCCAAATGTATGCAAAGAAAACAATCTCAAGATATATATACATCAATATACTTGAAAATAATTAAAAAATATGGGTGATTAATATATTTATGCGTACCTGTTTATCTTTTAAATCATATGCTAAATCAATTTCCCTTTGTGTAACATTGGAATCTCCATTACGATGAGCTTCTTTAACCAATGAAGCCACACCTTCCCATGTTAATGCGCGACCAGATTGTTTACATCGTTTAATCCATACTATCATCCAATCAAGATTGTTGGTAACGTACAAATGTAGTGCATCCCTCTCTCGACCAACTGTATAATTTTTTTTTTTAATTCACAAACGACGTATAATTAGTTAAATACCACAGTATACAACCTTAATTTATAATTGATGTATATTGAAGATTAAAAATTAAATAAGTACAATATACATAAAAAAACCATATGTAAAATGTATTCCAATTAATCTCCATGACCATCTTATAATTACCTCTCACTTTCCTTAATCTACCTTTCCCCATCAGGTACTCCCCTTCAAATTTGTTAATGGAGTTAGGATCCCAAATGCAATCTACATGGATCTTTACTCCAAACTTAGGAAGATATTCACTAATGTACACTATGGTCTAGTATACCATATATCCCTCCACCATAGAACCCTCAGGATGTGCTCTTTGTCTAACCAAAGCCTTCAAAAATTTCAAGTGCCTCTCAACCATCCACATTGACCTTGTGTGTACAGGTCCACACAATTAAATCTCCTCAACTTGGTGTATGAGGTAGTGTTCTTGTGCATTGAAAAATGTCGAAGGTAGACACTTTTGCATTTCACACATTAGATGAGGAATTTTTCTCTTCCAATAATTTATATCTTCTTTATGGATTTCTTTAGATGACAACCATCTATAAGTGATTCAAGGTGCAAATATATTAACGAGATTTCACAAAAATATATAGTATATTACATAACAAGTAAAACAAATGGTAATTATAAGATGTATACAATGAATTGAAAAAATCTCGCTACTTACCTCATGTATTTTCCAAGATCATATATAACTTGCTTGACATTGTTGTGAAAGTTGTCTAGGAGAGATAGAGGTAGAACTATCTTGCAGCAATTATGGAAATGATCTTTTTCATTATTTTTTCTAAAAGTAGTAAACACAGCTGCTTGAAAAGTACATGCATTATACAAGTGTATATAATATACAAAAATAATTACCTTAATGAAGGTATGCCAATCATGTGTTTTCATCCCTGACCCAAATTCACCTTTATTTGTTATTATATTGTTTATGTTCACAACAAATCTTGTGG
The DNA here is from genome assembly GCA_007258455.2 of Sequoia sempervirens. NCBI lineage: Eukaryota > Viridiplantae > Streptophyta > Pinopsida > Cupressales > Cupressaceae > Sequoia > Sequoia sempervirens. Next base: position 1,249,372,581 of record VDFB02271358.1, on the reverse strand, counting down.
GAAATAAAAATTTTCGTATGACTTCTTTTATAGCATTGCTTTGTTTAACTCTATTAATAACTAGGAAGGGCACTTATATTAATTTGGTCTCCATCACTATTTAGTGAATGACATTTTTCATTGCATGATTGGCTTCTGAATGTCACTACAAATTTTGACAATTTTTCTTTGTCATGCCTTCCATCCAATATTTTCCATAATGTTTCTGTTATATTTTTCCGATATGCATTGTATCAAACAAATGCACAATTTGTAGTTGCTCATAGTAGAGCAACCTACTAAATTTTTTGGGATAAGTTTTCAATCCTTGTGGAAGCCGTCCATTAATGCCTTGGCGACCTTCATGAAGCATATAAGTTAAACAAATTAACAACGAAAATAATTGTCAATTACAACATGAGTGAACACAACACAATATAAAAATATAAATTCAAAACATATCATATATGATAAATAAACAATTTGATAGATGTATAACCTTGACAATTAATTCTATTATATTCCAACTTCCATAGGTGGTGACATTCTTAGTGTGGTTTTGATGTAGTCTCCTCTTTCCCATTGAAAAGATGTTTTTGATGGTTTGATACTTATGATTTCTATGGGGGAAGTGCCTATACTCATCAAACACCTACTTTCCTAAACTTGTTGAACGATGAGATTTCATCTTTGGACCACAAATTGGACATACAAATTTTCCCTTTGTTTGAAGACCTGCAAGATGATATATAATTGGATTAAATATGTCAATTTTTTTAATTATATATAATGAATAAATTATTTTAAAAACATGCATGATATCTACTTCATCAAAATTAAATATTGTTAAGGTCTTGATGGAATGTTATAACATACCACAAAAATGTGTTAGCCACAGGGGCATCATGAATTGTCCATACAAGCATTGCATGGGTGAAATTGTCTTTGTCCTATTGGTCTAGAGACGTCATACATAGTGATGCCATTCCATAACTTTAGTAACTCGTCGATAAGAGGCTTGATATATACATTCATATCTTTAACTTGGTACTTACCTAGTTGAATGAACATAAATATTACCTAATTATTATATCCATTTTACTACAATATATATAAATTAATGTACATGACTATTGAATGAAAAAAATATGTCATTATGCAACAAATAAGACAAATGAGATGCTACTACATTAAAGAAAATTGATGTAAACAAATACCTGGAACAATCATTGATAACATTATGTGCTCCCTCTTTATTGACATCCATGGAGAAATGTTATTGTTGATAACAAAAACAGGCCACACCGAGTAAATAGATCTGACTCTCCAAATGGGTTGACACCCGGAGTCACGCGCTCCCAATGAAAGCGAGATTATGAGGTTCTTCTTTAAATTGTGGCAATTTTTCCTCCATGTCCCTAAATGTAGAAACATCTGCAGGCATTCAAAGAATGTCATCTGCACTTCTATTTTGTGCATAGTAATCCATAAATTGCACTAAGCTTTCACACCTAAATAATTGTTTACTCGTGGAATAATGGGAATATAATGAAGAAAGAACCTTGCGAGGCACTTTTTTTGTTAGTTGATGTGTTTGGTATCTACTAATATGACATTCTGGGCATTCTATTGCAAATTCATGTTGTTTACGATATATAATATGATCATTGGGGCATGCATCTATTGCTTGATACTCCATTCCAATATCTTTCATAATGGGAGATAAATCTGGTAGGCGGTAAAATATTTGGCCGGTGGTAACAAAAATTCACCAATCAATTTACAACAAAAAAATAATTTGTTAATATAAAGAGATATTAATGGTACATATTTCTTCCTTTATTTACTAGTGATGAACTAACAACAATTAAAATAGATGAAAAAGATGACATATATGATATACCTTAACATTTGTGAGATTGCTATGTTTGATAAACCATTCATAACCTTCAAGTTCAACAACAACAATACAACAGAGAGAAGATTTGTTTGGGAGCCTTCATAAAGGGGCTCGTATGCCTTCTCAAGTACAGGTAAATCATGAACATCATCAATGTCATCTCAATCATCATGATCATCTCTACCACTAAATTTGTCATGGATGAATGCATTTGTACCATCATCTTCAACTGTGTTTTCTAGTGCATGATCATCTTCTTCCATAGGATCATTAACCTCAACTTCGATATTCACAGCTCTATGTTTGTTTGCTTGCAAAACCACATTCTTTGGGCCGTGATAATCCATATGATCTTCCCTAGGGCACCCCATCTTTATAATAATGATAGACACAAATAAACCATGATCATGATCAAGTGATTATATATATATATATATAAAATGTTAAAATGATATAAACATTTACAAATTCAATCAATATAAACACATATAATGAACAACTTACCAATGGACAATAATCATGCCCCCTTCAACGTGACCATGCTACCTACAATTTTTCTCAGCCTATTGTGATTAAAAGTCATCTCGTCTTTAAGCCCTTGCAATTATTGCAAGGACAATAACATTTCCCATCACCCTTTCTTTTCAATCTAGCCCACAATCTATCAAGTGTCTCTTCATTTTGTTCTGGACTAATATTATTTGACATGGTTTTTCTTTACAAAGCTTGACTATTTAGATCTTCAAAAAATATCAAACTCACACTCCATTAATTTTTATTCATAGACATGTAACAAAATCTAATAATTCTGATATTTTACACCAAAAAAATTTGGCATGCAACCACCCCTGCAAAAGAGAAGATAGTCTAAAGTTAATGACTCCAAAAAACACTTTAAAATGTTAATTCCAAAACTTATTAAATTCTAATTTTACTATGATTTCCAACCATTATGACTCCTAAAATCATAATATTGAACTTGATCACAAACTTCCTACAACGATGGAGTTAGCGAGCTAGTAAGAGCAAGTGACCCATTCCTAAGGAGCATCAAGTCATAATCATCATTGCTAATGTCAATACAGATTTATCCTTTTAGTTAAAGATGCAATGTGTCACTTCTTATGACAAGCTTATCCCTAGGGCCCTCAACATTGAGAGAGCCCTAATTGCACAAGGAAGCACAAACTAGTAGAATTTGGAAAATAAATGACTAGGTGACTACAAATTTTACTCACAACAACTAAAAATGAATAAATTCTGCTCATTTTTTGTAACTTAGCTATAAATGAGTAAATAAATTACTAGTTTGGTCGTTGATTAAAAATTATTTAGTCACACAAATAAAAATGACTAAATAGTTAGTCATTTATTTAGTCACAATCCATTTGAATAAATCAAGAATATAGCCAAAATACTCTAAAACTTTAATAAATATACCATAAAACTTTTGTCAAAATCTTATTTTCAGGCGTAGCCCACCAGAATGGAGTTTTCATTTTAATAAACATACTCTAAAACCTTCATCAAAACATTTTTTTCAAGCATAGACCGCCAAAATGGAGAAGTGTTTCCGTAAAGAATGATAGAGAACAGTGAGGAGATGTGTGTGAAAGGAGACATAGGATTCATTGTTGCTTATCTCATTCCTGCTCTGCTCAACAAATCTTACATTTTCCCTCTACTATTTGTAATCTAGGTATTTACTTGACATATATTTCATAATCTCAAATTCCTTCAGAGGCTTTTGAAGTATCAATGTATGCTATATAGGGTTTAGAATGATTTCTTTTAATTAAAAAAATAAATAAATGATGTATTTCCCTGTAATTAGATAACGTGGAGATCTCCTAAATCTGCCCCAACACACTATCCTCTTTGGCATTGTATTCATTACTCCAGGTAGTAGGATTTTGCATGTGACATCTTTAATATCTTCATGACCGTGACTTTTAAATAGATCTCAGTCTTTGCTTTAATCCTTTTCATGGTAACCCTTGAGTTCCATAATCCACCTTCAATCTCTTCTAAGAACAGTGTCTTAAGCTAGACTGCATAGTATGCATATAAAGCAAGTCCTTCATACCTACCATTGTTCCAAACCACCACTCACAACCTTGCTTAAAATGTTGCCTCCATAAGCACAATAGCATGTTTTAAAATCATAGTTTCCAGTGATTGACCATTAAGGTCACCACTTTCATCAAGATATAATGAGATTTTTGTCTTCAAACTCAAGGCATTATGCAAGATAACATTGTGAATTGTTTGTTGTGTACGATTTTATTTTCTTGCACATTTACTACTTTGCTAACTTCCTTTAAGACTGGGTATTGCACCCTCAGCTACAATCTCAAACAATTCACTCTCTATCACTTGAAGATTCCTTTCACGAGCATCCTTCTATAAAATCAAACTATGCCCTATAGACTGCCTACTTACTACAGGGGACTCATTGTTTCATGGTATTGTAGATCTTAAGATCCTTCAACCTTATTAACACTACTTCATAGTCCACAAGGTATTATTCACTATTCTCCCATCTTTGATGAGTCTCAAAACATTGCTCAAACATGCAATCCACTACCTCCATTATACATTAATGGCTAAGAAGAAACATTGAACCTATGATTACCACTGTTACTTCATTTGGACAGTCATTCCCTGATTGCATTTGCCTTGTCTAACACTACCAAAAGCATTTGAAAAACCCTTAAGGTTAGCAAGTGGGTAAGGAAACTCACTGTTAAAATCTCCACTTTACTATGCAAGGTTTGAGCTTTATTATCTTGTCACTGCTTAGCCTCTTTTTGACTGTCACATCTCAAGTGACTATCATTCTTCTTACCGTAGATTACATTTACAAATGTCACTATGCTACAGTGTGCTTGTTATTGGCTACAATCTTTAGATTGCAATATTTTGTTATTAGTTACAATGTCTCAATCTTTCTAGTATTGCAATCTCACTAATCCACTAGAGTTATTGTTTATGTTTCTACGGAGGCCTAGGGTTTGTACCCTAATCATGCTCTTACCAATGCTTCTATTGGTATTAAAAAACAACCTTAAATCTTGGGTCAGAAAATTAGTTGTCTTGACAAAGTTGTGGTATGATCTTGAATTGTATCCTAGAGTGTGTGGGAAGCTTGTGTTTGATTATTAAGGTATGTAAACCTGATCAGGGAAATGTATCCTATATAGCATGGGTCTTGCTTTAATAATTTCCATAATGGTTATTAGTAGATCACATTATTATAGTTTGCGGTAACCCAAGATTGCATTCAAGTATGTAACAAACTTGGTTTGTAGTTTAAGCTATACACTTTTAAGTAACATTCATAAGGTTTAGAAAATCTCGATCACTCTCTAGAATAGCCCATTAAACATGGGTTGTGCTTGAATGCACTATATAATTGATATAACACAACCACTCTACATATCAACCAGAGTTATAGGCTCTTTATTGCAACAAGAGGTAATCACTCTTCGATCATGGTATAATTACATCCTAACCTATTAAACTTGAGACAACCTGAATGCACCCAATGGTGATTGAAACCTACATTATACAACCTGAATTAACTACATTATATGAGTGCCTCCATTTCTATCACAACATAGCCACATTAAACTTGGGTCACACATGAATGCATCCTGTATTTGTTATAGAAAAACTATGCCACATGACCAATAGAGTTATGGATCACATAATTACAGTCACAAGAATATGTTCATTGGTTGTGATCTTATGGTGATTCCACACAACAAAATCTAGACATGAAATTCTCAAAACCCTAAACCTCTAAAAATGAAATCTGATGAGATGTTGCTTTAAAATATGATTTTCAAACTTGGAACTATAAATTTGACTTCACAACTGAATTTTGCAAAAAGACAATGACTACACTCAACCTGGCAAATCTTCTTGAATTTTTTTTATTTTTCCCAAGAAAACCATCCTTAGTTCTCCACAAACTGTCTCAAGTAGAGCAAAACACTGTCGCAATAAATCAACGAACTCACTTTTCTTTATGTCGGCTACAATTTGATTTTTTTCTTATTTTTCATGTTTGTCGAAATTTCGACGAAACTAATAGTCGACATTTCGACGTAACCCAGGTTCGTCAAAATTTTGACGAACGTCGGGGATAATTTTTTTAAAAATTGAAAATTACACATCAAATTTTACAAGCACCCGACGATACATCAAATTATACATATTTTGTTGAACATTTTTGTCGAATTTTGCAGTCAAATGAGTTTGTGGATGAGATCCTTTGTTCAAATGTTCCATCCCTGATATGAAATATTACTAAGGGTGATGCCTTCTTAGCTCTTGATCTTGTCTTATGGACACGTGGTATGATCTTGACTAATTTCTATTGGAAACTTACAACCAATTAAAGACAATTTCCACATAACCCATAAAGAAATCTACGCATCTAAGTATTCAGAATCTACATGCAAGAGAATAGACAACATTCCCATGAAAATATGACACAAGATATACCCTGGGAAAATCCTCAAGAGGGAAAAAACTCAACCTCCAAAAGCATCCATCTTTCATGTATTATTCAGCAATAAAGATTACAATACATCTTTTGAGTCTCCATGAACACCATTGAAGCAACAAGCTCTCTCCAAGCAATCCATGCGAACAAGAATGAAACCACACATCTTGTGCCATGCTTCAAACCCTCACAAATGCTAACCAGAGCTAACATGCAAAATTGCATCTCACAATAACTACCTTTGTGGTTGCTTTTATAGAAGCAAGCTCCCAAAATACCACTAAGTGGTATTACACAAAACCATGTGACTAAAACCATGAGATTACAAACCATGTCCCCTCATTTAATATTGGGTACTTTATTTATTTATTTATTTTCCCCAATATTAAATAATTATATTTTAGCAACTTCACTTATGTCCCAATGTTACATGCAACATTAAGTGGCCCCAAGAGTAATTACATTAAATATATTATGCAATGTGTACAACACACCTTTTTCCTAACATTCTCCCACTTGTTGTATACATTGCATTTATAAGGGGAACAAGCAACCTCAAAATATGAATCAAATAAACAATCCATATAGCCACATATACCATCATGGAATCAAAGTTCTCTATGTGCTCCATCAAGATACATGTAACAAGAATCAAAGTGACCACCATCCCAAGCATGAATGCTCTCATCCTCCATCATGCCAATGCACAAAGATAAGAATTCATCCAATAGAGAAGCCACTCAATCTGTCACAACGAAGCATAAGTCCTACTCAACTGATATCCCAAACACAAACACTCAATCCAAAGGTATCAATATGCACTAGTAGCTGTCAAGATAAACAAACCCAAAGCTGAAATAACACCCACAACAAGTGCCAATACATCCAACTATCCATACCTCCAAGGTATACAAAACATAGTAAATTCATGCCATATACATATACACCCATAAACTGCAATCATAAACTCCATGTGCAAAACTTGTCAAAGAATGACATACACATCCAAGAGCTCCCACTGCATGGGTAATGCAAATCTGAAAAAAGATCAAGGCATACCAAGTCTACCAATAGCATCATATAGAAAGTGTAAACTACATCATGTAGTAACAAGGAATCACCCACAATGATATGCAAACCTGTATATCAATAACCTGTAAGAAAAATATCCTACATACACCTCTAAAAGCGAACTGTGTCAAGTATGATCTCCACAACACCCCAAAAGAAAATCCATAACAACACCCAATCGTTCAATCTCCAAGATCAAACATAAAATATGTATCATGTAATCAACATGGATGTAAGCCTCTCATAACCAAAGAAGATCAAACTAAATCCATTCCCAATGAAGTAAATAAGCCCAATACATCTCCTAAATCAACACCAATGAATGTAATCACAATGCATAAGGAGATAAACATGCCAACACTCCTCAAATGAACCCTCCAAAACCATATATCCATAGCTCAATATTCTTCTGCATGAGAAGATAAAGCATAAATATAAAACATTTGAAAGTAACAATTAGAAATACCTCTCAAGTGAAACTACCGAGTAGATCAAGAGTGAGGAATGAGAATGCTCCTCCAAGACATCCAAGTCATCATGACTCATCCAAGAACACTCTCCTCATAGGTCCATGTTGAACTCATGTCCAACCAAGGTGTAGGCTCCTCAAACTTCCTGCTGAAAACTCATCAAGAGTAACCATCTCAACACATGTCTCTAAACATAAGAGAACTCAAGCCTCACCTATGTCTCCAAGTATCAATGAGTACTTGCAACCAACCAATCCATGCCAACCTCCAAATGACACAGAGCACCATCATGAAGTAATCAAGCAAATGATAGATGTACCCAATACCAAGAGATCCACACAAGATCAATGCCAAAACTCCAATCATGAATCAGGAACATAAACATGAAAACATGATCTAACCATCTCCTCCTAGGAGGTCACATGCACCATAACATATATACACATCCTGTTCTTAAGAGAACAAGTACCATGCCAAACTATAAACGCGTATCAAGAGTAAACCATGACATAATAGAAAAACACTCTAAACCAAGAAACCATATCCCCAATCACATGAAGATAACCATACCGAATGATGCATCCATGTCACTGCCAACAAATCCCACTGAACTGTGATACCGAGTCACACATGGCATCATGACAACCATCCTCTCCATGAAGATCATCTAGGTCTACACACACAACTGAAATGTTAATAACATAAAAAATAGAACCAAAATCTCTAAGCCAAGAAGATACCTACAACCGCCAAACCATCATAAACATATCCATCACCGCCAAAACCATCATTTTCAAAAGCTCCCACTAAAAAGTGTAATCAAGCTATCCATGACATCATGATAACAATCTCCTCATGAAGATCAACCAAAGGCCCTCACACAATCAAAGAGCTCAAATATAACAAGAGCTCCCAAAAGGAAAAGTAAAACCATGATCCTCATACCACGAAGATACACCGCCACAACCATAATCAGGAACCAATCTAACACCACCAACAATGCACCTGAAAACCATCATGAATTTCCAAAGTATCTAAAGCACAAGAAACATCCATGAAACCATGATCACCACCAAATGTAACAACAACTCAACCCAACCGTGTCCACATATCTGAATAATCATAGTCAACTACATAGGTCTCATATCATGACTGTACCTGGTAATACCATCTCACCTCATGACAAAAAAAAAAACTAAGTGACTAAACCAAGCCACCAAAACTGAACATGCATCAACATTGAAATATCAATGGGCAAAGACAACCCATGTCCAAGTCATAAATGCAACATGTAAGTATAAACTGCCTACAACATTGCACAACTTGTAGATACAACAATGAAGCATATAAATCCAACCATATACTGATAACCATGTCAAGAATAGAATAATATTAGATGTACATCTGAGCATACAATTAATCCAACATCAAATCTCCAAAATCCGATCATCCATAAACTCATAGTATCACCATAGTCAAAGAAACCCATAAACAAATCAGATAAAGAAAATAGAAAATAAATCATGCCAAAATAACTCCAAACCTGATCCACTATGTAGTTCTCTAAACAAGCTTTCCATTGACTATTCGAAGTCCAAAATATGATTCTATATGCACCCGATATCACCTCTCAGAGATAAAAACAAACACCTAACTTCCAACATGCAAAACACTATAAAAACTACAAAATATAGAAACATTTCTTATACCACATCGTAGAGCTCTGAGTCATCTTTCCAATGAGTCGAAGAAGTCGAAAATATGACATAATGGGCAAAAGTTATGCCCCTTGGAAGTAAAACTACATTTTACACTTGAGGCAAAAAAAATTTAGGTACCTGAGTGGTGGCCCCACCCAGGCGGCGCCGCTCAGCTGGTGGTGGATGCAAAATTATTATTAAATCCGCTTTAATCCCCATATAATAAAAATTTCATTGGGCCCCATTTAATAAATCCATGGTGGAATTTTTTTAAAATAAGCGATATGGGAAAATTTTCTAGGAGTTCTTCATCACTAATTGAGGGAAAAATATATATATATTTTTAATATTATTTTGAAGTTCGTTACCAACAGGGTATGGGCAAATTTTTTTTGCAATTTTTCACAGTAACAAAAATAGGTCAAATTATATATCAATTTTCGTCTCTCGACCAACCCAGATCCAACCGCGAGGTTTGTTTTGGGCCAGGAGATCATCTATAAATTTCCCCCCACAAAACCCCCACTTGAATGCAAAACCAAGAAACTCATTTCACCCAAAATTCTCACACCCCAAATCTGTAAACCACCCATCAAATCAGCAAACCCAATACCCTTAGATCTGCAATAAACAACCTGCAAAACCCTCATATCATTACATGCCTTTGATTATCACATGCAATGCATGGATTCAAACTTAAACAAGATTTTTCTCAACCAAGGGTTATACAATCACAACCAAAGCTCTAATACCACTTGTTGGAAACTTGCAGCCAAATAAAGACAATTTCCTCATAACCCATAAATAAATCTATGCATTTAAGTATTTAGAATCCACATGCAAGAGAATATACAACATACCCATGAAAATATGACACAAGATATACCCTGGGAAAACCCTCAAGAGGGAAAAAACCCAGCCTCCAAAAGCATCCATCTCTCATGTATTATTCAACAATAAATATTACAATACATCTTTTGAGTCTCCATGAACACCATTGAAGAAAAAATATCTCTCCAAACAATCCATGTGAACAATAATGCAACCACACATCCTGTGCCATGCTTCAAACCCTCACAAATGCTAACCAGAGCTAACATGCAAAATTGCATCTCATAATAACTACATTTGTTGTTGCTTTTATAGAAGTAAGCTCCCACAAAACACTGAATCTGAGGAGCCTACACCTTGGTTGGACATGAGTTCAACATGGACCTATGAGGAGAGTGATCTTGGATGAGTCATGATGAATTGGATGTCCTGGAGGAGCATTCTCATTCCTCACTCTTGGTCTACTCAGTAGTTTCACTTGAGAGGTATTTTTCATTGTTACTTTTAGATGTTTTATGTTTATGCTTTATCTTCTCATGCATAAGGATCCTAAGCTATGGATATATGGTTTTGGAGGGTCATTTGAGGAGTGTTGGCATGTTTATCTCCTTATGCATTGTTGCTTTTATAGTTGATTATAAATATGAATCCATTGCCCATGGAAAAAACACTGGTCTATGAATTTGGTTATCTTAGATATGAATGAGCCAGTCTATACTTGACCAAGAACACAGATCTCAATGCAAAATCACTTGTACACACCTTTTAATTGTAGTATAATGTTATGAAGTACCACTCATTCCTTGCTTTAGGTAAAGATTTTCTCAAGGGTCAGCCAAATCCTTGAGAGATTTTATCTAGTTAGCAACCTATAGGAATGCATCTGTTTGTCACAATGTTCATAATAAAATGGCACAAGAATATCATCTAAACATTGTCAGGATCACCCTCCTAGGTTTCACAGAGCTTGAAGTGCAGAGGTAGAAGCCTAGTAAGTCTCTATCTTTTTGTTGGCCAATCCTAATCATTATTGATTATTGAATTGTGGTAGATTCATAGGTAATGACTGAGATCAATTTTGGTTCTAAAAGAATAACCAATAGATTGGCGTCTCTCTTGGGGACAATCCATACAAAATCTCTAGTTCTAGATCAGAAGTATGAGAGTTAGACATATTGTAAATATTAGTTCATCCTTCAATCTAGCTTTAGTGTCATTGAGTCAATTCTTGTATATGCTACCTAAGATTTGATATAAATACATTAGGCTTGCAGATTATATCAAGATCTGCCCATCATTCCATGAATATTTTCATAAATCCCCATTAACTGTGGGTGGTGACTCTGAGATCTCTACACCAGTGTGCATTATTTGAGGAAATCCAAAAAAATTAAGATGAAGAATTTTCTAAGAGATGAATTGGCCTTGAGCTCATATGGTGAAGCACCCCAATGAGAAGCTAGAATGAGAATTTTGGAAGGCTCCAATACTGTTTGGAAAGATTTAAGAATTGAGTGAATCTAAATATTTTGGCTTGGATATTGAAGTTTTTGTCCTGTAAAGGGTTGTGTTGCAGTAAATATAAAGGGATTTATGACTCTACTATTTAAGAAGACCCAGAATGAAATCATGCTTTGAAAGAACTTCATATTATTTATGTTCAGTCCTATGTGAAGAGAGGTGACAAATCTATGAAAGGAACCTGATGAAATGGCGAAGACAACTTTAGATCTACAAATATTTCCAGACATGAATGAAGAATTTATAGTAGCTGCAATATTTCTAGGGATTTTTAGGTAGCTGAGTGGCGGCCCCACCCAGGCGGTGCCGCTCAGCTGGTGGCAGATGCGAAATTTTATTAAATCCACTTTAATCCCCATATAATAAAAAATTTCGTTGGGCCCCATTTAATAAATCCATGGCATAATTTTTTTAAAATAAGTGGTATGGGAAAAATTTCTAGTTCTTCATCACTAATGTGTTTTTACTATTGTGAAGTGAATTAGCGATGGGCGATAAAACTGTTGTTCCTTGCGCCCATCACGCCACCTAAGGCCATCACGGTTTCAAAATAATTTTTGAAACATGTATCAGTGATGAGTGATTGGATATTCCCTTCATTGCTGGGTTTTAATGCATCACAAATTTACTTGAGGGAGCACAGACCAAAGTAGCGATATGCGATGGATTTTAGATAGGAGGTGACTAATGTAAATAAATGGAAACGTGGTGGTTCTCTGGGGTGTCATCATTGTTTTTAAAGCACAAGTTGTAAAGGAAAGGAGCGAGGGAAGAGGATGATCATTGATTTTGTTTTAAATCAAAATGATCAACAACTATGATTCAAACTTGAGTTGGATGGTTGTTAGTTCGCTCATGCGAGCCTTCTCTTGAACATTAATGGTGGACACGCCTCAAGCTTTCACCATAAAGAGATTTTTTAACCAATTTGCTTTCACAATTGCAATTTATGAGAGCCGAAGAATTGTTCTAGAGCTAGATAAGGAAGTGTGTGGAGCTTAGGCAAGTTGTTGCAAAGGTATTGAAGACATTTTCCTGGGTAAACAGGTATCCACTTTCTTCTGCGTCAATTATGCATAGGTTGGTTGGTTTAGTGAATTTTTGAAAGGTTTGTGAGATTTGAATGCTTGGGGTTGGTGAGGGTTTAGTTGTTTGCAAATGCCATTTGGATTGGTAGGAATTTTGTAAGTTCTGGGGGGTTTTTTGTTTTGCAACTTTATTTTTAAGAGCATAAACCAGTGAAACTTTTTCTGTAAGTGAAAATCTGCAAACACTAGTCCTATTATTCTATGAAAATGACTAAGCCCAGTGAGTCAAGCATTAGGAAAGAAAGGAAACCTATGCAAAAAGGTGTCAAGAGGCCTAAACGGCAAGATGACACACCCATAATTGAGCCAAACATGTCTAAAAGGTCTGCGAAGCCAAAAAGCAATGAAGAGAGATTTCACCATATTCATGGAGGGTGAAGCCGAGAATACTCACAACCTGAGAAGTAGGGTTGTTTTTCATGATCAGGGTGAGCCCAGTGGTGTGTTCCTAAAAGAACAAAGTGAAAGGAAAGAGGAAACTAAATAAGGGGAATCGACCAAGTCCCAAGCGAAAAAGAAGAAGGATAAGGACCACAAGGATTATGATTCTTATATGGAGGAACTTGATGTAGCCATGGAAGATGAGGTCAAAGATAATCCAGAATATGCCCATTATCTCCTTACACTCATAGGTCTAGAAGATTCTCATGATGGCTAGATGAATTCTCCTGTTTCAACAAAATCATGAAGGAGACATGCATACTCTGATTCTGAAGATGATGAACCATTGCAGAAACAAAGTTCTGGCTGGGAGTTTTTTATCCTTAAGTGCTGACGTGGAGAGTATTTTGGCTAACGTGGATGAGAGTTTTTGATGTTGCTACAATGATGAAAGTTCCTTTTGGAAGGCTGGTAAATATTCTTCTGCAAGTGAAAAGAGTTTTTGTTTCATGTATTTTCCCTCTTATGCAAGGTGCAAATATAACCGTCTGGGGAGTTTTGAAATTATAATGAAATTGAATGTCAAATGTAAATGTGACTGAAATTGTAATTTGGCCTAAATCTTGTTTCCCCCATGTTTCTATAAATGGGAATTCAAGGCCAATTATATAGAGATTTTTTTGAAGGTTCTAGTGGTCTTTGGTTATAGGAAAAAATAATCTCATGTAAGAACAATTTCGTAAGTCAAGCATAGATGAATAGAATAGTATGAAGTCTAGGGTATGCATTCTAGTTTGTGACAGACTTAATAGTTTTACAGTGACAACAACATATAAATGAAAAGCTACAAATTATGGAAAAAATTATCTCCTATGTATCTTGTTTCTCAAATTATGAATAGGATGATCAAGGATATTTTTATTTATCTCCAATTGTTTTGGTTGAATGCATGGTTTTATTTTTGCTTTAGTTCAAAGGAATAATCAAATGCTTTAATGAAATCATAGGTTTGTGAGATGGAATCCAAGGATTACTAAGTAGTTTTTGTTCCAAATATAATGAGTTGTGTATTACAAAGCAATATATCAATAGCCTATAAATGTTGAGTTCAATTGCTAATGTATTATAGTTGATTATAAATATGAATCCATTGCCCATGGAAAAAACACTGGTCTATGAATTTGGTTATCTTAGATATGAATGAGCCAACCTATACTTAACCAAGAACACAGATCTCAATGCAAAATCACTTATACACACCTTTTAATTGTATTATAATGTTATGAAGTACCACTCATTCCTTGCTTTAGGTAAATATTTTCTCAAGGGTCGGCCAAATCCTTGAGAGATTTTATCTAGTTAGCGACCTGTAGGAATGCATCTGCTTGTCACAATGTTCATAATAAAATGGCACAATAATATCATCTAAACATTGTCAGGATCACCCTCCTAGGTTTCACAGAGCTTGAAGTGCAGAGGTAGAAGCCTAGTAAGTCTCTACCTTTTTGTTGGCCAATCCTAATCATTATTGATTATTAAATTGTTGTAGATTCATAGATAATGACTGAGATCAATTTTGGTTGTAAAAAAATAACCAATAGATTGGCGTCTCTCTTGGGGACAATCCATACAAAATCTCTAGTTCTAGATCAGAATTATGAGAGTCAGACATATTGTAAATATTAGTTCATCCTTCAATCTAGATTTAGTGTCATTGAGTCAATTCTTGTATATGCTACCTAAGATTTGATATAAATACATTAGGCTTGCAAATTATATCAAGATCTGCCCATCATTCCATGAATATTTTCATAAATCCCCATTAACTGTGGGTGGTGACTCTAAGATCTCTACACCAGTGTGCATTATTTGAGGAAATCGAAAAAAATTAAGATGAAGAATTTTCTAAGAGATGAATTGGCCTTGAGCTCATATGGTGAAGTACCCCAACGAGAAGCTCGAATGAGAATTTTGGAAGGCTCCAGTACTATTTGGAAAGATTTAAGAATTGAGTGAATCTAAATAATCTAGTTTAGATATTGAAGTTTTTGTCCTGGAAAGGGTTGTGTTGCAGTAAATATAAAGGGATTTATGACTCTACTATTTAAGAAGTCCCAAAATGAAATCATGCTTTGAAAGAACTTCATATTATTTATGTTCAGTCCTATGTGAAGAGAGGTGACGACTCTATGAAAGGAACCTGATGAAATGGCGAAGACAACTTTAGATCTACAAATATTTCCAGACATGAATGAATAATTTATAGTAGCTACATCATCTCCAAGTATTTTCTATATTTTGGTTCTCAAGAAGTATAAACTTGTTATGAAAACCATATTGGATGGTTTGGAATTTTTTTGATTCCCTACTAAGTGAAACTAAGCCCTAAAAAGGGGAATGATAGTAATATTTTTACATACTTCTAAGTTATAATTTGTAGCCTCTCTATTGTGGAAGAAGTATGCTTGTTCTTGAAATTTTCCCATTATAGAGACCTCAGACACAAATGTATTTGAATTATGCATTGTAATATCTTAAGGTCATGGTAAAAGAAAGAAATAGGGAATTGATCAATCATAAGAGTTGATGTTTGAAGTTTATAAAGGGGTGTAAGAAAATTTATCATTCACTTGTACATCCCTGTGGGGTGTCAAATGAAAGCATGAAGAATGTGCAGCCCCTGTCATGTTGTCAAAGTAAATTTTCTATTGGAAGGTATAAACCATTAAATTTTGATTGTATTCAAGGTTCCCCAAACCCTGTTCCAAATGTTGTTAGAGAACATTTTCCAAAATTCAAAGGGAAAAGCTCAAAATTGACATATAAGCATTTGTAAACATTTTTGGACTTGATGGGAGATTATGAGATAAACCATGAAGATGTTGTCATGAAACTATTTGTTCAGTATCTAAAGGAAGATGCCAAAGATTGGTTTTCATATTTTCCAATGTGTTCTATTTCTTCATGGAATGAGTTTATGGTAGCATTCATTGAAAAATTTGGTGAGAGAATTGATCCAATTTTAGTAAGACAAAAACTTATGAACATCTAGAAAGAAGAACATGAATTAGTCCCAACTTTCAATCTTAGATTTATAAAGGAAATCTGGGATATTCTAGAATATCTAAGACCAAATGATATTTCGGTGCATTTGATGAAGAAATGAGCTATCTATTAGGAGATAAAGAGCCTACAACATTACACCAAGCATATCAAATTTCCATGGCTGCAAGTGTTTGTTGTTCTAGCACACCTTATGTGAATGGAATTCATGACAATAAAAATGATTGTCAAGATGATGATGTTTTTCCTGTCTTGATTTGTCCATCATCGCAACATGCAGATCATAGTGAGCCCCAAGTTGAATATCAACAGGTTTTAAGCAATATTGATCAAATGTCTTTTATTCAAGAATTGTATATCTTGAAAAGACATAAGGGAGAATCACCATATGACCTGTTTGCAAGGTTTTTGGATTTTTTGTTGGAAGTCCCAAAATGTTTTAGACTTGAAGATTTAGCATGCATTAATTTGTTTTGTGAATTCTTTGAGCCAAGACTGAGTGCCTTACCAAAGGAATTGAAACCTCATAGTTTTTATTAGGCACTCGATTGGATAAGGATTGTTGAGGAAGCCAAGTGTGATTATGCAAAAAGTATGATATCTCAAAGTGTCAATAGTAACTGCCCTATTGAGAAAAATTAAAAAGTTGTTCAAAGAATTGAAAGGTGTGTTTCATAAAATGAACATCCATTTATTTGTGTGGATGAGGGTAATGATACACTTACAAGTGTTGTTGATGTCTCATCACAAATTAGTAATCAAGATATTGAAGATGAAGTTTAAGCTTTCACTATGAAAAATATGAGCATAGTTTATGTAAGGATGAGTTTTCCTATGACAAGGGTCATGATGAGAGTGAAGTTTCTAATTATTTTTCTAAAGATTGCGAATCCTCTTATGAGGATAATTTTGGGGTACTATCTTCACATGAAGGATGCACTAATATGAATGCTCATGAAGTCTTTTTCTCACAGGTGAATGAAAAAATCCCATCTAAGGAATACCTAGAATGTGATTTGGTACTATCATCAATAGAGTATGCTAACTTTGTGAATGATGATGAGTTTGAAGATAAGAATGCATGTGTTCAACATATTGTTTCTAAGCACAGTGTTAGAAATGATAAAAATGTTGATAATGCTAACTATGCTCATGAACATGATCATTTCCTTGCTATTCCTGATTGTTTATATGAAGTGGAGATGTAATATGTTTGTTTTGTTGCAAAGATGGACATGATTGTTTTCAACAAGAAGTGTATTGATGAGAGAAATAATGAAGAGGCTTGTTCAATTGTTTATCAACAAAATTCAGATAAAAATGAATCTCCCACATTTGGGTTAGGACACTTATCAATTGATGATGCATGTAAGGGAACTTGTGCACATGATTGCTTTGTTGCTGACCCTATTAATTTTGAATTATTTGAGCCATCCTTTGAAACATTTTGCATTCAGTTGAATGATGATTTGAAATATGCATTCAAAATATGTTACTGAACCTAAAATGGAAATATTCTTTGATGCATGGGATGATGTTAGTGATGATGTTTGTTGTGATAATCCTGATATGAATGAAGGAAAAAATACTATAATTTTGATAAACCATATTTCCAGAGTGGTGGAGCATGTGACAACATAGAGGATTTTAGATGCTTGGGTGAATACGAATATCAGTTTGAGAATATGCTTGTGTATGAACATTTCTTGTTCATCACACAAGATGAATGCTTGTCTGGCATAGGGCAAAAATCAGAAGATGACTCCAAGAATTTATGTGAGTTTTTTATTTCTCAAATTTGGAGCTGAAATTTGACTCCAAAGGGCTAGGGCATGTGCTTCTAGATGGGACTATTGAACAAAGTGTTTATGAAAGTTTCATGTTTGATGTGCAAACTAATTTTGATGTCAACTTTTATGATGCCAATGGTCAAATGGACTATGAATGTTTCAGTTTCTCAGCCCAAATGGGTGATTATTTAATGCAGCATTAACATAAGCTAGATGAGCTTAGGAGTCATATTAACTATGGGTTTCAGTTGGTGCTCAATTGCCAATGTTAGATTGATTGAATTAATGGATGCATTAGAAAGCATTGTGATGTGGTTAAGCATGCCAGTGGTGATATTGGTTTTTAGGTTTATAATGGTAATGTTTTCAGACTTGGCCCAATGTAGACACTAGAAAGTAAAGTATTTGATAGAGGTAAATGTTGGTTTTGCATTTTTTGGGGGCCTAGGGCCACCAAATGAAGCTGAAGCCTATATGACTAAAAGGCTTATGAGTGAGAGGTATTGATATGGTGAACTTTTGGAGTTGCCAACACATGGACAGTTCCTGAAGCCATACTTCTCCTCAGTATGTTTCTTCCATGTACGTTGTATAGTCCTATAAATTTTGTATATAGGTTGGTGTGCTTTGGTTTGGTTTTCTTGCCTTGTTTGTGAAAGTGCTTGGTTTTTGGTCCCTGTGCTTGGTCTGCTTCAACCATGAGATTTGGAATCTCACCAATCCTGCAAGAGACATGCATCCCTAATCGGAGCCACTAGTATAACCCTCAAGTTTTTATGTTCCACTGGTCTGGAGATGCTTTTCCTTTGGTCTTTTTGGTTTATCATGGGTTAGGGTTTAGGGTTTTATGTGGGGAGTTGCTTTACTTTGAGGATTTTCTCCTTTGTCTAAACCCTTGGTCTTTCGGTCTATTCCTTTGTTGACCTACTATGGTAAGTTCCTGGTCATGGTTAAAATAACTTATGTGATTGAAGTTCATGAAGTAACTGGCCCTCGTGGTTAGGTTTCCTATTACCTGTCGCTGAAATTTTCCTCTGTGTGCCTATGTTTGAGAAATATTTTTATTTTATAAGGTTGGTTATTCGACCTTGTTTGGCCTTTACATCCTTTGTGAAAAATGGCTTAAGTACTTTTATGGCCATATCTTGCATTGTCCTAAGCAGACCCCTTTTCAAAACAACATATGAGCACGTATATAATGGATTCACTTAAGTTCTCGTTCATCACCTTGCATATGGCTCATCGTGGATTGTCCTTAGACCATTGGCCTCAAATTAGTGATGCACGATGAACAGTTTTCCTTTGTATCACTCATCATGAATAGGGTTTTAATCTTGGGTTTCAAAGTAGCAATGAGTGATGTAACTGATATCCTTTGTATCGCTAACCTTTCTCACTATCACTAATTGCTCATGAGTTCTTAGCTATGAATCAACGATGCGTGATGAGATCCTTTGTTCAAATGTTCCATCGCTGATATGAAATATTACAAAGGGTGATGCTTTCTCATCCCTTGATCTTGTCTTATGGACATGTGGTATGATCTTGAATGATCACTAGGAGTTCTTCATCGCTAATGTGTTTTGACTATTGTGAAGTGAATCAATGATGGGTAATAAAATTATTGTGCCTTAAGCCAATCACGTTTTCCAATGAATTTTTGAAACATGTATCAGCAATACGTGATGGAATATTCCCCTGATCATCGAGTTTCAATGCATCGCAACTTCACTTGGAGGACCACAGAACAAAGTAGTGATATAAGATGGATGTTAGACAGGAGGTGAAAAATGTACACTAATACATTTGACTGCAAAATATGATAAAATATGTAAAATTCGATGTTCATTGGGTGCTTGTAAAATTTGATGTGTAATTTTCAATTTTTTGAAAGTTTATCCCCGATGTTCGTCGAAATGTCAGGTATCATTTTCGTCGAATTTTCGACAAACATGAAAAATATAAAAAACTAAAATTGTGGCCGACATAAAGAAAAGTGAGTTCACGCCTGATTTATTGTGACAACGTTTTGCTCTACTTGAGACAGTTTGTGGAGAACTAAGGACAATTTTCTTGGGAAAAATTAGAAAAAATTTAACAAGATATCGCCAGGTTGAGGGTAGTCATTGTCTTTTTGCAGAATTCAGTTGTGAATTTAGATTTGTAGTTCCAGGTTTGAAAATCATGTTTTAAAGCAACATCTCATCAGATTTCATTTTTATAGGTTAAGGGTTTTGAGAATTTCATGTCCAAATTTTGTTGTGTGGAATCACCATAAGATCACAACCAAGGAACAGATTCTTGTGACTATAATTATGTGATCCATAACTCTATTGGTCATGTGGCACAATTGTTCTATAACAAATAAAGGATGCATTCATGTGTGACCCAAGTTTAATGTGGCTATGTTGTGATAGAAATGGAGGCACTCATATAATGTAGTTAATTCGGGTTGTATAATGTAGGTGTCAATCATCATTGGGTGCATTCAGGTTGTCTCAAGTTTAATAGGTTAGGATGTAATTATAGCATGATCGAAGAGTGATTACCTCTTGCTACAATAAAGAGCCTACAACTCTGGTTGATATGTAGAGTGGTTTTGTTATATCAATTATGTAGTGAATTCAAGCACAACCCATGTTTAATGGGCTATTCTAGAGAGTGATCAAGATTTTCTAAACCTTATGAATGTTACTTGACATATATTTTCATAATCTCAAATTCCTTCAGAGGCTTTTGAAGTATCAATGTATCCTATATAGGGTTTAGAATGATTTCTTTTAATTAAAAAAATAAATAAATGATCTATTTCCCTGTAATTAGATAATGTGGAGAACTCCTAAATCTGTCCCAACACACTATCCTCTTTGGCATTGTATTCATTACTCCAGCTACTAGGGTTTTGCATGTGACATCTTTAATATCTTCATGACCATGGCTTTTAAATAGATCTCAGTCTTTGCTTTAATCCTTTTCATGGTAACCCTTGAGTTCCATAATCCACCTTCAATCTCTTCTAAGAACGCTGTCTTAAGCTAGACTGCATAGTATGCATATAAAGCAAGTCCTTCATACCTGCCATTGTTCCAAACCACCACTCACTGCCTTGCTTAAAATGTTGCCTCCATAAGCACAATAGCATGTTTTAAAATCATGGTTGCCATTGATTGACCATTAAGGTCACCACTTTCATCATGAAGATACAATGAGATTTTTGTCTTCAAACTCAAGGCATTATGGAAGATAACATTGTGAATTGTTTGTTGTGTACGATTCAATTTTCTTGCACATTTACTACTTTGCTAACTTCCTTTAAGACTGGGTATTGCACCCTCAGCTGCAATCTCAAATCTCACTCACTATCACTTGAAGATTCCTTTCATGAGCATCCTTCTATAAAATCAAACTATGCCCTTATAGACTGCCTACTTACTACAGGGGACTCATTGTTTCATGGTATTGTAGATCTTAAGATCCTTCAACCTTATTGACACTACTTCACACTCCACAAGTATTATTATTCACTATTCACTAATCCGCTATAGTTATTTTTTATGTTTCTATGAGGCCTAGGGTTTGTACCCTAATCATGCTCTTACCAATGCTTCTGTTGTTTTTTATTAGGGCTCTCTCAATGTTGAGGGCCCTAGGGATAAGCTCGTCATAAGAAGTGACACATTGCATCTTTAACTAAAAGGATAAATCTGTATTGACATTAGCAATGATGATTCCGACTTGTTGCTCCTTAGGAATGGGTCACTTGCTCTTACTAGCTCGCTACCTCCATTGTTGTAGGAATTTTGTGATCAAGTTCAATATTCTGATTTTAGGAGTCTTAACGGTTGGAAATCATAGTAAAATAAGAATTTAATAAGTTTTTGAATTAGCATTTTAAAGTATTTTTTGGGGTCATTAACTTCAGACTATCTTCTCTTTTGTAGGGGTGGTTGCATGCCAAATTTTTTTGGTGTAAAATATCAGAATTATTAGATTATGTTACCTATCTATGAATAAAAATTAATAGAGTATGAATTTGATATTTTTTGAAGATCTAAATAGTCAAGCTTTATAAAGAAAAACCATGTCAGATAATATTAGTCCAGAACAAAATGAAAAGACACTTGATAGATTGTGGGCTAGATTGAAAAGAAAGGGTGATGGGAAATGTTATTGTCCTTGCAATAATTGCAAGGGCTTAAAGACAAGATGACTTTTAATCACAACAGTTGAGAAAAATTGTAGGCAACATGGTCACGTTGAAGGGGGGCATGATTATTGTCCATTGGTAAGTTGTTCATTATGTGTTTATATTGATTGAATTTGTAAATGTTTATATCATTTTAACATTTTATATATATATATAATCACTTGATCATGATCATGGTTTATTTGTGTCTATCATTATTATAAAGGTGGGGCACCCTAGGGCAGATCATATGGAAAATCACGGCCCAAAGAATGTGGTTTTGCAAGCGGACGAACATGGAGCTGTGAATATCGAAGTTGAGGTTAATGATCCTATGGAAGAAGATGATCATGCGCTAGGAAACACAGTTGAAGATGATACATTGATCAATGACACATTTAGTGGTAGAGCCGATCATGATGATCAAGATGACTTTGATGATGTTCATGATTTACCTATACTTGAGAAGACATACGAGCCCCTTTATGAAGCTCCCAAACAACTCTTCTCTCTGTTGTATTGTTGTTGTTGAACTTGAAGGTTATGAATGGTTTATCAAACATAGCAATCTCATGGATGTTAAGGTATATCATATATGTCATCTTTTTTCATCTATTTTAATTGTTGTTAGTTCATCACTAGTAAATAAAGGATGAAATATGTACCATTAATATTCTTTATATTAACAAATTATTTTTTGTTGTAGATTGATTGGAATTTTGTTACTTACCATCAAATATTTTACCCTCACTCATACCGAGATTTATTGCCATTATGAAAGATATCGGAATGGAGTATCAAGCAATAGATGCATGTCCCAATGATCATATTATATATCGTAAATGAATTTATAAGGGCCTAAAATTTCATATCATAGATATCAATGATCAACCAACAAAAAGGTGTCTCACAAGGTTCTTCATTATATTCCCATTATTCCATGTATGCAAAGAATTATTTAGGTGTGAAAGCTTAGCAATTGATGGATTACCATGCATGGAATAGAAGTGGGAGATGACATTCTTCAATGCCTACGGATGGTTCTGCATTTAGGGACATGGAAGAAAAATTGCCACACTTTAAAGAAGAACCTCGTAATCTCAAGCTTTCATTGGGAGCGAACAGTGTCAATCCATTTGGAGAGCTGAGATCTATTTACTTAGTGTGGCTTGTTTTTGTTATCAACAATAGCATTCCTCCATGGATGTCAATAAAGAGGGAGCACATAATCTTGTCAATGATTGTTCCAGGTATTTGTTTACATCAATTTTCTTTAACTTAGTAGCATCTTATTTGTCTTATTTGTTGCATAATGACTTATATTTTTTTCATTCAATAGTCATGTACATTAATTTATATATATTGCAGTAAAATGGTTATAATAATTATGTAATGTTTATGTTCATTCAACTAGGTAAGTACCAAGTTAAAGATATGAATGTATATATCGCTCTTATCAACAGTTACTAAAGTTATGGAATGGCTTACACTATGTATGGCATTCCGCACCAATAGGACAAAGACAATTTCAATTCCATGCAATGCTTGTATGGACAATTCATGATGCCCAATGGCTAACACATTTTTGTGGTATGTTATAACATTCGACTGCACTTTAACAATATTTAATTTGATGAAGTAGATATCATGATTTTTTTTTAAATAATCTATTCATTATATATAATTATAAAAATTGACATATTTAATCCAATTATATATCATCTTGCAGGTCTTCAAACAAAGGGAAAATTTGCATGTCCAATTTGTGGTCCAAAGATGAAATCTTTCTTGTTCAACAAGTTTAGAAAAGCATGTGTTTGATGAGTATAGGCCCTTCCTCCATAGAAATCATAAGTATCGAACTACTGAAAAACATCTTTTCAATGGGAAAGAGGAGACTATATCAAAACCACGAAGAATGTCACCTTGCCTATGGAAGTTGGAATATAATAGAATTAATCGTCAAGGTTATACATCGGATCAAATTTTTTATCTATCATATATGATATGTTTTGAATTTATATTTTTATATTGTGTTGTGTTTACTCATGTTGTAATTGACAATGATTATCGTTGTTAATTTGTTAAACTTATATGCTTCATGAAGGTTGTTAAGGCATTAATGGAAAAGTTATCCTAGACAATTTAGTAGGTTGTCCTACTATGAGCAACTACAAATTGTGCATTTGTTTGATACAATGCATATAAAAAAGAATATAACATAAACGTTATGGAAAATATTAGATGGAAGGCAACGCATTAAAAGAAAAAATTGTCAAAATTTGTAGTGACATTCGCAGCCAATCATGCAATGAAAAATGTCATTCAATTAAATAGTGATAGAGACCAAATTAATATAAGCACCCTTTCTTGGTTATTAATGAAGCAGCAAAGCAATGTTATAAAAGAAGTCATACGAAAAATTCGATTTCCCATAGGATTTGTTGCTAACATAAACAATATCATAATAAAGAAAGGTGAATTTGGGCTCGTGGATGGAAAACCCACATTGGTATACGCTCATTGGCAATTATTCTGGTATATTATATACACTTGTATAATGCATACTTTTCAAGCAGTAATCATGGTTTTTACTACTTTTGAAAAATTAATGAAAATATCATTTTATAATTGTTGCAGTACATTCTACCTCTATCTCTCCTAGACAACTTCAATAAAAATGTCAAGCAAGTTATATATGACCTTGGAAAATACATGAGGTAAGTAGCGTTATTTGTTCAATTCATTGTATACATCTTATAATTGCCATTTGTTTTACTTGTTATGTAATATACTATATATTTTTATTAAATATCATTAATATATTTGTGCCTTGAATCACTTGTAGATATTATCATCTAAAGAAATCGAGAAGAAGATATAAATTATTAGAAGAGAAAAATTCCTCGTCTAATGTGTGAAATCAAAAGTGTCTACCTTCAACATTTTTCAATGCACAAGAACACTACCTCATACACCAAGTTGAGGAGATTGAATTGTGTAGACTTGTACACACAAGGTCAATGTGGATGGTTGAGAGGCACTTGAAATTTTTGAAGGCTTTGGTTAGACAAAGAGCACATCCTGAGGGTTCTATGGTGGAGGGATATATGGTATACCAGACCATGGTGTACATTAGTGAATATCTTCCTAAGTTTGTGGCAAAGATCCATGTAGATCACATTTGAGATCCCAACTCCATTAACAAATTCAAAGGGGAGTACCTGTTGGGGAAAGATAGATTGAGGAAAGTGAGAGGTAATTATAAGATGGTTATGGAGATTAATTGGAATGCATTTTACATATGGTTTTTATGTATATTGTACTTATTTAATTTTTAATCTTCAATATACATCAATTATAAATTAAGGTCGTATACTGTGGTATTTAACTAATTATATGTCGTTTGTGAATTTCAATTTATTTTGGTATAGTTGGTCGAAAGTGGGATGCACTACATTTGTACATTGCCAACAAATTTGATTGGATGACGGTATGGATTGAACAATGTCAACAATCTGTTCGCGCATTAACATGGGAAGGTGTGGATTCATTGGTTAAAGAAGCTCATCGTAATGGAGATTCCAATGTTACACAAAGGGAAATTGATTTAGCATATGGTTTAAAAGATAAATAGGCACGTCTAAATCTATTAATCACCCATATTATTTAATTATTTTCAAGTATATTGGTGTATATATATCTTGAGATTTTTTTCTTTGCATACATTCAGTCAAGAATAAATATGTTTATCAACTGATGATATTGCAATAATTTTTACATGTTTGACATATTGCAGGTGAAACACCACAAGGCTATGTGGTGCAATGGTTGTAAATTTTGAATCAAAATGTTGGATGACATGAAGAAAACTTATGATTCTGGTATAACTGCAGTCTTTCAGGTGATTAATGTTTCATCTAGAAGTGACATACATCCAGAAGTCTCAGAAAATTGATACTATGGGATTTTGGATGATATACTTGAGTGTGGCTTTAAATCCTTCAGATTAATTTTGTTCGTCGTCCTATGGTACATGCTATGATTGAATGAAAATGATCCTGAGAGAACTGTTATTGAACATGATAATGGATTTACCATGGTTAATTCAAGGTTGATCGAGCGATCTAGAAATGAGCCCTATGTTTTTCCAAGCCAATGTGAGCAGGTATTTTACTTAGAGGTTCCAGGTAAACCGGGTTGGTCATTTGTTGTTAGACATGATCCAAGAGGAAGGCTAGTAAAGTATAATGTGGTGGAAGAAGAAGATACCAAAGAACTAGAAGATGATGTAGATGATGATCAGGATCAACAGTTAGTTGATGATGTCCCTGACCAAGACGTTGAAGAGGAGGAACTAGATGATGATGATGTAGGAGTTAATGTTCATGAAGTTGACATCCGTGTGGATGATGACACTATCGAAACTGATATCGATGATGATGATGATGATATAACCAATCCTTACAATGTCGAATCTGGATTGGATGATACAAACAAAGAGTTGGATGAAGAAGATCAATGACATTGAAATGTATAAGTTATGCGATTATATTATCTATTTGATATTAATTTCTTGAGAGAATTATATTGGACTTATGTGGTTACATAATTAATTCATGATTTTTTAAATTTTTATGCCATTACATAATTAATTTAATGATGTACTTTTTAATGTTTGAAAGGTCAAAAAATTAAAACATTTCAATAGTGATGTTAACAACCTTGAAATTAGTGTGTTTTATGTTTCATGTGATCATAAAAGATTAAAAAGTTAGTTGTAGAGGTGGTTGTTCAGTGGTTGGCGTGTATGTTGGTTCTTTTTACAATGTAGCGAGGGTTTGTCTTCTATGTACCTATAGATTTCCAATTCAATCAAAGAGACAACTCAAAGGACTGGACCAAGTGAGGACTTTAAAAGCCTAGAGTACGCCGAGACTCTGCAAGACTAGGAGGGTGATCCCTTAATGTGTTTACAACCTCTACACCATTATTATAAACAACATTAACAATAGCAGATGATCTCACTTAATAGCTCAACACGATAAGATAATATCAACTAGAATTGGTTGTTCATAGATAATATCAACTATCTGGAGTGTGAGATAACTAAACACAATCCATTGTATAAGATAGTCAATGATTTGCAATTTGTAGCAAGCTCTAGGCAAAGACAAACAAATACTGAACTACATGAATAATTATAACTTAGATCAGTGCCATATATCCATTGCAGGAGTCAAATTCATAAGCATCTAGAAGTTTATAATAGATTTAATACATCACATATAAGATCCCTGACAATATTGCATTACAATTTCATCAGTATGCATTCTAACCGGGACTACTTATCAAATCTTATATAGCATATCCGCCTATAATCCCATTCAAGAAGCATTTTGATTAATTCCTTGAATTAAAGCTAAAATAGAATCATACACACACCACAACAATGAGATGGGGATAAAATAGCCCTTAGTTATTTCATTTGAAGTTAGGATATGCATGTACAATGGAAGGATACATGAGCTCGAATTTTCATTTCAACTCAAATTAGTACTATTATACAACGTCTCTATGAACTCAAGGCACATTTACATAATGACTCAAAAACTAAATTGCATTTTCCCTAAAACCATCAGACTTTACAATTTGCTCTGCAACTTCATCTAGACTCGACCAAAAATATCTAACTTGCTAACTCATACTTCTAGCCTTGAAATCCTTCTTATAGAAAAAGTACACCTGTCACCAGTCAATTGGAGCACCTGGTGATATTCCAAAATTTGTTACAACAGCCACCACCTTGAAAAATATTCTTGTTCAAAAATTGTTACAACAGCAATCATCCTAGAGCATATTCTTGTTCATCATGTCGGTGGAGGAAGGTTGATGCAATAACAAAAAACCACTCGAAACCCACACTAAGAAAGTCATCCATACAAAACTGGAAACGCTTTAACCGCAACATCTAATTTACCACCTGTTGGTAGCCCACTCTTTTTACTCATCATCATTCAAATACTTAGCCACCCACCTCTGGTATTCTTCATCAGTTGGCCAGTCAAAATTAATCACCTCTTTTACCTTTGTACTATAAGGCAAATACTTTACCGCTGCCTGATTAGCATCTCTTTCAAAAGATTCCAAAAATGAGCCGATACCAATAATCTTATCCATATAATTTACCAACAAATCATAATTTGAGCCATCACAAATTATTTTAATTTGATTATTGATGACTTTACTTTCTTGATCCTACCATTGTTGGAGTGTTCTAATTTCCCCCTGCTCATCAGTTATATCAGGTAACAGTGTGTTACCCCAATAATTGAAGTTCTTTACCAATTCCCTAATCTTCCTACTTAGATCATTTGGTAAGGTCTGAAAACCTTGCAATGATTTAACTAATATATAAGTAGGCTTCAATGTTTGGGGCTTGTTATTTACATCAAACCTTGAGGCTTTATTCATAATATCTAGATTATTTTCCCTAGGGATCCAATTTGGAATTATTGGAATCACTATCCCTTGATCCCTATCAATATTCTTTATTGCTTCAAATAGTAAAGAATACAAAGAATATATAGAGGGAAATTTATTATCCACCTTTTCATTTAAATGCTCCAAAACAATAGTAAAAATTTCTTTTTCTTTTGAAAGAAAACCCTCCTCTTTTACCCTTAGTGATATCTGTAATTGATCAATTTTCTGCATGAGCTGCCTCTTTGTTGGATCAACAGAGCACTCTGTTTCTTCATCAACTTGTTATAGAGGAGGGGTAAGAGCAGGATTTTGAATGGGAGACCTTGGTGTAGAAAAATTTGGAGAAGCAGGAGGCATTGACCTTGCTGTGGGAGGTGATGTGCTAGTTCCTGGAGCATTGGATGTTTC
>VDFB02271358.1:1249332184-1249343094 GCA_007258455.2 Sequoia sempervirens | reverse complement strand
TATGGTAAAAAAGATCGACGGTCCGCCGCATCTTGCTATGGTAAATCAAAGGATTGGCGATATCGCGGTGCAACCACCACGCGACATTCCTTCCGCGGGGTATGACATATGGGCCCCTTATTGCCATGCGTTGGCTGCATTATGTCAGCCTATTTTGAAGATGGTCAACATGATTTGATCAAACTGAAGGATCAACGACTCAAATTTAAATATGTATAAAATTATGGTTGGAGCCATTCATGCAGCCCGCGAGTGAGTTTTAATGATGGATGAGACATCCACTGGCAGAATGTGATCGACATAAAATCAATTTACTCATCTCATTTGTATCACAAAGCATCCAAGTATTTCATGAAAATAGTTTCAGAGCCAAAGGTGAAATTGTGAGCAGTTGCTGCCAGAAATTGGAGTTTGTGCAAAAAAAGTCATGAGTTAATTTTCTCTGTTTTCTAGTCATTTTGCACCTAAATTTGGGAAAGGGGGGTCTGGTATGCTTGTCACTGAGTTCATTAAAATCTTTTGTTAGGGCTATTGTTTAATCATAAATTGTGAGGAATTGTGGTATTTTTACCCTGTAATTTCCTATCTCTGCTTATTCATAGCCACTTGAAGTGTAACATTGTAGTGAGGCCCTAGTTTGTCTAAAATGGCACCAACCAAGATGCACTCTAGCCACATTGAGTATTTGAAAAGAAACTTGTATGATGATTTCCTAGATCAATTTCCATTATCAATAAATGAAAGAAGGAAAGGTTTGGTGTTGATGCGAGGGAAAATCCTAGGGGAGGGGTTGGTGTGTAATAATTCAACATTGCTGATGCTAGCGTTCCACTCACAGGCTTAGAAATGTTCAGATTATGGTATGGATAGAGGAATTTTCCTCATCCTTTTTCAAATGGATGGATGTACAACATGGGAAAGTTGGTTGTTCCAAATGTGTTCCCTGATGTGGACTTACTTAGAGCAGTGGCCAAAAGATATGACCCTATCACACGGGTAATTAGAGATAATGATGGAGGGGTTCTATTAGAAATTAACAAAGATGTTATCCAATAGACTTTTGATTTGAGTGAGCCAAGTGATGACTTGGTTCCTATTAATCTTGAAGAAATGAAGTAGGATTATACAAAATTGAAATCTCTTTTTAGGGTTAAGCTGCTTCCACCTCATCTGGTTAAGGCAGGGGGTTCATAATTTCACATCAACCCTAGTGACCAGGAACCCTTCAGATTGAATTTTTTTGCAAAGCCTTTCCTGGCTACTTTCTATTCACTATGTCAGATTTTGGGTTTCAGCCCTGGTGCAGTAATGCCGATTGCATACATGTTCATGGGGGTGCAAATACAACACCCTAACTTCTCTGTGACATATGACTTTGCTTATTTTTTGGTGGAGAGGATAGATGAAGGACTGTTGAAGTTGCAGAATGGTGATACTGGTACTCAATTCTTTTGGCATTCCATGTTGATGCATATGTTCTTGTTTAGGAATGCTGATTTATTTGATGAGAAGATGAACTTAAGATAATCAGTTAATGGAGAAAGATTGCCAGTACAAATATGGGCTATAGATTTGTCTTGTAATAAGGAAAGCACTAGTTATGTGCAATTTGATAATTGTTTTGTTGTAAGATTAAGGGCTAGATTGATGGTAAATGTACCTAGGATCCCTGAGGAAGTGCATGATTTCCTTAGGCTGAAGGAGAGGAAACAAGAATTGAGGGTTTTACATAACTGGGGTGACATTATCCCATATCCAATCAGCACTGTCCTGAGAATATATGGATTTCAAGGAACCCCTCACATATTGCCATATAATGTGCCACCAAGACTAGGGTTTGCAGAAGTTATGTGGCAGATGGGGTGCATTCATGAAGATAACCTAACTAGAAAGGGGAAGGGAACATTATTCCCTGATTATATAGTAGTGTCTGACTTTACATTTTCAAAGGGAGGATGGACACATTTTGACAAATTTTTTATTGATTACCATTTGAGATTTGGTCCAAGGCGAAAACATGATCCTGAAGGTTTCTTTGCTCTTTTTAGAAAAAGAATAAAAGGTGGAAAATTTGCACATGAGTTCAATTTCCCTGAGGATCTGATCAGGAATGAATTTGATTTAAATAGACATGAATTGACTAAGGAAAAGTGGATAACTTATAGTAAGCTACTGGATATTGTGCATGAAATGGATTTGAAGTATGATCCATTGATGGAATTCACTCCATACCACAAGAGAATTGATTTTTTAATGAATAATTTCAAGGAGATAATGGAGACCTTGACAACCAAAAAGATAAAATTTAAGGCTAAGTCTAGATATTCAAGGACAAAGTGATATGCCAATTGAAACAAGGTCAGTATGTCAGCCTACAAAAAAGCAACCCATCTATAGGAGGAAAAGGGATACTAGCAGTGCTGAGGAAGAAGTAGACAGAAAAGGGAAGAAAAATAATGAAGGCGCCTTCACGACTAGGCCCAAAATTCAAAGTACCTGGGGCTGTCAAAATCATTGAATTAAAATATTCACCAGAGCGCAGTCCCCCATCACCACCACCTGAGCCAAGCCCTAAGAGGCAAAAAACTGATCACCTACCTGAGGATCTCACAGATGAAATTATTGTTACTGATCAAGACATGCAGGCTGGTATGCCGTCCCCTCCTAGGTTAGCTGAATTGGTTCTATCTGATTTGGATATGAAAGGTAAGAGTGTGCAGGATGCAAGAATGGAGGCTTGCAAAGAGTTCTTAGCTGATAATGCATTTGTAAAGACTCCTATATTCTTGCAATTGGCATGGAGGATGAAAATTGAGGAATATCAAAATAAATGCAAGGAGAGAAGAGAACTAAGGCCTGACAGGTCAGATCAGGAGAATGATGAAGTGAAAGTTGAACTAATGGAAGAGTTCAAAAACATCACTCCTAAAGAAGGAAGACAACTAGTGAATCAGGATGGTGTTTTGATTTTTCCTGAATGAGACATCGCAGATGTAGTGGCTTTCAATGCCATTATAAAGTCCAAGAATCTTTTTCAAGATTCTGAAGAAGAATTTAAGGAATCATTACAAAACTCTACCTTCAGTGAAGAATATGAGACCTTGAAAATTTGGGCATTGGCTCCACAATGAAGAAAGCAAAACATTGCTAATATTAATCCAAATTTCAAAGGAGGATTAATAATAAAGAGGGCTTCAGAGACTACAACAACCGAAGCCACTAGTTTAACTGTGAATGTGGCCAAGTTGGCCCAAAAGATTGCTAAAAGGGAGAAGGCTGAAAGAAATAGCCTAATGGAGAAGTATAACATTTTAATTGAAGAATATAGTAAAATGTAACAGAGGAATGTTGAGCTGAAAATTGAAGTAGAAAGGTTCAAGTATAGACATACTGGGGAAACATCCAATGCTCCAGGAACTAGCACATCACCTCCCACAGCAAGGTCAATGCCTCCTGCTTCTCCAAATTTTTCTACACCAAGGTCTCCCATTCAAAATCCTGCTCTTACCCCTCCTCTATAACAAGTTGATGAAGAAACAGAGTGCTCTGTTGATCCAACAAAGAGGCAGCTCATGCAGAAAATTGATCAATTACAGATATCACTAAGGGTAAAAGAGGAGGGTTTTCTTTCAAAAGAAAAAGAAATTTTTACTATTGTTTTGGAGCATTTAAATGAAAAGGTGGATAATAAATTTCCCTCTATATATTCTTTGTATTCTTTACTATTTGAAGCAATAAAGAATATTGATAGGGATCAAGGGATAGTGATTCCAATAATTCCAAATTGGATCCCTAGGGAAAATAATCTAGATATTATGAATAAAGCCTCAAGGTTTGATGTAAATAACAAGCCCCAAACATTGAAGCCTACTTATATATTAGTTAAATCATTGCAAGGTTTTCAGACCTTACCAAATGATCTAAGTAGGAAGATTAGGGAATTGGTAAAGAACTTCAATTATTGGGGTAACACACTGTTACCTGATATAACTGATGAGCAGGGGGAAATTAGAACACTCCAACAATGGTAGGATCAAGAAAGTAAAGTCATCAATAATCAAATTAAAATAATTTGTGATGGCTCAAATTATGATTTGTTGGTAAATTATATGGATAAGATTATTGGTATCGGCTCATTTTTGGAATCTTTTGAAAGAGATGCTAATCAGGCAGCGGTAAAGTATTTGCCTTATAGTACAAAGGTAAAAGAGGTGATTAATTTTGACTGGCCAACTGATGAAGAATACCAGAGGTGGGTGGCTAAGTATTTGAATGATGATGAGTAAAAAGAGTGGGCTACCAACAGGTGGTAAATTAGATGTTGCGGTTAAAGCGTTTCCAGTTTTGTATGGATGACTTTCTTAGTGTGGGTTTCGAGTGGTTTTTTGTTATTGCATCAACCTTCCTCCACCGACATGATGAACAAGAATATGCTCTAGGATGATTGCTGTTGTAACAATTTTTGAACAAGAATATTTTTCAAGGTGGTGGCTGTTGTAACAAATTTTGGAATATCACCAGGTGCTCCAATTGACTGGTGACAGGTGTACTTTCTGGCTCGGTGCTTGTTTGCTCCTTCATTTTCTATAAGGATTTCAGGCGGGGAATGCGGAGTTATGAAATGAATAATTTTTGAGTCTAGGTGAAGTTGCAGAAGCAGTGTAAAGTCTGATGAACTGAAATGCGAATTTGGAGTTTGAGTCATTATGTAACAGGTTTTGAGTTCATAGATATTTAATGTTGTATAACAGTACTAGCATTTGAGTTGAAATGAAAATTCGAGCTCATGTATCTCCATTGTACATGCATATCTGAACTTTGAATGAAATAACTAAGGGTTGTTTTATCCATCTCACTGTTGTGGTGTGTATGATTCTATTTTAGCTTTAATTCAAGGAATTAATCAAAATGCTTGAATGGGATTATAGGCAGATATGTGCTATATAAGGATTTGATAAGTAGTCCTGGGTTAGAATGCACACTGATGAAATTGTAATGCAATATTGTCAGGGATCTTATATGTGATATATTAAATCTATATTATAAACCTCTAGATGCTTGTGAATTTGTCACCTGTGGATATATGGCACTAATCTAGTTATAATTATTTGTGTAGTTGATTACTTTTTCTTCACCTAGGAAAACTTTGCTGCAAATTGCAAATCATTGACTATCTTATACAATGGATTGTGTTTAGTTATCTCATGCTTCAGATAGTTGATATTATCTATGAACAACCAATTCTAGTTGATATTATCTTATCGTGTTGAGCTATTAAGTGAGATCATCTGCTATTGTTAATGGTGTTTATAATAATGGTGCGGAGGTTGTAAACACATTAAGGGATCACCCTCACGAGATTTTGAAGTAATGCCGAGGCTTTGAAGTCCTCGTCGGTTAGTCGAGGTCTTTGAGCTGTCTTTGATTAGATTGGAAATTCCATAGGTATATTAGAAGACAAACACGGTTACATTGTAAAAGAACCAACATACCGTCAACCAGCACGAGCTTGACCACCTCTGGCCCGACTTTTTTAATCTTTATGATCACATGAAACATAAAACACACTAATTTCAAGGTTGTTAACATCACTATTGAAATGTTTTAATTTTTTGACCTTTCAAACATTAAAAAGTACATCATTAAATTAATTATGTAATGGCATAAAAATTTAAAAAATCATGAATTAATTATGTAACCACATAAGTCCAATATAATTCTCTCAAGAAATTAATATCAAATAGATAATATAATCGCATAACTTATACATTTCAATGTCATTGATCTTCTTCATCCAACTCTTTGTTTGTATCATCCAATCCAGATTCGACATTGTAAGGATTGGTTATATCATCATCATCATCATCGATATCAGTTTCGATAGTGTCATCATCCACACGGATGTCAACTTCATGAACATTAACTCCTACATCATCATCATCTAGTTCCTCCTCTTCAACGTCTTGGTCAGGGACATCATCAACTAACTGTTGATCCTGATCATCATCTACATCATCTTCTAGTTCTTTGGTATCTTCTTCTTCCACCACATTATACTTTACTAGCCTTCCTCTTGGATCATGTCTAACAACAAATGACCAACCCGGTTTACCTGGAACCTCTAAGTAAAATACCTGCTCACATTGGCTTGGAAAAACATAGGGCTCATTTCTAGATCGCTCGATCAACCTTGAATTAACCATGGTAAATCCATTATCATGTTCAATAACAGTTCTCTCAGGATCATTTTCATTCAATCATAGCATGTACCATAGGACGACGAACAAAATTAATCTGAAGGATTTAAAGCCACACTCAAGTATATCATCCAAAATCCCATAGTATCAATTTTCTGAGACTTCTGGATGTATGTCACTTCTAGATGAAACATTAATCACCTGAAAGACTGCAGTTATACCAGAATCATAAGTTTTCTTCATGTCATCCAACATTTTGATTCAAAATTTACAACCATTGCACCACATAGCCTTGTGGTGTTTCACCTGCAATATGTCAAACATGTAAAAATTATTGCAATATCATCAGTTGATAAACATATTTATTCTTGACTGAATGTATGCAAAGAAAAAAATCTCAAGATATATATACACCAATATACTTGAAAATAATTAAATAATATGGGTGATTAATAGATTTAGACGTGCCTATTTATCTTTTAAACCATATGCTAAATCAATTTCCCTTTGTGTAACATTGGAATCTCCATTACGATGAGCTTCTTTAACCAATGAATCCACACCTTCCCATGTTAATGCGCGAACAGATTGTTGACATTGTTCAATCCATACCGTCATCCAATCAAATTTGTTGGCAATGTACAAATGTAGTGCATCCCACTTTCGACCAACTATACCAAAATAAATTGAAATTCACAAACGACATATAATTAGTTAAATACCACAGTATACGACCTTAATTTATAATTGATGTATATTGAAGATTAAAAATTAAATAAGTACAATATACATAAAAACCATATGTAAAATGCATTCCAATTAATCTCCATAACCATCTTATAATTACCTCTCACTTTCCTCAATCTATCTTTCCCCAACAGGTACTCCCCTTTGAATTTGTTAATGGAGTTGGGATCTCAAATGTGATCTACATGGATCTTTGCCACAAACTTAGGAAGATATTCACTAATGTACACCATGGTCTGGTATACCATATATCCCTCCACCATAGAACCCTCAGGATGTGCTCTTTGTCTAACCAAAGCCTTCAAAAATTTCAAGTGCCTCTCAACCATCCCACATTGACCTTGTGTGTAAGTCTACACACAATTCAATCTCCTCAACTTGGTCTATGAGGTAGTGTTCTTGTGCATTGAAAATGTTGAAGGTAGACACTTTTGTATTTCAGACATTGGACGAGGGATTTTTCTCCTCCAATAATTTATATCTTCTTTATCGATTTCTTTAGATGATAGCCATCTACAAATTGATTCAGAAAAATATATTCGCGATATTTAACAAAAATATATGAGTATATTACATAACAAGTAAAACAAATGAATTATAAGATGTATCACAGTAGTTGAACAAAATTTAAAGCTACTTACCTCAATATTTTCCAAGATCATATATAACCTTGACATTGTTGTCAAAGTTGTTTAAGGAGAGATAAGGTAGAGCGTCTTTTTAACAATTATAAAATGATCTTTTCATTATTTTTCCAAAAGTAGTATACACAATACACTAAAAAGTACATGCATTATACAAGTGTATATAATATACCGGAATAATTACCTTAATGAAGGTATGCTAATCATGCGTTTTCATCCTTGACCCAAATTCACCTTTCTTTGTTATTATATTGTTTATGTTCGCAGCAAATCTTGTGGAAATCAAATTTTTTGTATGACTTCTTTTATAGCATTGCTTTCAGCGCTCTATTAATAACCAAGGAAGGGAACTTATATTAATTTGGTCTCCATCACTATTTAATTGAATGACATTTTTCATTGCATGATTGGCTTCCTGAATGTCACTACAAATTTTGACAATTTTTTCTTTGTCGTGCCTTCCATCTAATATTTTCCATAACGTTTCTATTATATTCTTTCCGATATGCATTGTCTCAAACAAATGCACAATTTGTAGCTGCTCATAGTAGGACAACCTACTCAATTGTCTGGGATAACTTTTCAGTCCCTGTGGAAGCCGGCCATTAATGCCTTAACAACCTTCATGAAGCATATAAGTTTAACAAATTAACAACGATAATCATTGTCAATTACAACATGAGTAAACACAACACAATATAAAAATATAAATTCAAAACATATCATATATGATAGATAAAAAATTTGATCCGATGTATAACCTTGACGATTAATTCTATTATATTCCAACTTCCATAGGCAAGGTGACATTCTTCGTGGTTTTGATATAGTCTCCTCTTTCCCATTGAAAAGATGTTTTTCAGTAGTTCGATACTTATGATTTCTATGGAGGAAGGGCCTATACTCATCAAACACATGCTTTTCTAAACTTGTTGAACAAGAAAGATTTCATCTTTGGACCACAAATTGGACATGCAAATTTTCCCTTTGTTTGAAGACCTGCAAGATGATATATAATTGGATTAAATATGTCAATTTTTATAATTATATATAATGAATAGATTATTTAAAAAAAAATCATGATATCTACTTCATCAAATTAAATATTGTTAAAGTGCAGTCGAATGTTATAACATACCACAAAAATGTGTTAGCCATTGGGCATCATGAATTGTCCATACAAGCATTGCATGGAATCGAAATTGTCTTTGTTCTATTGGTCTAGAGATGCCATACATAGTGCTCATTCCATGGAACTCTTTAGTAACTCGTCGATAAGAGGCTTGATAAATACATTCATATCTTTAACTTGGTACTTACCTAGTTGAATGAACATAAACATTACACAATTATTATAACCATTTTACTACAAAATATATAAATTAATGTACATGACTATTTAATGAAAAAATAATGTCATTATGCAACAAATAAGAGAAATAAGATGCTACTAATAGTTAAAGAAAATTGAGGTAAACAAATACCTAGAACAATCATTGACAAGATTATGTGCTCCCTCTTTATTGACATCCATGGAGGAATGTTATTGTTGATAACAAAAACAGGCCACACTAAGTAAATAGATCTCAGCTCTCCAAATGGATTGACACCGTCCGCTCCCAATGAAAGCCTGAGATTACGAGGTTCTTCTTTAAAGTGTGGCAATTTTTCCTCCATGTCTCTAAATGAAAAACTATCCGCATGCATTCGAAGAATGTCATCTCCACTTCTATTCCATGCATGGTAATTGATAGATTGTGCTAATCTTTCATACCTAATTTATTGTTTCATATGTGGAATAATGGGAATATAACCAAGAACCTTGCAAGGCACCTTTTTTGTTAGCTGATCTATTTGATATTTACTGATATGAAATTTTAGGCATTCTATTGCAAATTCATTTTGTTTATGATATATAATATGATCATTGGGACATGCATCTATTGTTTGATACTCCATTCGAGCATCTTCATAATGGCACACATAAATCTCGGCATGAGGAGGTAAATATTTGATGGTGGTAACAAAAATTCACCAATCAATCTACAACAAAAAATAATTTGTTAATATAAAGAATATTAATGGTACATATTTCATCCTTTATTTACTAGTGATGAACTAACAACAATTAAAATAGATGAAAAAAGATGACATATATGATATACCTTAACATCTGTGAGATTGCTATGTTTGATAAACCATTCATAACCTTCAAGTTCAATAACAACAATAGAACAGAGAGAATATTTGTTTGGGAGCCTTCATAAAGGGGCTCGTATGTCTTCTCAAGTATAGGTAAATCATGAACATCATCAAAGTCATCTCAATCATCATGATCAGCTCTACCACTAAATGTGTCATGGATGAATGTATTTGTACCATCATCTTCAACTGTGTTTCCTAGCGCATGATCATCTTCTTCCATAGGATCATTAACCTCAACTTCGATATTCACAGCTCCATGTTCGTCCGCTTGCAAAACCACATTCTTTGGGCCGTGATTTTCCATATGATCTGCCCTAGGGTGCCCCACCTTTATAATAATGATAGACACAAATAAACCATGATCATGATCAAGTGATTATATATATATATAAAATGTTAAAATGATATAAACATTTACAAATTCAATCAATATAAACACATAATGAACAACTTACCAATGGACAATAATCATGCCCCCCTTCAACGTGACCATGTTGCCTACAATTTTTCTCAACTGTTGTGATTAAAAGTCATCTTGTCTTTAAGCCCTTGCAATTATTGCAAGGACAATAACATTTCCCATCACCCTTTCTTTTCAATCTAGCCCACAATCTATCAAGTGTCTTTTCATTTTGTTCTGGACTAATATTATCTGACATGGTTTTTCTTTATAAAGCTTGACTATTTAGATCTTCAAAAAATATCAAATTCATACTCTATTAATTTTTATTCATAGATAGGTAACATAATCTAATAATTCTGATATTTTACACCAAAAAAATTTGGCATGCAACCACCCCTACAAAAGAGAAGATAGTCTGAAGTTAATGACCCCAAAAAATACTTTAAAATGCTAATTCAAAAACTTATTAAATTCTTATTTTACTATGATTTCCAACCGTTAAGACTCCTAAAATCAGAATATTGAACTTGATCACAAAATTCCTACAACAATGGAGGCATGAAAAGCAAGAGCAAGTGACCTATTCCTAAGGAGCAACAAGTTGGAATCATCATTGATAATGTCAATACGGATTTTTCCTTTTAGTTAAAGATGCAATGTGTCACTTCTTATGATGAGTTTATCCCTAGGGCCTCAACATTGGGAGAGCCCTAA
>VDFB02271358.1:1249275902-1249332084 GCA_007258455.2 Sequoia sempervirens | reverse complement strand
TATTTATGTAGTTGTAGTATGTTTTGTGCAATGTAATCAATGATATGAATATAACCAACAAAAATCTATTTTCTATAATTCATGGATTGAACTCTGTATTTTATTTGCTCTCAATGTCTGTATGCTATGGAAATGCCATTAATTTTTTTTGAAAAAGTAGTATGCTATGTGTGATACTATCAACAATGTAATTATATACTGATTACTCTTTCTTTTTACATAATCTAATGTATTTCAAACTTTTCATACGCTGCCTGACACATCGAAGGAAATAAAGGAAAGACTAGAAAAGCACGGGAAACACAAACTTGGCTCCAGTGGTTATATGAAATTAGTCGCATGAATTGTAAGTATCAATAAATGAAATATTGCATCCAAATTATAATAAATTGAAAACAATTTTGGTTTTATCACACCATAGAAGCAAAATTCATGATCTTCTGCAAAAATGTAGGGCTCTTAATTCAACAGTTCCCATAGAAGAGGACATGAAGATTGCCTTTCTAGCAAGGCTATGGAGCCGTGGCTGAATGCCTAAGAATCTTGACTGGGCAAACACAATCTTCCATTGCATCCGACACGCAGGTAAATAAACTCAATAAAGTTTATTTAAAATTGAATACTTGTGCAATCTATTCAATATTAATTTCCACCATAAAGTAATTACATGCCTATTTATTTTAAACATTCAAGCAATGATAATACTGCACATGGCATTGGAATGTAGCCTGATGAGGGTGGAGCAGAACGTGCAGATGAAGGTCATGGTGTGCATCCCGATACTTTAGAGCATGTAGAGCGTGATCAATATGTTGAGCATGATTAGGCTAAAGAAGATTAGGAATATGATGTGGCCCCATCAGGGAAAGAGGACCACCCTCATGTTCTCTTAGACATATTTAATTTCAATTGGTGTATTAATTAATGTAACCTTTCGTGTTTCAACTACAGATCAGGATTTAGAGGGTGTTCAACATGTTGAGCATGAGTCTATAACAAAAGTTCAGGAACATGATGTAGACCCATCAGGTAAAGAGAACCACTCTAATGTTCTTTTAATTAATGAAATACTTGTAACAATAATAATAAAACATATCAATTTAACATTTCTTTCTTATTGCAACAGACCCCCCTTGCAGCAGCATCCATGTCATGAGCAGACGACTAGGCATACATTAAGATCACGAGCAGAGGGCAGAACAACTAAAGGGGGGACAAATATTCATTTAGAAAATGATACTACACTTCAGCTTTATGTTAAAAAAAAAACCAAAAAAAAAGTGATTGTAATCACATCATGACAACCATATTTTTGATAATATGTAAAAACTCATTATATGTTAATGAATGAATGTGAATATGTTAATTAATGAATGCTATATGTTAATGAATGAATGTTATATGTTATTAATGGATGAATTAATGTTATATGTTATTAATGGATGAATGAATAATTAATGTTATATGATTGGGTGTGGGGAATTGAGAGTGATGTGAGGGGGGGGAGGGGCCAAATGAGCTTCCACCGTCACATGGTTGGCCCTGTTAAGTAGAGAATATTAAACTATTCTCGAAACAAAGAGAAGCTCAATAAGGTAATGCACTTTTCAATATAAGAAATGCATCATTTGAAGCATCAAACCAATATGCAGTCTGTATGTATGATCAGTCATCAATCTTTGCAATGGTACATTTCCACGAATATTTTTCTTTTAAAAAAAATTGATGCTTCGTCGCAATTTCGACAAACACCACTGACGAATCAATAGAAAGGTTCGACGAAATTTTTATAGCTGCGATGAAGGTTTCGCTGTAACTCCTTGCCCATTCCATCATAATTTTGATGAACTTTTGGCATTGTTTCCATGCTAACTCCTTTCCTATTCCATCGCACTTTCAACAAAATTTTGGTGTTCTTCCGATGCTACTCGATATTTTCGTCGCAAAGTCGAAAAACTCTTGGTGTTGTTTCGATGCTACTACTTGCCTATTTTTTCGTAGGTTTGATGAAATTTTGGTGTTGTTTCGACGCTACTCCTTGCCCATTTTGTCGAAATGGCGATGGACGTCTGGTGTTGTTTCGACGCTACTCCTTACCCATTTCATTGAAGTGGCGACAAACTTCTGGTGTAATTCATCGGTGGATACACGAAATGTTCGTCGATATTCCGACGAAAGGCCGAGCCATTTCATGATGCCGACGACTGATGATTCTTCGACTTTTAATTCGTTGTCGGCCTTTCAAAAAAATAGTGATGAAAATATTTTTTCCATTTCATCGCTTGTCCGACAAAGATTTGTCGAACGATCGATGAACGGTCATCGAAAAATGGTGTCAAATTTAGTAGTGGTAAATAAATGACAATGTGGCGGTTCTCTGGGGTTTCATTAGTGTTTTTAAAGCACACGTTGTAAAATCAAGGAGCGAGGGTCGAGGATGATAATTGATTGTGATTTAAATCAAAATAATCAACAACTATGATTCAAACTTGAGGTGGTTGGTTGTCAATTTGGTCACGCGAGCCTTCTCTTGAACATTAATGCTGGATATGCCTCAGAAATTTTCCATAAAGATAGTTGTCAGTCAATTTCCTTTCAAAATTGCAATTTTTGAGAGCTAAAGAATTGGTCTAGAGCCAAAGAAGGAAGC
Source organism: Sequoia sempervirens (assembly GCA_007258455.2). Classification (NCBI taxonomy): domain Eukaryota; kingdom Viridiplantae; phylum Streptophyta; class Pinopsida; order Cupressales; family Cupressaceae; genus Sequoia; species Sequoia sempervirens. Next base: position 1,249,329,434 of record VDFB02271358.1, on the reverse strand, counting down.
GTGTGGAGATTAGGTGAGCTATTGCAAAGGTATTGAAGACATTTTCCTGGGTAAACATGTATCCACTTTCTTCTGCATCAATTGTGCATAGGTTGGCTAGTTTAGTGATTTGTTGAAAGGTATGTGAGCTCTTAATGCTTTGGATTGGTGAGGGTTTAGTTGTTTGCAAATCCCATTTGGATTGGTAGTAATTGCATAAGGTATGGAGCTTGTTTTGTTCTGCAAGTTTATTTATGAGAGCATAAACCAGTGAAACTTTTTCTGTAAGTGAAAATCTACAAACTCTAGTCTTTTTTATTCTATTAAAATGAGTAATCCCAATGAGTCAAGTATTAGGCCGAAAAGGAAACCTAAGTAGAAAGGAATCAAGATTCCTACACCCTAGGATGACACACCCATAATTGAGCCAGACATGTCTAAAAATTTTGTGAAGCCAGAAGCGGTGCGGAGAGCTTTCGCCATATTCATTGAGGGTGAAACCAAGAATACTTAAAACCTAAGAAGTCAGGTTGTTGTTTGTGATCAGGGTGAGCCTAGTCATGCATCCCTAAAAGAATAGGGTGCAAGGAAAGAGGAAACTAAATCATGGGAATTGTCCAAGTCCCATGTGAAAAAGAAGAAGGATAAGAACCACAAGGATTATGATTCTTATATGGAGGAACCTGATGTGGTCCTGGAAGATGAGGTTGAAGATGATCTAGAATATGCCCAGTATCTCCTTACACTCACGGGTCTAGAAGACTCTGATGTTGGTGAGACAAATTCTTCAGTTTCAACAAAATCATGAAGGAGACACGCATACTCTGATTTGAAGATGATGAACCATTACAGAAACAAAGTTTTGGCTGGGAGTTTTTTTGCCTTAAGTGCTGACATGGAGAGTATTTTGGCTAATGTGGACTAGATTTTTTGATGCTACTACAATGATGAAAGTTCCTTTTGGAAGGCAGGTAAATATTCTTCAGCAAGTGAAAAGAGTTTTTGTCTCATGTGTTTCCCCCCTTTTGCAAGGTGCAAATATAACCATATGGGGAATTTTAAAATTATAATGAAATTGAATGTCAAATGTAAATGTGACTGAAATTGTAATTTAGCCTAAAGCTTGTTGCTCCCATGTTTCTATAAATGGGAATTCAAGGCCAATTATAGAGAGAGTTTTTTGAAGGTTCTAGTGGTCTTTGGTTATAGGAAAAACTAAGCTCATGTAAGAACAAATTTGTAAGTCAAGCATAGATGAATAGAATAGTATGAATTCTAGGGTATGCATTCTTGTTTGTAACGGGCTTAATAGTTTTACAATAGCAACAACATATAAATGAAAAGCTACAAGTTTTGGAACAAATTCTCTCCTATGTATCTTGTTTCTCAAATTATGAATAGGATGATCAAAGATCTTTTTATTTGTCTCCAATTGTTTTGGTTGAATGTATGGTTTTATTTCCACTTTAGTTCAAAGGACTAATTAAATGCTTTAATGAAATCATAGGTTTGTGAGATGGAATCCAAGGATTACTAAGTAGTTCTATTCCTGATATAATGAGTTGTGTATTGCAAAGCAATATATCAATAGCCTATAAATGTTGGTTCAATTGCTAATGTATTACAATTGATTATAAATATGAATCCATTACCCATGGACAAAACACTGGTCTATGAATTTGGTTATCTTAGATATGAATGAGTTGGTTTATACTTCACCAATGTGTTGGTGTGGAGCCTGATCAGTCTCCAAGTGGGAGATTGTTGGTATGTGGTGACTGATCATCCTATTTATTACACTCTTGATGTATCCTTACTGGGGTCTGAGGTCGAGCTAGGCCCTAGGTGGGGGTTCGGGGGCAACAACCCCCGAGAAATTTTTTTTTCCCATTTTTTTTTGTGTCATCATCAGAAAAAAACCTAACTTTGTAAAACCCTAATTATGGAAGCTTCTAAAAAGCTTGTTATAAGAAGTTTGGATGGGGGTTGTAGTAGTGCATTATTAACGAGATTGTGATATGTTTTACACTAGATAATAAAATCATTGGATGGCTACGGTTTTGTGGATATAGCCTGGATTGGGTGAACCACGTTGAATTCTCTATGTTGTCTTGTTTCTTCTATAATTTTGTGTGTGTTTTATTTCTCTGTTTTATTGATCAAATCTGCATTTAACTATTAGATATCTACTTTCTAACCCTAACAACCAAGAACACAAATCTCAATGAAAAATCACTTATACACACCTTTTAATTGTAGTAAAATGGTATGAAGTACCATTCATTCCTTGCTTTAGGTAAATATTTTCTCAAGGGTCAGCCAAATCCTTGAGAGATTTTATCTAGTTAGTAGCCTATAGGAATTCATCTATTTTTCATAATGTACATAACAAAATGACACAAGAATATCATCTAAACATTGTCAGGATCACCCTCCTGGGTTTCACAGAGCCCAAAGTGCGGAGGTAGAAGCATAGTAAATCTCTACCTATTTTTTGGCCAATCCTCGTCATTATTGATTATTGAATTGTGGTAGATTCATAGGTAATGATTGAGATCAATTTTGGTTCTAAAAAAAAAACCAACAAATTGAAAATTCTCCTTTGTTGAAATATCTTGATAAGGTTGATTTCCTTTTGGTAGTTTCCATTTGAGAGCGATAATATCATTAGCCAATCTTTGAATCATAGGATCCAAGGATGTGGTCGAGAGCGCCTTGTTCATATGTAGCTCTCTTTTCCATTTCCCAACAGATATGGAATAATATTCTAACTCAATGGCAAGTGCTTGTGTAGCCTCAAGTGTATTCGATGGTTGCCTCTTAAGGAGAAGGCCGATATTTGGATGTTGCGCATTAATGAAGAATTTTTTTTGTATTTCCTCATATGGTTTTTTGGTGGCATTAATTCGAGTCACCAATCTATTGAATTTAGCCATGAAATCCTACATATATTCACTCACCTCCTTCTTCATTTGAGTAACTTCTTCTATTAAAGTTAGTTCATCATACGCGCTCTTAAATCTTGCTTCAAATTTGTTGTGCATCGTGGCCCAATTAGCAATACACTCGTGAGGTAATTTATAAAATCACCGAGCTACTGCATTAGCTAAAGATTCTATGAACAGTCTAACCACCACATCTTCTCCCTATACTGCAAGCACACTACATGCAACAAAGAAAGCATCAATGTGTTCCTCGGGAAAAATATTTCCATCACCTTAAACTTGGGAAAAAATTTACGAGAACCTTTGGGAAAGTCATGCAAATTATTCCCCAGTTGCAAAGGACCAATAGCAGCACCCCAAGGAACAAGCGAATGTGGTTGTTGGTGAGCCATATTAGGAGAAATATTAACCACTACCGAGAGGAATGTCCCATGTAAAATCAAGGCTTGGGGAGTATAATGATTTGATGGTGTTTTAGTTGGAGAGGAAAGTCTACTTCTAGCCCCAACCCTTCGCATAGAGGGAATTATATTAGAAAAGTTACTTCTTTAGAGGGATTCAAAAATAGGATTGGAAATACCAATACTTCTTTCCCCTCTAGTAAATCTTTGAGAATCCAAGATTGGTTTGCACTACATGTACAATACACCTAGACAAGGCAACCCAAAACTATTGTAATTTGATTCCCCAATAGAGTCGCCAAAAATATTATGGCCAACAGATTGGGCACCTTGAGATAATATAATCCTAAACCCGAAAAGGTGCCAAAAGAACCAACAACTTTGAATATTTACCCTTTTGAGAGAAAATATCCTCTCAATTTTGTCGAGGTATAACTCCCTCAAGATTTTCAATCAATCAGAAGAATAAAAAATAAACACGATGTTTTCTTTTAACCAAAAAGTAGTAAAGAAAAAACTCAATATCAGGAAAAATCCCAATATTAGATGCAAAATACAGATAGGACACTGGAACAAAGACCAGTTTAACTTGGATCTTACTAGAAAATTAAGATAATACACTCAATATTATCTGGAAATGAAATCAATTATGAAGAGAACTGTGTAACTCACATAAAGGTAAAGTACAACATTTAGATACTCCTAAACACACAAATTTAAGAACATCAAATTATCTTCACAATCTAAATGCACATAGACAAATAGTGATTCCATTCATAGAGATAGCAACAAAGTCTAATGTAATATTGAGTTTTTGAAAAAGAGTTTCTAGAGAATTGTAGTTTGAAAAATAGATACATATAAATAAGCGGGTAGGTAACCACTTCTTTCTTGCCCATAACTAATTAAAACTAAAATTTTTACTATAAAGCAATTGATCAGTCATGACAGTGTTGCTTCATTTCTCTCTTCTGGGAGTGCCACGGGCGCCTTCTGCATGGCTTGGAAAGCCTTCATGATATGTAACCAATCCTTGTGTTGAGGGATGGTCACATTAGTCATTCACGCATTCCAAGCTAGCTAGGTATCTTTGATTTCTTCAATGTGATTTCCACAAGCCTTCATGAGATCAATCAATGGGATGAGACAAGATGTAATTCGCTAAATCTTTTTAAATTCTCAACATTAAAGGAATTGGAGTCAAGTATCCCTTTGACTAATTTTTAAAAGTTGTTTACCAACCCTATGATGTTTGTATCCTTTGATTTCTCCTTTGTCTTGTTGTAACCCTAGTGTGACTAAGGTGATTTGTGCCTCATCTACAACAACAGTGCATTCGGCCAAGATTTAGAAAATCTTTTGTAAACCTTGTCGAATAATTTGCAACTTCCATTCTACGCCTTTGCTCCATACGAGGCAACATGATTTTGTAGTGTTGGGTATGATTTTCTCTGCCACCAACTTTTCTATGTCTTAGTTAATCATTTTCTTTACCTCAATCTGACAATTATTCCATGTCTTTTCTTCCTTTTCAGTAGTAGTAATCTCCTCTTCGAGGGTAGACTTTAAGGCATTTACTTCTTGTAAATACTTTAGAGAATCAACAATAATGAAATTTCCCTTCTTGGTTAAACATTCATTCCACTCTTCTATAGCCTTACCTAGGGTTTGGTAGCTTTTCATCTTATTCATAACTTCTTCCCCAATCATAGCTAGAGGATCTAAAGAAGAATCAGCTGAGGAAATTGGTTGAGGGGGAAAGTCGAAGATAGACCTTAGGCATTCAGTCAACACTCAAACCTGTGCTTTCAATTCATCTTTGCTTTCCTTATCCTTCTTTGATTGTTCAACCATCCTCAATTTAGATACTTGACAATTTTGAACATCTCCATCTCTAGTAGGAGGTCCAAGATCAATCTTATTAACCTCAAAATCACTTGTAGTCACTTGGGTAATCTCCTTTTGTGTTGAAGGATGTGCAATTGCCAAATGTAGGTTTCTTGATTCAACATCATCTAAAAACCATGCATAAGTATTCAATTTCTTTGGCTTTGGAGTTGAGGTCCTTTGCAATAATTGACCTACCATATCCTACTTTGGTAAGCTAAGTTGTACAACCTTTCTTTTCCTAGAAAAAGTTTCTTCTAGCCAAATTGGTGTAGCAAGTGTATTAGTTTCCTTAGAGCTTGAAGATTTAAATAATGTCCCGGATGTAAGAGGAGTGTTCACTAGTGTTTTCTCTGATGTGATTGGAGTAGTCCTTGACTTTTGTGGCATCTCCACCTCTCTGATAGGTGACTCGTTTCAAGGAGAGGAGTCAATATCAATATTTCCTAGATCCTCTTCTTCTTGTTCACCTCCTTTTTCCCTTTCTAGATTAGGTAGGTCAAGAATATCCTCTCCACATGTCTGATGATACATATTATTATCAAGTGGATTATCATCACCATCTTCCTAAGTGCCTAAAGGTAAAGACTGTGAGATGGTACTAGTTGTTCTCACATTTGGGAAAGGTTGAGCAATACTCCTAGAAGGTTGAGAATTTTGTGACCTAGTTAGAGGATGAGACTATTTTATCCTCTTCTTGATCAACCACTCCTATGTCCTAGCTAAAACATTAGCATTCTTTGCTTCAATCGTTTCCTTTTCCTTAATGCTCCAATCCATGGTGGGAATAGGGTGATTTTCAATCAATTCGGTGTAAACTAGGTCTATCATATCAAACCCATCCTTTATGATGTCATGCAGATCATGGTGTAAGCCATAGATAATGATTTCTTCAACAAAAAATCTTATCCAACTTCTTTTGACCTCATATTCATCAAAAAAATTAGCCCAATAATCTTCTAAGTTAGGCTGATGAAAGAAGTTAGGACTTAATTTTAAATTGTTCTTAACATAATATTTCAAATCAAAAGGGAAACACTTATCATATGAATGAAAATTATATTTGGATAACTCCCTCTCATTATTCAAAGCATTAGACATATATTGACATTACATGTATAGGGACTGAACCCAACATGGAAACATATGGCCACTCTTCTCCTGTCTTGGAAAACCCTATTTACATCTGCTAATTTCCTGCACACTTCGATCATAACCTATTTATCTTTAGGATACTTCAGAAGTTTAATAGGAAAACTTGCAAAACCATCAACTCTTATGTAGGAAAACCTCTGGAATTGGGTGAAGTGACTATGATAGAACTTCACAAACTGTATAGCTTTAGGTGATAGCTGCATTTCAATATGCCCTTGTAATTCCCTGGCCATCTTCATGGTGAAGGTATCATTTATCCTTATGAAATGAAGGAAGCTTTTATTAAGTTGCAATTTATCAAGGTAGTCATAAACAGGCACCTTTTTGGGAGGGAGGTCACTTGGCCTCAATCCAAGCCAGGTTCTAGTTTTGGGAATGACATAAATTAAGTATGAGGACATATAGAAGAACTTGTTATGCAGAAAAAAATTCATCAAATTATGCACACAGTCACTGATAATCTTTTCCTAGTCTAATAATTGATGCCTTGAAAGCATAATTTGAATGAGAAAGTATATCCACTCTTCGAACCCATGTACATCCTCGTTTGCCTAACTCTATGCAATAGTACCATAATATCAGTTACTTCTTCCACAAAATGATTTTTGTGTAGCTTCTGGGGTAATTGAGATTTACCCCTCTTTGGTTTTGTCAACTATTTTTTCTCCATCTCATTCTTGTAGAGTCCCTTGTTAGCAAAAATCTTGATATGGGAATTTTTCATAGTCATAGACGAGTAATCATCTTTTTTTTGGAATCTTTAAGCATGATGCAAAGGTGGCCCTCTGAACTTTTAGCACCAATCAGTTGTCATTTGTCTTGTGTTTGTGAGTTATAATGTTTGATACATTCTAGGATAAGCTCAAGACATTGTACTGCTATGGGAAAGGCAACAACTTCAACTAATATGTTCTTAATTACCTGTTGAGTGATGGGCGGCAGGTTTGGAATATTAAATTTATCTCTCAACTCACTTAAATTCATAGGTCCTAAATGGGTATCCCCATTCTCGGGCCCTTCATAAGTTATTCCAAATACATACTCATAACCCATGCACTTGAGCTTAGCCATGATCGTGAATTTAGGGCTCAAGCAAGAACCAATTCAAAAAAATTGCAATGAAAGGAAAAATAACCTAGAAAGATAGATTTCAAAGGGGATAGATAACGTAAATACCTCCAATGGCATACTCTATAGCTAAATATTTGCACCAATATGTCTCTTTAGTCTCCTCCTCGAAAACCAACACTACAATAAGGAATGTTTTTCTATGACTTGAAACCTTCTTAAAAACCCCGCGGGAATCATGCAAGTAGATGAGAATTTAATATCACTTCTTTGCTATATGGCATGTGTCAGCTTTCCCATCACTATTTTATTGTAACTTCTTTTCAAAAATTCAAAAAAGAACGACTAGAGGCAGGGAAGTGGAGAGTTTGTCGAACTTTATAAAAGCTCATCAGAGTTCAACTTTCATTTCAATATATTGCCTAGTATAAGAGATCTTAACATAATAATCACTTTAAGTGGGAAATGGGAATTTCAATGAACTATATAAAAACTGCCTAGGTGAAATTAACTTGTGAAAGATTTGAAAGAGGAATACAAGACTAGGCGGTGAAGCGGAAAGTTAAAAAAACTAAGGAAAACACCACCCAAGTTCATAAAGTTGTGCTAAATACCACCGACATAGGACTTAGCCAAATTTGGGTGGGTGAAAGGCCTCTTGTAATTCATAACAAATATTTGGAGTAACACAAATCAATTTACTTTTACCTTTTACCACATAGTGCTCTGGCTATGTCATGTAAATATCCTCCTCCAAGTCACCATGAAGGAAAGAAATTTTCACATCCATTTGCTCAACTTCTAAATCATAATCAACAGCAATAAAAAGCAAAATTCTAATGGATGTCATTTTTGCAACAGGAGAAAATATCTCACCATAATCAACACCCTCAACTTGAGAGTAACCTTTTGCAACCAACCTTGCTTTGTATTTCTCAATACTTTCAATTGAAACAATCTTTTTCTTGAACACCCATTTGCAACCAATAGGATTTTGTCCCTCAGGCAATGGTACAATATCCTATGTATCATTCTTTTTCAAAGCTATCATTTCTTCATCCATTGAAATATTCCAGGATTCTACATCATTCATATCTAATGCCTCTTCTACTGATCTAGGTTCATCCATGTTAGTATTCAAAGAAAAAATACATCTCCAATCATTAGGTGAATACCTTTCAAGTGGTTGTCTATTCCTTATAGACCTAAGAACAAGTTGAGTTGGAGGTTCTTCCTCTTCTGTAGATTCAGAGCTAGATGAGCTCTCCTCAACTTATTTTCTATCCATGGGCCTCAATTCAACTTTCTTAGGTGTAGAAGGAAATTGAATCACATCTTCTTGTTTACTTTGTTCTAGCTGCAATGTAACAAAAAAAGACTTAGTTTCTCTAAAAATAATACTTCTACTACATATTACCTTTTGTGCAACAAGATCCCAAAGCTTGTATCCTTTCACACCATAACTTTATTTGATGAACATACATTTCACAACCTTGTTCTCCAACTTTGTTCGCTTCTCCTTTGAAACATGTGCATGTGCCTCACAACCAAAAACTCTAAGATGTCTTAATAAAGGCTTGCAACCTGACCATGCCTCTATAGGAATTTTATCAACCATATTTGATGTAGGAGACCTATTAATCAAGTAACAAGCAATGATAATAACTTCAACCCAAAACCTTTGTTCTAGACCAACACCACTTAACATACTCCTAGTCTTCTCCATCAGTGTCTTGTTCATTCTTTCTACAACTCCATTTTGTCATGGAGAATATCGAGTTGTCTTTTGTCTATGAATACCACAATCTTTATAGAATCTATCAAAATAATTAGAGAAAAATTCACCACCATTATCAATCTTCAAACATTTTATTTTCTTTCTAGCCTACAACTCAACCATTGCTTTAAATTCTTTAAATCAACTGAAAACTTTAGATTTACTCTTTAGAAAATATACCCATGTCCTTCTACTATAATCATCAATAAATATAACATAATATGTTGATTTACCAATTGAAGGAACATCTACATGATCAAACACATCAGAATGAATAAGATCTAATACACCACAAGATTTATGAGAACTCAAGTAAAATTGAACATGGTTTTTTTTCCATAAATACAATGCTCACAAAAATCAAATTCAAGATTACAATAAGACAAACCTTCAAAAATGTTTTTATTTTTTAAGGTCCTAGACCCTTTTCTCCAATGTGGCCAAGTCTTTGGTGCCATAATATAGTTTTCTCTGTAGTTAACTTTGATTCAAAAGAAAGAGCACCCTTGGGTACCCAAAAGTAATGACCATCTATTGAAGGTGAAACCCTCACTTCTTCCACTGACTTGCTTTTCACAGAAGTAATATTACACTCAATAGTGCATGCATCAAACTTATATAATGTGTCATATCTGACACCTCTAGCAATCACCATAGCACCTCTGACCATCTTGCATCCTGCATCAGTAAATACTACCTGCACACTTGCATCTATTAGTTTTCTCATAGATAAATTTTTTTATGCTAAACCAGGGATATGCAACACACCATTAATCCTTTTTATTCTACCATCAAGAAATTTGATTTTAACTTTACCATGACCAACAATGTCTAAATTAGAATCATCACCCAAGTACACCTTACCTACATCAAATTCTTCATATTCAGAAAACCAATTTGTATTAAAGGTTGTATGGAAAGATGCACCTGAGTCAATCAACCATGCATCATTACCTACACGAGTTGCCAAAGTTGAAATTAATGCATTTCCATCTTCCTTCTTAGACTCAAAATCATAATCAAATTTCTTCTTTTTCTTCTTTTCTTCTTTTCTTCTTTATAGCCCTTACGAATATGTCCAGGTTTACCACAATTCCAGTAGGTAACTTTGGACTTTCCAAGAGACTTAGATCTCCCCTTGTACTTGGATTTTTCACGCTTCTCATTATTCTTGCCTTTTTCCTTAGGTCTTCCAAATACATTTAGGGCCTCCTTGGCACTAATGGATACCTTCCTCCTCATCTCTTCAAAAAGAAAAGGATCTTTAGTCTTCAATATAACAAAAGTACTCCCAATAGCCATAACAAGAGAATCCAACGAATCAGGAAAAGAACAAAGCAAGATCTGACATTTCTCTTTGTCATCCATTTTGACACCAACTAATGCCAACTGAGCCACCAACATATTCAATGCTTCCAGGTGGTCTGTAATTCGTCTACCCTCTTCCATTCTCAAGGAATACAATTTATACCTCAAGAAAATATTGTTCACTAAATATTTAGCATGATACATCTCACCAAGCTTCTTCCATAGTTTTAGTGTAGAGGTCTCTTCATGAACATTGATTAAAACAGAGTCTTCCAAGCATAATTTGATTAGACCCTTGTCTTTATGGTCCATATCATCATATTGAGTAGCTTGAGTAGGATCTGTAGGCCTTGAAACATTCTCATGAATAACATCCCACTGATCTTGATCTATCAACAAATCCTCCATCTTTAGCTTCCACATTTCAAAATTCTTTCTAGAAAATTTATCCACCTCTATTCTCTCTGATGAACTTGCCATTTGAAAATTCCTACAACAAGGTCACAAAGTGTCTTCTACACAAGCTCCCACTCAAATCTGGATTAGTTCAAAAAAACCCAACAACCCACAACTGAAACCAAAGGTGATCAAGCTCTGATACCACTTGTAAGGAAGCTAAGATAGCGAAATAACTTCCTACACTAATCTTGAGAGGAGAATAATGCAAAAAATTTATAGATCTTTAACTGTGATAGAAACTTAAACACAAATATCATGTATACCACAACACAATGACTTACATGGGGAAAACCCTTTCGGGAGAAAAACCCCACACTCCAAAATCTACCCAATATATTATTTAGAAATCACAAAAATTACAATATACTTGCAGAGCAATCTTCTCACAGGAGTATCACCACTCTGAGATCTAGAGGCAATACGACCATCATTAGACTTTAGAATATATCACAATACACAACCGTAATACAATGCCCTCATAAAATAAGGTTTCCTTCTAGGGAAAGTCAAGCTTATAAAATATTGGCTGTCAGAAATGAGACATAATGATGAATGGTCCAAATTCAATATAATAAAATATAAATAAAATTTTCCTTTCAGGGGCACTACCCCTGGACCCCAGCCTAGGGGATGATCCCTCTTGGGGGGGATCCCCCCACACCCCTTCATCATTTTCGATTGAACAATACCTTATGTATCAATAGTACCTTATGTAATTGCAAGGTTGAGACACATTTTCTCAACAATTTCCCTCTTTTGATCCCTATATCTCCCTCTTTCTCTCCCCGTCACTCCTAATTTCTATAGCTCTCTACTTCTCTATCCTCTCTATTTCTCTCAATCCCTCTCCCTCCCTCTCTATATATTTATATATCCCTATCCCTCTCTATCTTTATATCCATATCTCTCTCACTCATACAAAAACACTCCCTATTTCTCCCTCCCTATATCAATCTCTCTAACTCTCCCCCTCTCTATCTCTCCCTCTCTCCCTCTCTTTCTATACCTCTCCCTCTCTACCCCATATCCTCTTTCCCTCTCTTCCTTTATCTAACTCAATATATCTATCTCCCCCCTCTCTTTCTCTTCACATCGTTCTTTATACCTCTCTCCTCTCTCTTCTCCTCCTCTCTCTTCCTCTCTAACTTTCTCTCTCTCCCTTTCCCTTACCCTACCTCTATATCTCTCTCATTCTTTTCCCCTCTCTATCTTTCTAAAGTTATATCTTTCTCTAGAAATCTCTCCCTCTTTCTATCTCTATCTCTCCCTTTGTCCCTATTGCTCACACTTCCTATATCTCTCTGGTTATCCTCTCCCCTCTCTATATTTATTTTTTCCTCCCTCTATTTACGTGGGTAAAAGCACAAAAATGTGCAACACTTTCGACCAACTAAATAATTTCAAGAATATTTCACCCTAAACTATTTCAAGCGAAACATTTTCACTTGAAACCACATGGCATATATGTGGCACATATAGTTTAAGGTGAAACACTTTTCCCAAAACTATGCAATCAAAAATTTCCCTTTATAACTTTTGAATGTGCCTTAATTTAAATGAAAGTTTTGATCAAAACCTTTTCAATTGAAAATGTTTCGACCAAAACCATCTATGTGGCATCCTTATTGGCAACCACCTCATCCTTTTTCAAAATTTTCTATAAATTTTTCACTTGAACTAAATATTTCTTTAGTCAGAATGATTTTTTTTCAAAAAACTAAAAATACCCTTTTGTAGAGCTCGAAGTCGAGAATAAAAAATATATATTTTTTGATATTTTTATTAGTTTTATTATGTTTTTTAAATATTGCAAGTAGGTTGCTATAATAAAAAATGAAACTGGTTAGAAATATAAAAAATACTAAAACATATTTAAATATTTTAAAAAATATATGGTACACTAAAGGAGAGAATCCTCTCCAAAAGGGTATTGTAGACACCTAAATTTGGAAACTTAATCTATCCAAATTTATCGCCTTTCATCTAAGCATCCCCTTATTCGCATTAATTAATTAATATTGCTATTATTTAATTAGCATTCTTAATTCTCCCAAATCCCTAAGGTATTTAATTAATAAATAAATACCTTATCTCTTTAATCCTCATTTTCATCAAATGAATTAAATAAATATGACATTTATTTAATTCCTCACATGTCACATTCCTTTCTTAATCCTAATTATTCTCCTAATCTCATCATTAGGGATGTGCGCATGCCTAATCCTTGATTAAGATGTGTCACATCCTCCAACTTTTGCAATTTGGCGTCTAATCTCTCTTAGCCACCTAACCCTCCTCTGATCCTTCATTAACTAGCCTAATAAACCTCTCAAGGAATTTTTAATTTCCTTTTATCCTTCCAAGGAATTTTTTTTTTCTCTTCCCCATGTGATCTTTGACTTGTCACATCAAGTCACATGTGAACTCTTCTTAATCTCCCACTTACCTCTAATATGTCATTAATTTGTCTAATCAGGTACTTGCATAACCTTAATCACTTAATTAGGTCATCCTAATCTCCATGTCCTGTGTCCTAAGTCAACCTTATTAAAGGCTTTCTCCTTTTGGAGAAGGCACTCCATTCCCCATGTGAATTTTTAATTCACATTTAATCCCCCAATGTATTTCAAGGAATTTTAAATTCCCTCTCTCATCCCCATGTGGATATTTGAGGAATTTTTAATTCCTCACATGTCCTCTCACCCACATGGGGACAAAGACCTCCTTTATGAGGATATCTTGTCCCAATCCCAAGGTACTATGTAGTACCTCCATGTCATGTACTCTCCTTCCAACTCATGTACACCATCATTTTCAAGCCACTTCACATGCCACATGTCAAGATGTGAAGGCTTGTGAGTTCTCAACTCACCATAGCCCTACATCTTGGCCTTGTTGGTTCAATCCCAACCATCCATTTCTCTAGAGAATTTTGAATTATCTATAAATACCCCCTCTTTTCTCTCATTTTGGGGAAGTTCATTTTGCTAGCCAAACTCTTGCAAAATTTTCTTTTGAGCCATACTTAGTCAAATTCTTGCATTTGCATCCATTATCACCTATTTTCCATTCATCTTGCATTCATCTTGCATCTCTTTCCATCAAAGGAGCATACACTACATCAAAGATCGAAGGGCCAACCAAAGGATCGATTCGAGACAAGGTGAATCCACTCTATTTGTTGTTTTTATTTTGTTTTGAATCCAACTATGCTAATCTTGAGGTGTAGGGTGTTCATAGTTGTTATTTTCACTCTTTTGTTTGCTGCTCATATTCTAACACGTATTTTCCACCCTCCGTTCAGTCGTTTCGAGCACCCGTTTGCCCATCATCAACACTTTTCTATGAGTCATCATTTCATCACCAAAATCACATAAGTGCTATTTATAACATCATTAGAGTCCATATCCATCATCGGATCATCCATCCCAATCAGCTAGACTTCGTTTCGAGAGTTTTGATTTTTATGCCAAAACTTCCGGGGGCCATAACTTTTGACTCGGGTGTCTATTTGAGCTGAAATTTTATGGGTCGGTTGGATCCCGTTTCGCCACATTTTCAGGGCCTCAAACTTTCATCTTGACCCTCAATTGCAAATTAGTGTTTTTTTTCAGTTTTTGAAAAATCATTTCCGTTAATAACTTAGAATGCATGTCTCTGATTTGGGATGTTAGTTGGAAATTCATCCTATCTTAGTTTTGGGTATTTTTTGGGAAAAACTGAACTCTCAAACATATGTCCGTAAAGTTTCCTAAAATGGCAAAATTTGACAATTTTTGAAAATTGTCAAATCTAGAAAAATATGATTGTCAACACATTATTTCCTTTAAACCCCCAAAATTGGTGTATAATCAATCCCATCACATCCTCCAATCATTCTAGGCTTCAATCCAATCCTAATATGAGCTTTAATCTAATTCCAATCTGAGCTTAACCAAAACCCTAATCTGAGCTCTAGTCCATCTGTAGTCAAGATCCTTGGATATTGAAACAAATCTTAAGATCCTTCTCTCCATCTTCTTCAATTTTATCCTATTCATCCTTTCATCCATTTTGAGATTCATTCTCCCAATTTGAGCATTCGTTCATCCATTCTGAACATTCGTTCCCTCTTTTTCAATCATTCCAAGTAAACGCTCATCTATTTCAGGCCTCCTTTCATCATTTTGAACTCTTGTTTTGTCGTTCTGATCATTCGTTTACTTGTTCTGAGTAAATGTTCATCCATTTCAAACCTTTTTCTATCATTTTAAACTCTCGTTTTTCCATTTCGATCATTCGTTTACTCGTTCTGAGTAAACGTTCATCCATTCTGAGGCTCTTTATGTCATTTAGAACTCTCGTACAACCATTTCGATCAATCATCTACTCATTCTGAGTAATCTATCATTCATTCCAAGAATCATTCATCTGTTCTTAGCAATCATTTACTTGTTTCGAGTAGTTGTTCATCTGTTTACTCATTTTGAGTATTTGTTCATCCATTTTTATCATTCATTCCTCCAATCAAATCATCATTTTCGCCATCCAAATCCCCTGAACTTCGTCTCGGGTTATTATCCAAATTGACCTAAGTGTTTGATCTGATCATCATCATCAACATCCACTTAGGATTGTCATCCATCCTAAGTTAATCATTATCGTCGGCCCAATCAATCCATTTTCAATCTCAAAGTGGATTTGGTGCCGCAATCATCCATTCATGCTTTAATCCAATCAATCAGTATCCTAAGTCACCTAGGGTAATCTCTAAATGGGGTTTATAGTGCCTTTCGTCATCCTATCTGATCCATCATTTGATCTTATCAATCAACGATCAATCCAATCCAATCACCTTCGACCCAATCAATCTACTTCCATCTCGAAGCAAATTCGGTGTCGTAATCATCCTTTGATAATCCAATCTGATTGTCAGAATCAATCCCATCACTTCATCCAATCATCCTAATTTGAGCTTTAATCCAAACCTGATCTTAGCTTAACCTAAATCTTGATTTGAGCTTTAGTCCATTCCCATCCAAAATCTTTGGTCCATCCTCTTTATCCTTTCATCATCATGGATCCTTATCCTCCATCAATAGTAGTCAAGGGAGACCCTAATTACGTCAACAATGATAACGAAATTCTTGTCGATCATGAAGAATATGACATAGATTCCCTTGACACTATCATTGCTAGTAACCTTTCTCCACCTGCTTTCCAAAATCCAATCACCCCTTTGAATTATCCTATTATGTCTTCATCCATGCCTAATCATGCTCCTTATGCTACCTTTGACAAGGGATATCCATCATATCCTTCATCTACATCATCCTCTTATCCTAGTCTGCCATCACAATACCCTTATCCTAATCCCCCATCCACATACTCCTATCTCCATCCTCCATGGACATATACCCACTACCCTAATCTTCCATACCAATCTACTCACCTTAATCCTACATTCACACCTTCCTATCCTAATCTAACATCCACACCAACCTATCCTAATCTAACATCCACATCTTCTTATCCTAATCCGACATCCAAATTTCCCTATCTTAATCCACCATCTCAATCTTCCCATCCTAATCCATTATCCCAATACCCTTACCACAATCCACCACCCGCATCCTCGTGTCCTAATTCACCATTCCAATATCCCTATCTTAACCCTTCATCTAATATTAATCCCCCATCTATTCCCAGTCCTGCATCCAATCCCATTCCTTCATCTAATCTTAATCCCCCATCTATTCCTAGTCCTGCATCCAATCCCATTCCTTCCTCTAATCTTAATCCCCCATATGTTCTGAGTCCTACATCCAATCCCATTCCCCCATCTAATCCTAGCCTACCAATCCCTAGTCCTAATCTCCCACCAATCCATAATCCCTCATCCACTCCTACCACGCCATCTCAACCTAGAGTATTCAAGTTTCTCACTCCAGAAGTTCTCCAAGGACTTATAACAAAGAATACATCTTTCACTCCACACCTTGGAGTTGTGGAATCATGTCATTCCAACCCATCATCCACGGTCATTAGTGACGAGACCCTTCTCCACCCAACACCTATCATTGATGATACCACCCCTAGCGCCACTCAAACCGTCAAAACCATCACATCCTCTGAATCCACTGAGCCCCCATCTCCTACCATCACATCTACTGAATCCATTGAACACCCACCTCCTACTCTGAGAGCCATCGAACCCATCAATGACACACAAGTACAAGCCACTCTTCCCACTCCTAGTGATGACACACAAGTCCCATCCATTCCTCCCACTCCTAGTATTATCAAAATCCATTCCCTCGAGCTCCATGAATCCTCTATCCCTCCATCTTCCCCACTTGAAGAGTCATGCCAAGAGCTTGATCCAAAGCATGCCAACATATCCCCTTCTCCAAATCAAGATCCTACCATCCCATCTAGTCCACCTCAAGATCACAGTCCCCCATCCATTCCATCCCATGATCCCCTTGTCATTCAAGATTTCATCGCTCCATCTCCATCTCCCTCACATGAGCCCGCTACCACAAATTCAGATCTTATCATATCCCCTAATCCCTCTCCTGATACCACCCATCCAAATGCGGCTATCCCATCATCTCCCTCTCATGATCCCCCATCATCGCCTAAAACTGCTTTCACCACACCGCTTGCATATCCCCTTGGTACTCTCACATTCTTCCATGGTGGTCTCCTTGCAGAAGAAAAACATAATGTATATACCACCCGTCATCCCCCACCTAATAATGGACTTGCATCATGTTTTCAAAATAACAAAAATCCTATCATGGATTGCATGCTCAAGAAAATGAACTATCAAGGAAAAGGTTTAGGCCTTCATGAGCAAGGTATTTTAGAGCCCATCCAGGTCAAAGAAAAAATTTGTATGCAAGGTCTTGGACCTATTTCCCAAGACTCACAATCTAAATATGTTGGTACAACCTCTAGACATCCTCAATGAGCCTCTTCCAAAAGAAATATAGGCTCTTCCCATCGCTCCACTGGATCATATTTTTCCATCCCTCCTCCTCTATCCTATCGCCTCAAAACAACCATCCATATTCCACCTTCATCTGCTCCATCCATTTTGGGTCCTTACATCCCTCCATCCACCATCTCCCATCCTTCATCTACTGCATCCATCTTGGGTTCTTATGTCCCTCCACCCACTCTGTTTTCTTTGGGTCTGTATATCCCAAGATCACCTCCTCCATCTCATCCTTTCATCCATCCAACACCTATCCATGTCATCCATCATAAACATCCTAATCAGGATCAACAAAGGCACATACCTACACATTTTCCATCTACATGTAATCCTCATAATTTTACCTCCATTGCTCTCCATCATCCATATCCTTGCACCCATCCCATTGCTACTAAAATCACTTTGGATGCTAAAGTAAAAATACATAAATCCAAACATCCACATGAATCTAAAGCTCCCCATGTCCCCTCTAAAAGACATGGTGAAGAGAAGAAAAACCAAAATCCAAATCAAATCCATAGGCCACAAAGGCCCACCAAAGTAAAGATCAAAACCATGTGGATCCCAAAGAAAAAAGATGCAATGCCTTCAAATGAAAAATTTGTAACAACATCCAACATTGCTCATCCAAAAGCTAATCATTTTCATCCACCCTCTCCTAAATCTATTTTGGGTCCCTATGTCCCAAAATTCACTATTCCATCTCCTCCATTATCCCCACATTCTCCATCCATTAATCCTCTTATCTTGTCACATCCACCACCACATGTGCCAATGTTGGTCCTGAACACATCTCCACATCACATATCCACCCCATCATTCCATCCATACACTTTCCAACATCCCACCCATTATCCCACGTATCTCCCCTCTCAAATCCCTCTAATTCATCCTCTTGCATAATCGATTTCTCCTAATAAGGTTATACCAAAATCCAGCTGTTGGTTCGAATATGGGCTCTTAACACCTTGTATGGAACTTGATGCTTGAGTCCTTCATCCATCTCCTTATCGCATGTCTTCTCAATCCACTTATTCACCTCCCTATCCTTATCCATCTCCTTCCGCATGCTATCCAAAAAGTAAAAAAATCCAAAAAATTTAGAAAAATAAAAATAATAAAATAATAAAATAGTAAAGAGAAATAATCCGTCCAATGCTGAAAACTTGGCAAACAAGTACCATGATGAAAACCTGGCAAACAGGCATCATGCGTAAATCCCCATCTCCACTTGGGGGAAACTTCTTGATATGCATTCCCTCCATCTGCTATGCTTCTTGCCATGCTTCTAGCTATGCACCCGTCTTCCTCCTATACGTCCTTTTCATTCATCCCCTCCATCCTACCTATCTTACATATCCTGCTTGGCATATCTCATTTATCCCAATCCTTCCATCCTCCTTGTGATCTTGATAACAATAGGGGAAAACATATGAACATGCTTCAGACACCTCTTAGCATACATTCCCCTCATCCGCACACTATCCTAATCCTTATTCGCACTTGTCTATCTTCCTTATCCACCCATCATGCTACCCTCAATCTCCCTTCCTTCTCCATGCATCCTATCTTCATCCATCTCACTCCTTTATTTGCCTATTCTTCTCTATTGCATCCTTCATGCCTCCTCGCACATGACATCTAGAGTGGGGGAATCTATCTTCCTTTGTGATATAGTCCTTGGAGACATCATTCATTCCATCAGAGCAATCCCTTCCATTTCCCTATCCTCATCTCCTTATCATTATATCCATCTCCCCATCCTTATCTTTTATCCCTCCAAACAATCCTTATATCCATCTCCCCATCCTTATCTTCCTTATCCCTTTTCATCTATCCATTTGGTAACCTTTTCCTCATCCAAATCCTTATCCCTCTATCCAATCCATCCAAACAATTATTTTCCTCCCCCCATCCTCTATCCTCATCCCATCTCATAATCCTTTATCATTGGTATCTAGCTATAGGCTACTCCCCACACAATCCAATGCCATCTATCTTATCGTCATCACTTTTGCCTCCTTACACATATTTTCAATCTCATATCATTTCTCATCATTCATCTATCTATCTTGTCATCCTCCAATTCATCTTTTCATGATTTGGATAACTATCCCATCCCTAAGCTTCGTGATCACCATCCTTTGATCCAATCTAACAGGTCTATCATGTCCCATCATGTCAGTCCAATCATTTTATCCCCTTATCTAGGGTTATTTCATCATATTTTATCCATCTGTAACTTTCATTTTCACCCCCATCATCTTCCTTCTTAGTCAATCCTTTGAATGACTGGGGCATCTTTCCCAATCTAACCATCTTCTTCTAGGTTCTATGTTTTAATATTCTTTGAAATGATGCTACTTCGTAACACCATCTCAAAGAGGGGAAGAATGTAGACACCTAAATTTGGACACTTAATTTATCCAAATTTATCCCCTTTCATCTAATCATCCCCTTATTTACATTAATTAAGTAATTGTTACCTAATTTTCACCCTCAGGCTCAATCAGGTAGAATATCATGTGACAGGGTTTCCATTAGGTCTAAATGCTTCAAACTAGGGAACATATCAGTGTGAGAATGGCAGGATCCCCTCGATCCATTTTTGAAATGTCTGTGTTTCCTATCAGCAAGACATGATATCATAACGATTTGTTTTCACATACAAACATATTTCGGCATGACATTCACGTATTTTTGGTGATAGTGGAAAGATATATCGGCATGAGTTGTCTCCACCGCTAAGAGGTCTTACTGAATGAGTCGGGTCTCTCCGACTAACTCATGAGGTGCTTCATCGACATAAGTAATCCCTATCGGCATGTTGTTTCATCAAGTGCTTTGTGTCTTGCCGACTGGCACAAGAAAGGGAACTTATCAGCAGAAGTTTAAGGCTTCGGTGAAGGGTCATAGCAAAAAGGTTATGTCTCCCCGACCGTGCACCAAAAGGTCTCGCCAACAGTTGAAGATTTCGCCCTGAGGTCTTGCCGACACTGGGAAGTCTTGGTGACATGGAAGGTATAGTCGGCGAAGGTCTCACCGACCAGTGGAGCCTCCCAAATGAAAAGCGGCATCGAAAAAGAAGGCAGGCCTTGGCATAAGGTTATGCCGAGGTGAGGATGTTTCCCCGACATGAGAAGGAACCTACTGAAGACAAAGTGAGGGAGAGGTCACACCGACACCAAGGGGAAAGTAAACACGTCACCAGGCAGGATGGAGGCTATCGCCACAGGTATGGCTGACACAAGAGGTCTCCTCGAAATGAAGTGAAGGGCCTTCGGCATAGCGGAGCATTCAAAAAGAGGTCTCGGCGACCCGGGGGTGCTATGGCGACAAGCGGAGCTCAGAAAAAGCAAAGGGTTTTCGACAAGGGTCTCACCGAAAGCCGAAAGACGTGAGTTCGGGAAGATTAGTGTGCTCGGCGAGAGGTTTGGCCGATAGGCCAAATTTTTGCTGATAGAAGATAAAGAAAGCCTCAGCACTAGATGTTATTTTTGACAAAGGAAAGGGAGGTCTACAAGAGGTCTTGGCGAATGGAAGGTGTCTCAGCGACAAAAACAAATATCAGGACAACATTTGATCCTCACTACAACCTCTTCCCGACTGCGTGATGTCTTGGCGAGGGAAAACTAATGGCCTCCTGCCGACTGATGAAATAGGGCCTCGCCGAGCTAAAGTGCCTTGAGCACAACCTCTTGTCGAAGTGGAAATGTCTCGCCAACAACAAATGGAGGCCGGCGGATGATATTTGTTTTGGAAAAAGATGGAGGGGTCGCCGTGGCATCTCAGCGATGCCCTATGGTCTTGCCGATGCAAAATGGTCAGAGCAGAAAAGTAGAGTTCAGTGAATGTCTCACCGACACACCCAAGTCTCCCGAGAATGAAGAGCCAAAAGAATGCGGGAGTTCGGCGTGGGTCTTAGCGGAAAAAAAGAGGCTCATTGTCGAGAGATAGGGAGTCTTTCCAGGAGTCTTCCTGATTTTCCATGTTCTTGGCCAAGGAAGGAAATAAAGAGCTCAGTAGGACAAGGTGCTTCGGGGTAACTTTGACAGACTTTGGTCGATATGGTTTGTAATACCAAGCTTGAGGAGACTTCAAGAGGAGGTTGTATGTTCGATATGATGTCTTATTGACGAGCGTTTGTCTTAGCGACCAAAGAGACAACATCAGTATGAGTTTTGAAGCTTGGTAGGACTCTTACCGATATATCCATGCTACGCAGATAGTTGTTGAATGATGTAATCGCATCGGCAAGAAGCTCTCAGTGTCTCACCGAGATGCGATTCTACAGAGGAAGTTTTGACCGCCCGGGAGTCTGCGTGTAGTGTTCCCAACCAATCAGAAAGATCTGAGGGTAAGCTGTGGCAGTCTAAAGAGCATCAACGGGATGAAAGGTGACGCGTTTCTATTCTGGACTCAGGGCATTCAAGGTGTTCATCCGAAGTGGTTCAGCTAGGACACGATGCCAGGATCGGAGTGAATGCAGTAGTTGAAGAATATCTGAAGAAGACTTCCTCGGGGATGACTCTTCACAGCCAGGACACGCAAGGGTGCTACATTTATTCTCATCCAAAAGATCTGAGGGTAGATCTTTCTGAGCTCCGATATTTTTGTAAGCCCTAATGGGCTGATATCAGTCTATATATAAGGCATTTTTTTCCTTTTTGTAAACAGTTTGAATTATGCAATCAAGGGAGTTAGTGATTCTTTCGTCAATCCTTTCTCAATTAGTGTATGTTTCTGTAACTCAACTAAAATTTTGGAATGCGAAGCAGAGTTCATCTTGAAAACAAGTATTAATGCCCGTAGCACTCTCATTTTCTGTATGTTAGCTTGTGTATGTATTTCTTTAACAGTGTTTTACCAAATTTGCATTCATACCACTTAGTTGTGAAGATTGTTCCTTCCTTCTTGAGATATGCATGTGGATCAAACCTGCCAAGAGTGATGCATAAAGCCGAAAGGGGTGATGTTCAGTAGGTGAAATAGCAGCAGTCTAGTTTTCTCCAGTGTGTTTCATCCTATTTTCATATTATGATTTCTCATTAATTCGGTGTATCACCATATAGTTAGTTTTACTTTGTATGCATTCCTTCTCCTTTTACCTTTACAGAATCAGTAGTTTTAGGTGATACCCAAAGGAATCCGGCCTTCTCCAGAGGTTCACTCCAATCTCAGGTGACCCACAATCTTGGAGTGATCCAATGTTGCTCTAGAAAGCTCAGTTTCAATCTTTGTGCATAGGGTACATTTCTAGGTGACAACAGTAATATCACTATTATATAATTAATATCCTTAATTCTGCCAAATCCCTAAGGTATTTAATTAATAAATAAATACCTTATCTCTTTAATCCTCATTTTCATCAAATGAATTAAATAAATATGACATTTATTTAATTCCTCACATGTCACATCCCTTTCTTAATCCTAATTATTCTCCTAATCTCATCATTAGGGATGTGCACATGCCTAATCCTTGATTAAGATGTGTCACATCCTCCAACTTTTGCAATTTGGCCTCTAATCTCTCTTAGCCACCTGACCCTCCTCTAATACTTCATTAACTAGCTTAATCAACCTCTCAAGGAATTCTTAATTCCTTTTATCCTTCTAAGGAATATTAATTTTTTTTCTCTTTCCCATGTGATTTTTGACTTGTCACATCAAGTCACATGTGAACTCTTCTTAATCTCCCACTTACCTCTAATATGTCATTAATTTGTCTAATCAGGTACTTGCACAACCTTAATCACTTAATTAGGTCATCCTAATCTCCATGTCATGTTTCCTAAGTCAACCGTATTAAAGGCTTTCTCCTTTTAGAGAAGGCACTTCATTCCCCATGTGAATTTTTAATTCACATTTAATCCCCCAATGTATTTCAAGGAATTTTAAATTCCCTCTCTCATCCCCATGTGGATATTTGAGGAATTTTTAATTCCTCACATGTCCTCTCACCCACATGGGGACAAAGACCTCCTTTATGAGGATATCTTGTCCCAATCCCAAGGTACTATGTAGTACCTCCATGTCATGTACTCTCCTTCCAACTCATGTACACCATCATTTTCAAGCCACTTCACATGCCACATGTCAAGATGTGAAGGCTTGTGAGTTCTCAACTCACCATAGCCCTACATCTTGGCCTTGTTGGTTCAATCACAACCATCCATTTCTCTAAAGAATTTTGAATTATCTATAAATACCCCCTCTTTTCTCTCATTTTGGGGAAGTTCATTTTGCTAGCCAAAATCTTGCAATTTTTTATTTTGAGCCATACTTAGTCAAATTCTTGCATTTGCATCCATTATCACCTATTTTCCATTCATCTTGCATTCATCTTGCATCTCTTTCCATCAAAGGAGCATACACTACATCAAATATCGAAGGGCTAACCAAAGGATCGATTCGAGACAAGGTGAATCCACTCTATTTGTTGTTTTTATTTTGTTTTGAATCCAACTAGGCTAATCTTGAGATGTAGGGTGTTCATAGTTGTTATTTGCACTCTTTTGTTTGTTGCTCATATTCTAACATGTATTTTCGCCCTATCACAGATACATATTTTTTGAAAATGATAAAAAAAAATTAGACAAAAGTTGACATCAAATAAAAACTATCAAAATTTGGTAATTTTGACTTTAAAATGTTATTATGAGGAAAATATACATTTTTTTTTCCATTTACTAGATATTGATATTATCTATTTGGATAAAAAAAATCAAAAAAAAAAAATGTTTTCTTTCTTTTTGTGATGTCAACTTGACATCACTTTTTCATGAAATTTTCAATAATTCAAAAATTTCTTTTAAATTTATAAAAAAATGTCATTTAAATAATTTTAAAAAAATTTGAAAAGTTACAAGCATAAACTTCATCAAGAGTTCTACATTTCATTTTTTTACATCATTTGAAATTCAAAACATAAAGACCACATTTAAGCAGTTGAAGTTAAAAAAAAAAATATATGTTGGCTAATACAAACAAAAAAACTCAATTTCGATAGCATAAAAGTGGTCTTTATGTTTTGAATTTCAAATTTTTAAAAAATTGTTTTGATATTTTTTTATAATTTTAAGAGATGATTTTGAATTGCTGAGAATTTCAAGAAAAAGTGACATCGAGTTGACATCACAAAAAAAAAGAGAAAATAAATTTATTTTTCCCTGGTTTTTTTGCCAAAAAGATAACTTCAATATCTAGTGCATGGAAAAAAATTAATAAATATTTTCCTTGAATTGAAGGGAAAGGGAAACCTTGGAGCTTTCACCGTAGGGTTTGGACACCTTTCCCTAATTTCATTAAAAGGGGGATGAAATGTGTGGTGGAAGTGTGATGGAATGTGATGGGAGTTTGATGGATTTGAACAAGGTATATGCTTTACTTATAGCCTGAAAGGCGAGTTAGAAAACCCTAGACCAAATGTGAAATAGAACTAAAGATGAAATATAATGATTCAATTGACCTAATGATGCAAATTACTATTTTGATACAAATACAACAGATTTGAGAAATCACAGACAAAAATAGACTATAGAAATGGGCTGAGCAGGACACTATGCACTTATGATATAAACTTGGAGCAAAAAATGTAGGACATAGGCATTGCAAGCACCACTGTCTTTGTAGAAAAAATTTAGATCTATTTTCATAGTCCTCTGGTGTCAAATTTCAACTTTCATTTTTCGCTTGTTGCACTTTTGGATCACAATTAGATAATTGTGTAAGTGAGTTTTTGTGAGTTGTCAAGATGTAGGGTTTCAATTGCAACAATGACTAATTGATCTTAAAACTTCCTTCAATCCTCTTTAGACCTAAAACCTGCACATTCAAATAGAGAAGAAAGGTTGTGCCATTTAGGGGCTTTCCTTGGTCAAACCTCGTGTCAGTGTTTCCACTTCCACAATGGCAATGTCAATGATAAATGGATAAATGATAGGAAAGAATGATGAATTCACAAAGAGCTACAACTCACCACCCTTTAATGGCTTCCTTGAAGGACTAAAGTCATACACACCTCCTCAAGGCTTGGATCTTCCTTGAATCGCTTGAATTGCTTGAAGACCTACAAGGGTTAGATCTCACAAATAATATGAAAACATAAACATGAACTTACTCACATACATGATGTTTGGATCTTGAGTTGTTGTAATAAATCCTTTAATGGTTGTTCTCAACTTGCTTGATAATGCTCTTGACAATAATTCTGGCTCATTAATTCTCCAACTTGCTAGATCATTTTTTGTTAATGTTCAAATGATTCAATAACTAGGTATTTATATTCTATTATTCTAATTTCCCAAAATTTAAATCCCTACAACTGACTTTATATATTTGAACTTCAAATTATAAAATGTTGACATCAAAAAATTTGAATTTGGAGCTAAAATAGGGGGACATAGGCACCAGTGTCCTTGGCCTATTTTTTGAAACTTAAGGAGTCGAAGGTTAAGTATTAAATGAGAGCATTTGTTTTATTCTTGCAAATTGTCAAAAAATGTTTAAAATAAATTATGGAATGCATAATTTAGGAAATTAAGTGATTAATTAGGTCCAATAACTTAAGGGAGAGCAAGACATAGTGTGAAATTGTCAAGGGTGACGATTTACAACGCTACACTCTTAATAACATTTTAAAGTCAAACTTACCAGAATTTGATAGTTTTATTTGACGTCAACTTTTGTCTATTTTTTTATCATTTAAGAAAAAAATTATACCCTTTTTGAGAGGATTCTCTCCTCTAGTGTACTATATATTTTTCAAAATATTTTAATGTCTTAGTATTTTTTAAAATTTATAATCAGCCTAATTTTATTATAGCAATCTACTTGAAATATATAAAAAAAAAATATTACAAATAATTAAAATTTTAAATTTTATACATATTTGGATTCTTGACTCTAAACTCTACAAAAAGGTATTTTTAGTTTTTTGAAAAGATTCATTTTGATTGAAGAAATATTCAGTTCAAGAGGAAAGTTTCAGAAAATTCTTCAAAAGGATGAGGTGGCTGCCAATAAGGATGCCACATGGATGGTTTCAGTTGAAACATTTATGGTTGAAAGGATTTCAGTAAAGAAGGTTCCAACCAAAAATTTACATTTAAATTGAGACACATTTGAAAATTATAAACATAAAATTTTGATTGTATAGTTTCGGGTGAAATTGTTTCACCGAAAACTATATGCGCCACAGAGTTTTGGGTGAAATTGTTTCACTCGAAACTATTTAGGGTGAAATTGTTTCACTTGAAACTATTTAGTTGGTCAAAAGTGTGACACAAGTTTGTGTTTTTAACCACAAGTATTACACACCCTTTCTTTAGTAACATATTAATGTGATAAATTATAGTGACAACAATTCGAAAGTTTATTTCTTAATTAATGTAAGAGTACAAAAGTTTTAGATACTTAGGAAAATTATTATATATCATTAATTGTTAAAAACTTGTGTATGTCATTTCAAATTATTTATGAATGTCATAGTCCAATATTCAAATATTCTATGTGATAAATACAAAACAAGAGATAACTGTATTAGATATTGTCAATTATAATATTTTAAACCATTTAAAAAATAATTATAGATGGGTGGTTATAATTATCATATCAAACAAAAAGTATATCATTCCCTTTTATCATATGTGATGAGTGATTAGCCTCTCTTTAATCTCCATCTCCATCACATTGAGGTACCCACATTTCTCCTTTACAATTATTCTCCCATTCTATTCAAGAAAAAATGATAACAAATTACACCCTTCTCTAGTGAACTTGTTTGTTTTCAAGCTCTTTCAATCACTATCAATTGTATCTTTAATTAATTAATTTTTTATGTGTTATTTTTTCATTCTTATAAATGTTTAATTTTCTATTCATTAAGAATTTATTAAAATCTATGCATATCATAGAATGTTCTCTATTATTTTGATGTATTAGAAGTTAATTCTATTTAAAGTGTGAGATGTTTTTTTCATGAATATTCCTACTTTATTTTATATTAAAATAAAAACAATATAATATTCACAAAAAAGTTAAAGTGGTATAAGGGAACACTCACAAAGTCTAACAAGACCTTGAGTCCAAAACATATATGAAAAAACATAATAATTAAGCAACTAATACAATGTAGCATTAGCAACATCTTTATCACCAATATTTGACCCCAAAAATTAGTAGGAGTATTATCATCGAATGGCTCCCAATTAGTGAGCATGCCTTCCTCCTCAAGAGTGTCTTTGATAGGTTGTTGGGTGTAGACTAGAGAAATAGAAATTTGTAGATGAGGAAACTTGTCAAAAGTAGGATAAAAACCTCCCCACACCCTTGAGAAGAGGAAAAAGGCTACATGGGAGGCTGGGATTAGCCACATGCAACAAAGCCTCAACAATTGTGATGTTAAACCACACGAGATTGAGATGTATGGTCTCTCTTGGAAAATTATTGGTGACTATGCCAACAACCTCTTGGAGGAGAGGAAGAGTATGGAGGAATCGTACAACGACGCAAGAGGAATTTCCCTAGTGGTCTAGCAGCTCTTGGAGATGGGAAACCTCAAGTATAACATTGCTAGCTTACTCTTGAATTTGTATGAAATTATTAGAGCAAATCATAACCTTGGTGTAAAGAGAGAAATGAACATTTGCATTACAATTGGAAAATAATAATCAATAATTCCAAATATAGAAGAGGATATCTACCTTGAAAGCATGTTATATTTGGGTGCAATTATGCAAGACACAAGGCCAATACCCTAGCAAAACCGTATGCCAATAGAATGGGGGAAGACAAGATGGTTTGAAAAGGTCACAAATCTAGCTTCATATTCTTGTGCTCAAGAGAAGAACCAAAAAAGATGCTTGAGGCTCTCCAAATGTCCATAGAATGGATAGTGAGTGGAAGGTATGCCCATGTGTAGGAGATGATTTCCCATTGAAAGACCTTGATAATGGATGCACTAGGCAATGAGCCAATTTAGGTTCCAATATAGTAGACCAAATGAATTGAAATCAATGATGCCAAGTTCTAGAAGAAAACTGAAGCTACCAATGATGGTTAATTTGTTCAACCATAGAAAAATGTGGAGAAAGCCACAAATAGCCTTTACAAGGCTTATGCACCTTCAAACATGGGTAGTTGGTTAAGATTTCCAATCTTTCTACCAAGGTTTGGGAGAAGAAACCCCAACTTTATGTAGCATTTGAGAGGAATATAAGTAATAATTATTTGAAAAGTCTTCTGATCTTGATTGGAAAGCTTAAATTTAAGCTTGAACTAAGGATCTATTAGAAAATTATTGGTGGCCAATGAGTAATAACTTGAAGAGTTGAAACTTCACATTTAAAAAAGTGAAGAGAATGAATCCTAGGCAGCTTGGCCAAAAGTTGACCTTGAGACCCGAGGATGGGAGACCACCATATGGACTATTGGTTGATGGATAACCTATTACAAAATTATATATTTCCTATCCAAGCCAAGGTTTGACAACTTCTCGGGATTTCTAAATACTTTTGATAACAACGACGCCCTATATAATAACATGCTCCTACATAGTAAGAAGGCTACCTAAACCCAAGCCTTTTCATGTAGGGTGCCCAAAAGGGATGATAGTGCTAATGCAATGTCAAACAAGAAATTTTCAAGCTTTATTACCTTAAAGTGCTCTAATAATCCATTTGGCACAAATGGAAATGCTTTGTGGAGAAATGAAAATTATACTAAGACCCTTAGCATCTTGAGGTAGGCAACATAAATCCCAAGCAATGTAATGGAAGTCTTGATTTCCATCACTGGAAGCTTAGAGGAAATCATGAAGGAGCTTCTCAATATTTAATTAAGAAACCTTAGAAGTAACCCAACATGAGGAATAACAGACATGGGTGATTGTAAGAATTTTAGTACAAATTTGAAACTTACTTCCCAATAAGAGATTCTTGGTAATATAATACTGGAGTTTCTTTTCAATTATAATAATAACTTGTCAAAGCTCAGTGGGAAAGGCTTGGAATAAGAAGTGGATCTCCAATAATCAAATTATTTCCTCATGTTCAATCTATTTCCACCCAAAATAACCAATCCATGCAGGTTTGGGAAGGAAGGATTGACAATAACATTAGGTCTTTTACCACTACATGTTAGAACTTGAAGCCTGGAAAAATATCCAAGTAGTGCAAGGCTTGATTGACATTGTTCTCCTCAAGGAGTGAGGAAAGATTCATCAACAAAGGGACCATTAACTAGCTACTAGATAGAATTGGGAAGATAAATCCCTTTGACATAGGATTGAGAGACTGCCTAAGAAATCAAGTAGCCAAAAACATAAAGAGTCAAGGCGAGAGAACATCCCTGAGAGATGGAATTATGAAGCCCAAATGAGGTAGATTGTTGGTCAATAATGGTAATATAGGAAAAAGCATTAAAAAAACATTTGAACCATCTAAATGAAGCTTGGTTCAAACCCTAGATCTTGAACCATGACTAGAATGAAAGGCAATTCAATACGATCATAAGCTTTGGAAAATTCAATTTTAATGAAAAGGGTAGGATGCTGAGAGTGACGAGCCCATTTCATCTCTTCCTAGAAAATAGTAATATTATCCTAGATGAACCTATATTTTATGAATCAAGTTTTCTCAGGATGAACAATTAGAGGAGCGTAGAGAAGAGTTTTATGACCAAGGATTTGGCAATGATTTTGTAGGATACATTGAGCAACATGATAGGTTGCTAGTTACAAATTTCTTCAAGATCCCCAAACTTAGGTATGAATTTAATATTGTTTTATGTCATATTTCTAACTAATCTAGTTTTCATGGCCTTAAGATAAAAATGATGCAAGTCACAACCCATCATATCCCTTTTTTTTTTATAAAACTCATAAGAAAATCCATCCAAGCTAGGGACTTTATCATTGGCCATAGAAAAATAGCCTCTTTGAGATCATCTTGAGAGAGAAATATATTGCACAAAGTGCGTTATGCATTGGAAACCTGGCAAGGGATGAAAGAAATAGATTGTTGTAAATTAGATTTCCTAGTCAGAGAGGATTCTTGAGTTGAAAATACTTGCTCATAATGTCAAACAAATGCTTGCAAATTATTTGGTAAATCTTGCAAGATTTGTTGTCCCTTACAAATATGTTGGATGTAATGAGAAGCATGGTGGGCTTGCAAGGCTTGAAAAAACTCTTTTTTTACTTTGTCTCCAATCTTAAGCCATTGGATCCAAGCTTTGATTTGAGCTCCATGAGTTTTATGGGTATAAAAAATCTACTTTTGTTGCTAGAATTGAGCCACTCAAAGTTGGCTGGTTGGGTCAATAGTTAAGCCTCCAAAGAAAAGTGGAAAGGTGAAGCTTTTGGGTGGTGGACTCATAAGAGCAATGGAAAAATGAGAAATATATCACCCATAAAAATAGAGGAGCCACAAAGTGTGAGTGATGTCATCATTCCACTGGAAGCTAATTGACTAGACCCATACATGGGACAAGGCTCTAAATTCCTAACATGTTGGATATGATTTTATGTGGCCTTATGGTGAAGCAATGATTTGTTGAGGAAGAACCAAGTTTTCATAGCTTTGAGATTGGAGATAGACCAATCAATACAAAACACTATTAGGAAATTAGCCAAAAGGATAAGATCAACCAATGCTTTCACTAGTAAGGAATAACAACTAACAAATGAAAAGAAGGATTGGGCATAAATAATGGCATGCTAGAGCTGATTTAAGACCTTGTTGGAGATTACTCGTAAATCGATCCATGTGTACCAAGGTAAATGATCTTGGTTGTGGCCAATATTGGGATCTTGTTACACATAATAAACCAAGCCTCTCTTTCACTAGATATCCATCACATAGGCAAGGTTCCACATTTATCATATGCATGTTTAAGCATATTATAATCCCCACAAAAAACCCAAGTGGTGACCAAAATTGAATGCGTGATCCATCACTAAAGAGAAGATCTCCCCACGATTTCATTGGGAGCATAAGCATTAATAACACCAAATTAATGATTATTAACATTAAAAAGAACCCATAGAACACAATCGATGGGGTCACAACCATGATCAAACAATAACTAATTCCAAGTAGGAGAGAGAAAGGTGGCAACCCCTATGTGGCCATGCTCATGGCTATTGTACAAAAAATGCCTAGAAGGCTAGATAACATGACATGTTGTTGAACAAAAAAAAAAACTAGACAGCTTGACCTCCCAAAGGAAAAGAATTTCTAAAAATGAATATTGAAGATTGTAGACATGAAAAATTAGCATCATGCATTAAATTAGGTCCGTTCATCAAGTAAACCAAGTTCATATTCATCCGCTCATTAAATTAATCAAGCTCATCAAATCCATTCACCAAGTAAATCAGGACTATTTAATTCATTCCTAAGGTTATTCATTTAAATTAAATAAATCAAAGTCTCACATCAACCTTTTAATTAAATAAACCAAACTTTATTTAATTAAATCTCATAGGTCATATTTCTCCCTCTTGATTTAAATAAATCAAAATATTCAAGTCAAATGGGTCAAAATCAACTAATCATCACCTAAGCTAATCTAATCCTGATTTACCTAATCTAACCACCCATCACATCCTCTAGCTTTTCCCACTTGCACCAATAAATCATTTTAATTCATTTATAAATTCATTATTTTCTTTCAACTTGGCATAAAAATGGAATATTCCCTCAAGTTTGAATATGAAGACAAGTTGACTTGTCCCTTCCAACATAGCAATAACTTCTCTTTTACATGTTCCCCTCTCAACATTTAATTCACAATTTCAAATTTGAATCTCCCCCTCTTTGGCACAGTGGCTAAAACTTGCACATTCCTCAACCTATCATAATGTGACAAGTGGCCTCATCTCATTGGTCCAATCTTTATCCCACATTTCTCTCTTATGAGAATTCTTTCAACTTGAGAATCTATAAGTAGAGGGTTGATTCTTCATCAAATCATCTACAAAAGCTTATGCAAAGTCACTCTCTTCACATTGAGAACTGATTTCGTCCATTGCATCCTCATCATTAGCATTATCAAGGGTTGGGAAAGGGTCACTTCTCACAAGTGACACCAATCCACTATGGAATAGGTTATTCATTATGCTTTTTAGAATTACAACTAACTTTTTTTGTTGTGTTGTTTGTAGAGCATAATGGATTATTTCATAAAGAGTGCTATTTTGTTTGTTTTCTTTAAACTAACTTCATGATGATATACACTATGGAATAGAGTTTAAAGTTGTAGATTTAAATTGGTGCTACAAAGATAAACATCATACAAAAATATTTGCATGCGAGATCTATTAGACCTTGAACATTCCACAAAATACAATTGATTAAAGTGTGTTGAATTCATCTCCTTGTTACCCAAATCATATAGAGTATAATAACTATTTTGAATCAACATTTTATTATCATAAATCTTCCAATTTGGAAGATGAGTTGAGAAAATTACCATTTCGATAGAAACGAATCTTCTTCTTCCAAGCACCCAAGAAGGCTATGAGACCTCCTCTACCCAATAGGAGGAGGGGAATGATAGCAGGTTGTTACCATGGGTAGTTGTGCAACTATTAGATTATGCATTTTCACCTCACCAAATGACTCCTCAGGAAAGGAAATAGGATATTTCCCAACATCGAGAGGTTTTGAAAAAAATATATGATGCCAAAACCCTCAAACTAGGGGTTTTAGGAGTTGGATTTGCGACATTGTTGTTGAAAATTGATTAACCATTGTGGACTAGCCTTCCTCTTCTTTTACATGATGTGTTAGCCCTGACAAGGGTCGTGTTGAATACTTTGGGTGTAAAGATGCCTATGGACAATCTTGAATCTTATGCTTGGAGGAAGAGCAATGATAACATGTGTTGGGAAAATTGGTATACTAAACTCGCTAAGAATATCGAGTTTTGCCAACTTGTATATCCAAAATGGATTTGAAGTCCTTGAAGAGGTTTGTATCCACATATACACATTTGTGGAGATAAGCCACATAATTTTTAAGTTATATAAATACCATAGTGCTTAGTGAAGATTTTATTCGAGGTAAAAACTCTAGCAAGGGAGGGGGAAACCATGCAACTCGACCCAAATGAGAACTTGAAGGGAATTTTCATTTGAAATGATAAATTCATGAGTAGACAGGGTTTCAAAACTAGAAGGGAAGAACAAAAAAGTCAAGGGGCCCATTTGAGAACAACCTCAACACGGTTGGCCTCGACAAAGTGAAAGATAAAAAACCAATTGGTGAGGTTTTGCATGGTGATAAGTTTAATCCCATGTGGGGTCCAAGCTTTGTTGACCCAATCTTCGAGCATGCAAGTTCATGGGGGACCCTACACACAAAATATCTAGCTAAAGTGAATTCTCTAGCCATTTATAAGCATTCCTAAATTTAGGAATTGGAAGAACCACTTTTTATAAGCATTCCCAAATTTAGGAATTGGAAGAACCACTTTTTGTGGTGTTTCAAGGGACATACCTCGTGGAACACCTTGGGTCAAAAATTCCAAGGGTGTTTGAATAAGGGAGCCATTAGATGTCATTGTCAAGCATTAATAACACCAAATACATTATTATTAACGTTAAAAATAACCCATAGAACACAGTTGGTGGGGTCACAACCATGATCAAACATTAATTGATGCCAAGCGGGAGAGAGAAATGTGACAACCCCTATGTGGCGATGCTCGTGGCTATTGTACAAAAAATGGTTGGAAGGCTAGATAACATGACATGTTGAAATAAAAAAACTAGACATTTTGACCTCTTGAAGGCAAAAAAATTATAAATATGAATATTGAAGATGAGCATCATAAAAAAATATTTTCATGTGAGGTCTATTAGACCTTGAACATTCCACGAAATATAATTTATTAATGGGTGTTGAATTCATCTCCTTATTACCCAAATCATCTTGAGTAGAATAATTATTTTGAAGAAACATTTTATTATCATAAAGCTTCCAATTTGGAAGATGAGTTGATCAGATTACCATTTCGATGGAAAGAAATATCTTTCTTCCAAGCACCCAAGGGGGCTACAAGATCTCCTCTACCCAATAGGGGGGAGGGGAAGGATAGCGGTCCATTACCATGGGTGGTAGGACAACTATTGGATTATGCATTTTCACCTCACCAAATGACTCCCTAGGAAAGGAAATGTGATATTTCCTAAAATTGAGTTGTTTTGAAACAATCTATGATGCCAAAACCATCAAAATAGGCGTTTTAGAAGTTGGATTTGAGACATTCTTGTTCAAAATTGATTAAACACCGTGGACTAGCCTTCCTCTTCTTTTATAGGATATGTTAGCCTTGAAAAGGGTTGTGCTAAAGGCTTTGGATGCAAAGATTACTATGGACAATCTTGAATCTTATGCTTGGAGGAAGAGGAACAATAGCATGTGTTGGGAAAATTGATATACTAAACTTGTTGAGAATATCGAGTTTAGACAACTTGTATCTCCACCATGGCTTTGAAGTACTTGGAGAGGTCTGTCTCCACACAAACATGTTTGTGGAGATGAGCCGCATATAATTTTTTAGGTTATTGAATACCATAGTGCTTAGTGAAGATGTTATTTGAGGGAAAAAAATCTAGCAAGGGAGGGGAAACCATGCAACTCGACCCAAATGAGAGCTTGAAGGGAATTCTCATTTGAAACAATAAATTCATGAGTAGATAGGGTTTCAAAACTAGAAGGGAAGAACAAACATGTCAAGGGGGGCCATTTGAGAACAACCTCAACATGGTTGGCCTCGAAAAATTGGAATAGAAAAAACTATTTGGTGAGGTTTTGCATGGTGATAAGTTTGATCCCATGTGGCTTCCAAGATTTGTTGAAACAATCTTTGAGCATGCAAGTTCACAAGGGACCCTACCCAAAAAATATCTACCTAAAGTGAATTCTCTAGCCATTTACAAGCATAATCAAAACTAGGAATTGGAAGAACCGCCTTTGGTGGTGTTTCAAGGGACATACCTCATGGAACACCATGGGTACAAAATTCCAAGGGCATTTGAATAAGGGAGCCATTGGACGTCATTGTCAAGCATTAATAACACTAAATAAATGATTATTAACATTAGAAAGAACCCATATAACACAATTGGTGGGATCACAACCATGATCAAATAATAACTGATGCCAAGTAGGAGGGAGAAAGGTGAAAACCCCTATGTGTCCATGCTTGTGGCTATTGTACAAAAAATGGCTAGAAGGCTAGATAACATGACATGTTGCGAAAAAAAAAAAAAAAACTAGATACCTTGACCTCTTGAAGGCAAAGAATTTCTAAATATGAATATTGAAGATGAGCATCATAAAAAAAATGTTTTCATGTGAGGTCTATTAGACCTTGAACATTCCACGAAATATAATTTATTAACGGGTGTTGCATTCATCTCCTTGTTATCCAAATCATCTTGAGTAGAATGAAAATTATGAAGCAACATTTTATTATCATAAAGCTTCCAATTTGGAAGATGAGTTGAGTAGATTACCATTTTGATGGAAATAAATCTCTTTCTTCCAAGTGCCCAAGGGGGCTACAAGCCCTCCTCTACCAAATAGGACAATGGGAAGGATAGCAGGCCATTACCATTAGTGGTAGTACAACTATTAGATTATGCATTCTCACCTCACCAAATGACTCCCTAGGAAAGGAAATAGGATATTTCCCAAAATTGAGGGGTTTTGAAACAATCTATGATGCCGAAACCCTCAAACTATGGGTTTTAGGAGTTGGATTTGAGATATTCTTGTTGGACATTGATTAAGCACTATGGACTAGCCTTCCTCTTCTTTTATAGGATATGTTATCCTTGACAAGGGTTGTGCTAAAGGCTTTGGGTGCAAAGATTCCTATGGATAATCTTGAATTTATGCTTGGAGGAAGAGCAACAATAACATGTGTTGGGAAAATTGATATACTAAACTCGTTGAGAATATCGAGTTTAGCCAAATTGTATATCCATAATGGCTTTGAAGTTCTTAGAGAGGTTTGTCTCCACACAGACACGTTTGTGGAGATGAGTTGCATATTTAGGTTATATGAATACCATAATGCTTATTGAAGATGTTATTTGAGGTAAAAAATCTAGCAAGGAAGGAGAAACCATGCAACTCGACCCAAATGAGAGCTTGAATGAAATTTTTATTTGAAACAATAAATTCACAAGTAGATAGGATTTCAAAACTAGAAGGGAAGAACAAACATGTCAAGGGGGCCCATTTGAGGACAACCTTAACATGGTTGGCCTCAACAAATTGAAAGAGAAAAAACCATTTGGTGAGGTTTTGCATGGTGATAAGTTCGATCCCATGTGGGTTCCAAGATTTGTTGACCCAATCTTTGAGCATGCAAGTTCACAGGGGACCCTACCCACAAAATATCTAGCTAATGTGAACTCTTTAGCCATTTACAAGCTTTATCAAAATTAGGAATTGGAAGAACCACTTTTGGTGGTGTTTCAAGGGACATACCTCGTGGAACACCTTTGGTACAAAATTCCAAGGGCGTTTGAATAAGGGAGCCATTGGATGTCATTGTCAAGTATTAATAACACCAAATGAATGATTATTAACATTAAAAAGAACCCATAGAACACAATTGGTGGGGTCACAACCATGATCAAATAATAACTGATGCCATGTAGGGGAATGAAAGGTGACAACCCCTATGTGGCCACACTCATGGCTAATGTACAAAAAATGGCTGGAAGACTAGATAACATGACATGTTGAAAAAAAAAAAATAGACACCTTGACCTCCTAAAGGCAAAGAATTTCCAAATATGATTATTGAAGATGAGCATCATAAAAAAAAAATCATGCGAGGTCTATTAGTCCTTGAACATTTCACGAATTACAATTCATTAATGGGTGTTGAATTCATCTCCTTGTTACCCAACTCATCTAGAGTAGAATGACTATTTTGAAGCAACATTTTATTATCATAAAGCTTTCAATTTGGAAGATGAATTGAGAAAATTACCATTTTGATGAAAAAAATCTCCTTCTTCCAAGTGCCCAGAGGGGCTAAGAGACCTCCTCTACCCAATAGGAGGTGAAGGATAGCTACGGGTTGTTATCATGGGTGGTTGTGCAACTATTGGATTATGCATTTTCACCTCACCAAATGACTCCCCAAGAAAGGAAATATGACATTTCCCAGCATTGAGGGGTTTTGAAACAATCTATGATGCCAAAACCCTCAAACTAGGGGTTTTAGGAATTGGATTTGAGACATTCTTGCTGGACATTGATTAACCACTATGAACTAGCCTTCCTAATTCTTTTATAGGATGTGTTAGCCCTGACAAGGGTTGTACTGAAGGCTTTGGACGTAAAGATGCCTATGGACAATCTCAAATCTTTTGCTTGGAGGAATAGCAACGATAACATGTGTTGGGAAAATTGATAGAGTAAACTCGCTGAGAATATCGAGTTTGGCCAACTTGTATATCCACAATGGCTTTGAAGTCCTTGGAGTGGTCTATCTCGACACATACATGTTTGTGGAGATGAGCCGAATATAATTTTTTAGGTTATATGAATACCATAATGCTTAGTGAAGATGTTATTTTAGGTAAAAACTCTAGCAAGATAGGGGGAAACCATGCAACTCGACTCAAATGAGAACTCAAAGGGAATTTTCATTTGAAACGATAAATTCATGAGTAGATAGGGTTTCAAAACTAGAAGGGAAGAACATACAAGTTAGGGTGGCCCACTTGAGGACAACCTTGATCAAATAATAACTGATGCCAAGTAAGGGAATGAAAGGTGACAACCCCTATGTGGCCACACTCATGGCTAATGTACAAAAAATGATTGGAAGACTAGATAACATGACATGTTGAAAAAAAAAAATAGACACCTTGACCTCCTAAAGGCAAAGAATTTCCAAATATGATTATTGAAGATGAGCATCATAAAAAAAAAATCATGTGAGGTCTATTAGTCCTTGAACATTCCACGAATTACAATTCATTAATGGGTATTGAATTCATCTCCTTGTTACCCAACTCATCTAGAGTAGAATGACTATTTTGAAGCAACATTTTATTATCATAAAGCTTTCAATTTGGAAGATGAATTGAGAAAATTACCATTTTGATGAAAAAAATCTCCTTCTTCCAAGTGCCCAAAGGGGCTAAGAGACCTCCTCTACCCAATAGGAGGTGAAGGATAGCTATGGGTTGTTATCATGGGTGGTTGTGCAACTATTGGATTATGCATTTTCACCTCACCAAATGACTCTCCAAGAAAGGAAATATGGCATTTCCCAACATTGAGGGGTTTTGAAACAATCTATGATGCCAAAACCCTCAAACTAGGGGTTTTAGGAATTGGATTTGAGACATTCTTGTTGGACATTGATTAACCACTATGAACTAGCCTTCCTAATTTTTTTATAGGATGTGTTAGCCCTGACAAGGGTTGTACTGAAGGCTTTGGACGTAAAGATGCCTATGGACAATCTTAAATCTTTTTCTTGGAGGAATAGCAACGATAACATGTGTTGGGAAAATTGATATAGTAAACTCGCTGAGAATATCGAGTTTGGCCAACTTGTATATCCACAATGGCTTTGAAGTCCTTGGAGTGGTCTATCTCGACACATACATGTTTGTGGAGATGAGCCGAATATAATTTTTTAGGTTATATGAATACCATAATGCTTAGTGAAGATGTTATTTTAGGTAAAAACTCTAGCAAGGTAGGGGGAAACCATGCAACTCAACTCAAATGAGAACTCAAAGGGAATTTTCATTTGAAACGATAAATTCATGAGTAGATAGGGTTTCAAAACTAGAAGGGAAGAACAAACAAGTTAGGGTGGCCCACTTGAGGACAACCTCAACATGGTTGGCCTCGACAAAGTGAAAGAGAAAAAAACCTTTTGGTGAGGTTTGGCATGGTGATAAGTTTGATCCCATGTGGGGTCCAATCTTTGTCGACCCAATCTTTGAGCATACAAGTTCATGGGGTACCCTACCCACAAAATTTCCAACTAAAGTGAATACTCTAGCCATTTACAAGCATTATCAAAATTAGTAATTAGAAGAACCACTTTCGGCGGTGTTTCAAAGGACATACCATGTGGAACACATTGGGTACAAATTACAAGCATTATCAAAATTAGTAATTAGAAGAACCACTTTCGGTGGTGTTTCAAAGGACATACCATGTGGAACACATTGGGTACAAAATTCCAAGGGCGTTTGAATAAGGGAACCAGTGGATGTCATTGTCAGGCCTTCAACTCTAACAACAACAACTACGAAGGATAGAAAGGTCGAGGCTATATAAAGAGGAAAAAAACACTTGCAATCTAAGCAACGTAACTCATGTTGCAATAAATGCAAGAAAACACAATATCCTATAGATGTACAATATGATGCAAACACATAGTAGAGCTCACTTCGGTTCAAAAGTAAATATATAAAATAAAATTAATGGTAAAACAAATCCAAAACTCTACAATTGTAACCATCAGGTTTCTCTAGTTTGAAGGGTGTGGTCATATGGGGCTTCTAATTGAAATCTGCCCTGTTTTCTCAGCTCTGGCTGGTCATTTCTGTTATCATCTGATAAATAAATCAGAGTAGAGTGCGGGAAATATGAGCATTTGTTACTTAACAATGCAGACTCAGATTACAATGGCTGGTTCAACAATTTGTGCAATATAGAAACAGTAAATTTGGCGAAAACAACTGTCTCACGCTACTATCTGGAGATGCGGGGTATCGATCCCCGTACCTCTCGCATGCTAAGCGAGCGCTCTACCATCTGAGCTACAGCCCCTTCGCATTTTAAATTATCAACAAAGATCAACTAATTTATAATTTTAGGAAGGAATTTTATAAGATAAATAAAATCATGAGGAGCTCTTAATTTTTAGAATTTAAATTTAAGTGGTTGTCTTTAAATTTTGTTGGTCGATGTCATTTATTTGTAATTTTTTAAATTTAATAATATAGTTGTAGATTTCGTATTTTTTGTTGTTAAAAACAATCATTAAATATTAATGTTCTAAATTTTGGAGATTAAAGTTTTTAAGGTTGTTCATTATTAAAATAATTAAAAGGGAAATGCATTCTTTTAATTCATTCAAATTGATGAAGATTAATTCAAAATTATATAACTAGATTAATAAATAATCATAGATTTTTTCAATTAAAATTGAAATAATAAAAGTAATTTATTATTCTTCTCATAATTTTGATTTGAGTAAAGAAAGAGTTAATGCTAGTTTATTTGTGATGAGGTATTATTCATTACTATAAAAAAAATTAAAATGATCAAAATAAGAAAGAATGAAGGTACATTGAGAAGTATTAGTATATATTTTTAAAAATAAATATTTGAAGTAAATTTTTAAATAATAAATTAAAACATAAAAGTCTATAATATATCAACATATATCTTTTTTAAAGTATTTATTTTAAAATTATCATTAAAACATTATTCAAAAAATATAAAAATATATTCAATTTGTTAAGCTCAAACTTAAACAATGGAATAAATTTCACTTTGGTAATATTTTTTGGCAAAAGAGACAAGTGCACGACAAGCTAAATGACATCACTTTTCAAATAAGAGAATTTGGTATGACTTTTGAAAGATTACAGGAGAGATTTTCTCTTTCTCAGGAGCTTCATGAATGAGGATTGAGAGAGGAGATTTTTTGGAAGCAAAAGTTGAGGATTACTTGACTCAAGGAGGGTGACCAAAATAACTCCTTTTTTCATAATTCAGTTAACGATAGGAGAAGTAGGAATGTTATTTCCTCTATTGTCTCCTCTCAAGGTACTCAGTTAACTTCTTTTTAGGATATTAATGATGAAGCTATTTCTCTTTTTGCTACTTTATTTCATGAAAATGGTCAAGGTTCAGATCACACTGAAAGAGTATTTTTTATTCTATTCCCCAATTGGTTATGTTAAAAATGAATAATTAGCTAATGATACCCATAACTCTTACAGAATTAAAAAATATTATTTTCCAAATGAAGAAAGGTAAGGCTCCTGGTCTTGATGGCTTTCCCATTTAATTTTTTCAAGAATTTTGGGCTATTTTAAAAGATAATCTTTTAGAGTTGGTGTGTGAATCTCAACCCCATAAACAGATGCTTTGTGCCCTTAACTGTACCTTTTTAGCTTTGATCCCCAAGAAAATTGGAGTTAATTCCTTTTATTCTTTTTGTTTGATAGCTCTTTGCAATGTTACTTACAAGATAATTACTAAGTTGATGGTTGATCATCTTAAGCAAATTTTAGATTTTTTGATATCTTCTGAGTAGGGAGGCTTTGTGAAGGGGTGTCAAATTCTTGATGGAATAGTTATAGCTTAAGAATATGTCCACTATATGGGTTGTTACAATAAAAAGGCTATGTTTATCAAACTGGATATGTCTAAGGCCTATGATAGGGTTCAATGGTCTTTTCTTTCAAATATTTTATCAAGATTTGGATTTTGTTCATATTGGATTGCTTGGGTTCTAAGTTGTGTGACTTCTTCATCCTTCTCTATTTTGATTAATGGTATCCCATCTACTATTTTCCATGCTTCATGAGGATTGAGACAAGGGGATCCTATATCTCCCTATCTCTTCATTCTTATGGTAGAAGGTCTTGGTAGATTCTTGACTTAGCTGAAAGTTAATGGGTGTATTCAAGGTTGGAAATTTGCTTCAAATTTTGCTTCATAGTCTCATCTTTAATTTGTTGATATTGTTTTAATGGGAGTTGCTACCATTTCAAAAGCCACCAATATTAGAGAAGCTTTGGATATATATTTACTTGCTTTAGGTTAGTTGATCAATGAGGGTAAGTCAAATATTTAATTTTTCAATACTCCTCCTGAACTCCTACAAAGAATTGCTCCTATCCTCAGGTTTCATATAGGCCAACTTCCTTTGACCTATCTTGGGGTTCCATTATTAGTTGGTCTTTGTAATCATCTTCATTGGAAGCAGACAATTGATAAGCTTAAAATGAAGGTAAATCATTAGGTGTTTAAATGGTTATCCCTTGCTGGGCGACTTACTCTTCTTCAATGGGTG
The DNA here is from genome assembly GCA_007258455.2 of Sequoia sempervirens. Classification (NCBI taxonomy): domain Eukaryota; kingdom Viridiplantae; phylum Streptophyta; class Pinopsida; order Cupressales; family Cupressaceae; genus Sequoia; species Sequoia sempervirens. The sequence goes on along the minus strand of VDFB02271358.1, from coordinate 1,249,286,376 downwards.
TTATAAGCTCTTCCTATCTATAGATTTTTGGTGACTTCTCCTAAATATTTCTTAAAGGAATTTGATTCTTTATGTTAGAATTTTCTTTGGGCCAGAGATTTAGATTCTCCTAAGCAGATTCTAATTGGTTGGGATCATCCTAAACAAAATGGTGGTCTTGGTCTTAGACTTTCAAAGTGTAATAGTCAAACTTTGGCTACAATTTTTTTTTAGTAATGGTGTCAGCATCTAGATCAACCTTGGGCTCAAATTCTTCACCATAAATATTTTGGTAGTGTTGCAACTAAAGAGGTTTCTCATGTGGTTTTAGGTGGAAGAGGTGTAGACATGTGAAATTAACCTAACACCTATCACACATACTAAACGAAATTTTCACATCATCGACATCATTATCATCAAATATCACTGCATTTCACATCAATGGCATCAAAAAACCTAATTTCTACTATTAATTGAATAATACATTATTTAATTAATTCACTTTTTCATCAATTTTGACTAATTAAATAAATTTCATTTATTTAATAAAGTCCTAATCTAACTTTATTCCTCCTAATTAATTAAATAACATTGATTATTTAATTATGTCGCTAATTCACCTTATTCCTCTAAGTTGATTAAATTATTAAATTGATCATATTAACTCACTTTCCCTCCAAATTTGAATAATTTGAATAAATTATTCAAAACATCATCAAAAATAAAATCAAACTAATGCAACTTTGTTTGCAAAACTCAAACTTGATTTGCACGAACTCAACTCCAAAAAGAATTAAATCAATTAACTAATCATTGTCAACCACTTTCCTGATTGAGTAAATTATGAATCATTGATTGGTCAATCTATTTCCTGACTGATTGTTCTTAATCATTCATTTCGTGAGTAATGGGCATATATATAGATCATTATTTTGGATTAGATTAGTTTCTATCACTATTTTGATCTCATTTATACTTGTAGATTTACCTCTTACACATTCTGGCATAGATCTAGATCATTATTTTGGATTAGATTAGTTTTTATTCACTGTTTTGATCTCATTTATACTTGTATATTTCCCCTTACACATTTTCACATCATCAACATCATTATCATCAAATATCACTACATTTTCACATCATTAGCATCATATAAGCATCATATAGGACAATACGATCAATCCATCCATCCACACCATATGCATAAATCAGAAAAGTACAAAAATATGTATAAACATACATCGTCATCCGTAAATCATCACATAAACACATAAGTGAAGCCGAATCAAAGCATGTATATATCATGTATATCATCATCAAAAAAGGAGAATGCCATAGTACATCATCATCATAGAAACAAGTGTGATAGGATAATACAAAATAATACATTTATACGAGGCCTCGATTGGGCTGATGAATATATATATACATAATTATTTCTACAATATAAGTCTTTGAATAACATCATAAAGATCAAGTACAAATATGATACTCCTTGGTAGGAAGAGGAGGACTCTAAAGACCAGGTTGCGGATCACCCTCTAGATCTGGTTGTCTGACAGAGTGCCCACTTGACTCGGCACTACCCCCTGCAACACTAGGCTCTCCAAACCTCTTTCCTCACAAAAAAGGATTAGAGAATCAACATCATTCCACTAACTGTCGGGGCACAATGGGGCATAGAAAACTTTTCAAAACTTGGTTTTAACATTGAAACTTTGAAACAAAGTAACCAATACTTTGTCTCAAAGAGGGGCAAAATCTAGAAATGTAAAATTGACCTAACACCTATCACACATGCTAAGCGATATTTTCACATCATCGGCTGCATCATTATTATCAAATATCATTTCATTTCACATTAATGGCATCAAAAACCCTAATTTTTGCTATTAATTGAATAATATGACATTATTTAATTCATTCACTTTTTCATCAATTTTGACCAATTAAACAAATTTTATTTATTTAATAAAGTCCTAATCTAACCTTATTCCTCTTAATTAATTACATAACACTGATTATTTAATTATGTTGCTATTTCACCTTATTCCCCTAAGTTGATTAAATTATTAAATCATAATAATTTAATTAACTCACTTTCCCTCCAAATTTGAATAATTTGAATAAACTATTCAAAACATAATCAAAAATCAAATCAAACTAATGCAACTTTGTTTACAAAAGTCAAACTTGATTTGCACGTTCAACTCCAAAATGAATGAATTAATTAATCATTCTCAACCACTTTCTTGATTGAGCAAATTATGAATCATTGATTGCTCAATCTATTTCCTGACTGATCAGTCTATTTTCTTACTGATCAATCTATTTCTCAGTCCCACAAATTATTCAATCTATTTCTTCAATCACACTAATCATGCAATCAATTTGCACAGATTATGCCAGTCTAAATCCTCTCAACATCTTTCGACCGTCGATCAAGATATTCTACTATGCAATCCTGATCATCCATTTCAAATCACAATTTCTATATAACAAACCTCTTTCCTCACAAAAAAGGATCAGAGAATCAACATCATTCACACAACAAAGTAATGCAAAGATCATAATCAATCTAAATCTTCTCAACATTTTTCAACTGTCGATCAAGATATTATACTACGCAAATGATCATCCATTTCAAATCACAATTTCTATATAACAAACCTCTTTCGTCACAAAAAAGGATAGGAGAATTTGCATCATTCACACAAAGAAGTAATGCAAAGATCATAATCAACATTAACAAAGATTCAACCAACATCTTCGATTAAAGGCACACGCACTCTTCAAAAGCTCTTGCACGCAATAATGGAGGCTTCACATTGATATGAGCAACCACATCTTCATGAACACACTCTAACACAGGATGGGTAACAATTTAGTTTAGTGAATTCATTTGTTCTTGTTTTATTTCATTTATATTTCTTGAATTCAGTGTTCTTAATCATTCATTTTGTAAGTAATGGGCATATATCTACATCATTATTTTGGATTAGATTAGTTTCTATCACTATTTTGATCTCATTTATACTTGTAAATTTACCCCTTACACATTTTGGCATAGATCTAGATCATTATTTTGGATTAGATTAGTTTTTATTCATTGTTTTGATCTCATTTATACTTGTAGATTTCCCCTTACACATTATACATCATCAACATCATTATCATCAAATATCATTGCATTTTCACATCATTAGCATCATATAAATATCATATATCAAAATGATATATTGACGATCCATCATAAAACATCATAGAGGAAAATACGATCAATCCATCCATCCACACCATATGCATACATTAGAAAAGTACAAAAAAATGTATAAACATCATCATACATCGTCATCCATAAATCATCACATAAACTTATAAGTGAGATTGAATCAAAGCATGTATATCTCATGTATATCATCATCCAAAAAGGAGAATGTCATGGTACATCATCATGATGGAAACAAGTGTGATAGGATAATACAAAATAATACATATATACGAGGCCTTGATTGGGCTGATGAATATATATATACAAAATCATGTCTACAATATAAGTCTTTGAATAACATCATAAAGATCAAGTACAAATATGATACTCCCTAGTAGGAAGAGGAGGACTCTAAAGACCAGGCTGCAGATCACCCTCTAGATCTAGTTGTCTGACAAAGTGCCTACCTGACTTGGCACCACCCCCTGCAACACTAGGCTCTCCAACCCACGATCGTCATTGTGCTCGAGGAACAAAGGCATCATAGGAAGTTTGGTAATAGGTAGCCCTCTGTAGCAACTGATCTCGCTCAGCGTGGAGACTACCATGCTCTATCCTTAGATTATCTCGCTTAGTAGTAATAGCTTGCAACTATGTCTCGGTAATGAGATGGTGCCCAATCTCTATGTCTAACTTCACCCTAAAACCATCTCGCTCCTACCGGGCAGTGTCTCACTCCATTGTCAATGTAGCAATTTGCGCCTCCACGGCCTGTCGCTTCCCTATCTTTGCAGCTAACTGTGCACCTCCATCCCCAGGTGGTGGAGGGGGACCTAGAACCTATCCCTAATCCACCTGCATTGGATCACCCTGTGCACCATCTTGTCGAGCCCTGCCAAGCTGCTCTACTAAAATCTCCAAGCATTATCTCTCTCCACATTGACCTATAATGCTCTATCTACCAACTGCATAATCACTACCAAATCTATAAATCTCAATGGCACACGTCATGCTCACCACTTATCATAATTGGGTGTAGTGCCCGGATCCGCTAAGCCCACTGACCAACCCCATCCAACTAGGGCAAGAGCTTTGAATGAAGCAAGAAAAAAATCATGATTGACTTGTAAACCCTAGACATGGACCTCTCTAGTGGTCCAACCAAACCGAGCCTCATAAGTATCTGAAAAGTGACCCTGTCTTTCTACAAACTGTCTGCAAACCCTTTCAAGAAGATACCTCTCCAAAAGAGAGTGGTGTGACCAATCAACCACCTAGTTTGTCTGTAGTGCACCAAATGCTCCTGATCATCAAGCCATGCCTCACATTCCATATACGGTCTCCACACAAAGCCTGGCATGTCATCAAATACACGACGCCAATAGGAAAGTTGCCCAGTCAATGTATAATGTAGAAAATATTCATAGTGATAAGAATACAGATCCTTACCAATATGATCCAATATACCATTAGGCCGTGTGACTGAGATGTGCTCCTAGGCCCATACATGAAGAAGAGAAATACTAGTGAAAATAGATTTCCCACCTCGATATGCAACCTCATGCATATCTTTGTATAGGTGGGAAAGAAGACATGGACCCCATGCATAACTAGTCATATGCTCCAACATTTGCTCGATGCATATACCCCATCTGATAGGAAACTAATGGCATCTCCTATCGAGAACAAAATCCCTTATGCCAAACCATAAAGAACAAGAGAAACGGGATCAACACTGCCAATAAAATCTGATAAAACAATCTCCAACTATCGAACCTCTAGATGTCTCACACCAAGAATGTGGCACATAGCACAGGTGCCCCGTCAAACATAGTATGTAACGATCTCTCCATGAATGGGTATGCGAAGGATTCTCCACACATCCTCAAGAGTAATATTAGCCTCCCTAGTAGGGAAATGGAATGAAGAGGTCTCCGAGTGCCACCTCTCCGTGAGTGCAATCATCATCACACTATGACATCGTATGGTGGGCATGTAACAAATGTACCACAACCCAATAGCATCTAATAAATATCGCTCTAGCTCATGAAACATGGTGATCAAGTCAAACAGATCCTGTGGTTGTCACTCACTCAACTGAAGTGGATAAAGGACCACCTACAATCATTCAACCCGCAATGTTAAGGACTCACTAAGAAAACACAAAATGAACTTCAAAATGATGAACAAATTGACCTAAGGTTACAAAATTCAAAGGCGAAAGGTTACAAGCAATAAAAAGCGAAAAAATATAGCAAGTGCTAAAAAAAATATGCAAAAGTAGTTCAAAGGCACTAAAAGAGATCAAGTGCATAGAAAAATAGTAGAAGCGCCCATTTCATAATGAAAAAAGTGCCCTTGAACTAATGCAAAAGCACTAAAATCCTAAATCTAATGATTTTGACTAGTTTGACTTAAAGCATTAATTACAAAAACATGGAAAGATAAAAGCAAAAATCAAAAGGGTACATATCAGGGCACCGACGCCTGCAGGCCATCCAAACTTCTGAACCAAGTCTGCAAGATGTGGGGCACCTCGAATCCTCGACATTGCTCCTCGACAATTGACAAAACGAGAAAACCAAAGACAAGAAATCACTATAGGCTCAAAATGCAAATGAGGAAAATAGAACCCTAATTACCCATTTAAACCCCCTAAAACCCTAATTTTTACTTAGGAAACCTTCCTAGGGTAAAATTAGGAGCTCTCGGGAACATTTGAACGAGCAACAAAATACCTATAGACTTAATTTTTCGTCCTCTACGCATCAAAAGAGCCTGACCTCCAAACTAACTTTTTTGGCCAACCTCTCGAGGGGGCAGCCTAGAGTCCTACCATCATTCCAATAATTGTCAAGGCACAATGGGGCATAGAATTTTTTTCAAAACTTGGTTTTAACATCGAAACTTTGAAACAAAGCAACCAATACTTTGTCTCAAAGAGGGGCAAAATCTAGACATGTAAAATTGACCTAACACTTATCACACATACTAAATGACATTTTCACATCATCGGCTACATCATTATTATCAAATATCATTGCATTTCACATTAATGGCATCAAAAACCCTAATTTATGCTATTAATTGAATAATACGACATTATTTTTAAATTAATTCACTTTTTCATCAATTTAGACCAATTAAATAAATTTCATTTATTTAATAAAGTCCTAATCTAACTTTATTCCTCTTGATTAATTAAATAACGTTGATTATTTAATTATGTTGCTATTTCACCTTATTCCTCTAAGTCGATTAAATTATTAAATCATAATAATTTAAATAACTCACTTTCCTTCCAAATTTGAATAATTTGAATAAACTATTCAAAATAGCATCAAAAATCAAATCAAACTAATGCAACTTTGTTTGCAAAAGTCAAACTTGATTTGCACGTTCAACTCCGAAAAGAATTAATTAATTAAATCAATTAATTAATCATTCTCAACCACTTTCTTGATTGAGCAAATTACAAATCATTGATTGCTCAATCTATTTCCTAACGGGTCAATCTATTTGCTTACTGATCAATCTATTTCTCAGTCCCACAGATTATTCAATTTATTTCTTCAATCACACTAATCATGCAATCAATTTGCATGGATTATGCCAATCTAAATCCTCTCAACATCTTTCGACCGTCGATCAAGATATTCTACTATGCAATCCTGATCGTCCATTTCAAATCACAATTTCTATATAACAAACCTCTTTCCTCACAAAAAAGGATCGGAGAATCAACATCATTCACACAACAAAGTAATGTAGAGTCATAATTGACATTAACAAAGCTTCAACCAACATCTTTGATCAAATGCATGAACACTCTTCAAAAGCTCTCACAAGCAACAATGGGGGCTTTGCATTGATACGAGCAAGCACATCGCGAACACACTCCAACGCGAGATGGGTAACAATTTAGTTTAGTGAATTCATTTGTTCTTGTTTTATTTCATTTACATTTCTTGAATTTAGTTTTCTTTTAATCATTCATTTCGTGAATAATGGGCATAGATCTTGATCATTATTATGGATTAGATTAGTTTCTATTATTGTTTTGATCTCATTTATACTTTTAGATTTCCCACTTACACAAGAGGATCTATTATATGGAATACTATTAAAAAAGGAGCATCTTTGGTTAAGTGTGGCCTCTTTTGGATTGTTAACTATGGTAGTAATGCTCTTTTCTAGACAGACTTTTGGGATCTTTATCCTCCTATTCTCTAATGTTTTCCTCACCTCCTTGATTTAAGTAAGATTTTCTTAGTAGTTGGTTGGTCTAGAGTTTTTTATTTAAGTCTTCTCGTCTTGTGGGTAACACTTGTATTTTCTCTTGGAAAGATATGAGTTGTTGGTCAGCAGGGGGTAATCAAAATGATCAATTTTCTCTTTATTCTATTTTAAGAGACTGATCTTGTTCTTTACAAGAGGATGATGTTCTTTCTTGGGGATATGATCTAAAGGGAGCTTATTCAGTGTCAAATGGTTATAAAATTTTATTGCAAGAGTGAAATGGGTATATGAGGCTTTTCCTTAGTGGAAAAAAATTTAGAATTCTTATCAAGTTGGTCGAAGTGTAATATTTTTCTCTGGATTCTTTTTCATAGTAAATGTCTCACTTGGGATAACATACAAAAAAGAGGTTTTCAAGGTCCTTTCAGATGCACGTTCTTTGTAGAGCTAGTGAGGAGAGTGTGTCTCATCTTTTCTTTCAATGCTCCTTTTCAGTTGGACTGTGGAGACAATGGTGATCTGTTTGAAATCACCCTTTTGTTCATGCTTCTTCTTTATCTAAATTTTGGGCTAGACTTAGCGTCGATCTCTTACTTCAGCCTCTATTATGTTGATTGCATGGGATATAGGTCCTGTTTTCATTTAGCGGCAAATTTGGTTGGAGAGAAATTGTCAAAATTTTCAAGGTTATCAGAGTCTTGTTAGGTATATCTGGAAAAAGGTTTTAAGTTCTTTAAAAGAAAATTTTTAGGCTAAGTGCTCTTTGGATGGTGTTATTTTTTTCTTTGATAATCTAATTTTTTAAAAGTTAGCTTTGGAGCAAGTGACTTTCTCCACTAGCCCTAAGTCCAAGGTTCACTCTTTGAATAAAGTATTTATAGAGTTGGTAAATAGTCTCTTCCCCCTTTGGGATTTTATAAAATTAATACTGGCAGTTCGTCTCGATGTAATCCAAGGGCAGTAGGTATTGGTGGAAATGGAAGAGATAGTTCTAGGTTAGTTCACTTCTTTTTTCATCTACTATGGGGATTGCTACAAATAATCACAAGGAGGCTCAAGCTATCTTAGTAGCTTTGGAGAAAGCTTGTGAGCTGGGTTGAAAAAATGTTATTTGTGAGATGGATTTAATGGTGTTGGTTTCCCTCTTGAATAAGGGGAAATCTTCTCAATCTTCTTGGAGGTTGTCTTGTTATGTGGCTCAAATTCTTTGCATGGCACAAAATTTTGATTTAATCTCTTTTATTCATATTCCTTGTGAGTGGAATGTTGCAGATTGTTTGGCTAACTAGGCTTTTGATGTTAATCGTAGATGGAATGTTATGGATTGGGGATCTCTTTCTTCAATCCAAAGCTCAAATCTTATTTCACTTCTTCATCATGATTTGAGATGATATTCTTTTTTTTGGTTCTTGTTGGCCTTTTGTTTTCTTTTTTTCTTGCGAGGTTGATTGGAGGTGGTTTTATAACAAACCTTCTTGGATTTTTGTTCTTTGTATTTTAATGACAACCATTGTTGTTTAGAAATCTTTCTGTAACTTTTTTAGTTTAGTCAATTAATATATATTCTCTTTTTTGCCAATAAAAATAAAAATGAAAATGAAAGTGAATAAATAATTGTAAGTTTAAAATTATATTTACTTGTACAAGTCAAAAGTCTTACTCTTACTTCCTCTAATCAAGATGGCACTACAAAAACTTATTAGGAAAAACCATTTAAAAAGATTTTTACAAAATTCACAACAAAACTAGTTGAAACAAATGAAATTATAAGTACTCTATAGAATATTAATTTGGGCTAAGTAGTGATTTCAACTTTCTTGTTGGACTTTCCCCTTTTCATTTTTTAAAACATTATAAAAGAAACACATGGTAAATCTAAATAATTTTGTGTAAGATTTAGCAATGCTAATCTAAATAATTTTGGATAAGATTTAGCAATGTTAATTGGTGACATGATCTAAATAATTTTAGACAGATTTAATTATGATAACTAGTAATAGAATCTAAATAATTTAGACATGATAGTTGACCACAATGTCTATTTTTGAATTTCTAGATACACATGTTTCCACTTCCACCCATCATGATTATAAAATACTTCTTGACAATTACTTAATTAAATCTGGTAAGCTTTTTAACGTGACCGGCGGCGCTGGTGCGACACACCCTACCAACCTCCTGCTATAGGAAAGATTTAGCCAACCAAGCTAGGGCCCCAACCCCAATCATAGATTTAAATTAAACATAAATATAATTTTAATTATTTTTAAATTATCTACACATAAATTCATATAATATTTTATATTATTTTTTAAATTATTATTTTTAAAAATTAAATTTTTAATTAGTAAAAAATACCTTTATAAATAATATTCAAATAATAAATAAAATAATTAACAAAATACTTAATTTCATAAATATTAATATAATTTTGATCACTTTAACTACCATTTCTATAAGTGTTAAAGCTCATGGAATTCAAAATTAATGGGTGAATCCCCTCTAATTAAATAATCTTTACTCTCGTATACTCATATTTCTTAGTTTTACTTCTTATTTAAAGGTTATGAGTCTTGCAGGTATCCATGCAAATTCATGCACTTTTCTATATTTATTTGAGGTTGTTAAATATTAAAAAAAAATAATAAATAATTGTAAAGTTAAAATTATATTGGTTTGTACAAATCAAAATATTTGATTTTATTTCTTGTAATTATGGTGATTGAAAGTTAGCAAAAAAAAATTCATTTAAAAAATACTACAATTTTTTTTCAAAACTCACAACAAAACAGGCCTAAACAAATGACATTATAACAATAATCAAGTTAGATTTCTAGGTACAATAGAAAACAATACTCTAATTAGAATATAAATTTGGGCTTAAGAAGTGTTTATAATATTCTTTTCTTGAGAATTTTTGTCTTGTTTTTTAAAAATATTATAAGAGAAAAATATGAGAAATCTATATAATTTTAAGCAAGATTTAGTTATGATAGTTAACAACATGACCTAAAATGGTACCATCTGAAAGACAAGATTTAATTA
>VDFB02271358.1:1249123556-1249275802 GCA_007258455.2 Sequoia sempervirens | reverse complement strand
GTTTGATATGGGAGCTTCAACAACTTCATTTTCCAATTGTGCACACTTCAAAAAAAACTCAAATGTATCATTTTGACTGCCCATATCATTAGAAAATTGTTCACGTGCTACAATAGGAGGTGTTAAATTACCAAGGTCTGGTTAAGAGGAAACATGATTCTCCTCATCATTTGAAACATTATTAGATTCACCCTTACTTTCTTCATAACGCATGCCATATACTTCAGCCCTTCTTCCAATATTTGAACCAATTTGAAAATTTCTTGAAAAAAATATTCACCTAAAACCGTGAAATTGGTGCATTCAAATGAAGGAGAAGACGAATAATTTACCTCTTGTAGCTGCATTTGATTAGGCATCTCTTCAACTTTCTTTACTTTCCAAAGCCCAAATACTATCAAGTCATCTTCAATACTAATGCCTTCTTGTTGTGCAACTTTGATATCATGTACCTTGCTTCACTTCAAGAGGAAACTAACATTAGGGTGCAATGATGCCATAAAAATGACCTATTGAATCTCCTTACTTAGCTGAATATTATGGGAAATCCTCATTAAACATCAGCTAAAACAATATACAAAATCCCTAATAAATTCATCTTCTTTCTTTTTAATGTTGAAAATTTGAGAAAGGAGTGCAACCACATCAACTATTGATTCAAATCTCCCAAGAAATTTCTTCTTCATGTTGTCCCAATTAGTGATGCATCCCATTTCTAAGGATTGGAACAAATTTGCAGCAGCTCCAATGAGGAACTCAGTAAATAACCAAACGAAGACATTTTCCTCATTTACCCCCAAAATTCCACAGGCCATAGTGAAGGCTCAAATATGATCATCAGCATTATGTGAGTTTTCTCCATTAAACTTTGGAAAATTCTTTCTTGAACCTTCAAGTAGGGTTGAGTATTGTGGCAGTGATAAGGCCTAAATTGAGCAGACCATGGTTGCGGTGAAACTAATGCCATAATGCAGATTTAAAAAGGATGACTAGAAATATTCTACCAAAGAAAAATTATGAGCACATTCCAAATGACAGAGTCGCCAACCTCCATCCTCAAGGAGGTACCTTCAAATTTATAAGGAGAGAAGATACTAGCACTTCGATCCTCTCCCCAATGGAGTCACCAAAAATATGTTAGCAAACAGATTGGTCACTATGATTTGATGTGAAAAATGACCCTCAATCACCCAATAGAGTAGTGGAAAAATGAACTAACAACTCGAAAGATTGCTATTAAATTAGAGATCTTCCTCTGAATTTTAGAGGTACAGCTCCCTCGTATGATTTAATGTGTTTTCAAGTATGCTTTTGACTGAAAAGCAAGAAAGGTAAAATAACAAATGTGCATAAAAATGACACAAATGTAATTGATAAACTAGAGTAAAGAGGGTACAAATTGTGCGAACCCTACTCCTAGTACCTACAAAACAACATGAATAAATGAGTTAGACAATGAAATGCAAGCCAAAACAAGGATTCCCCATGAAATCTATTTGCAAACTCAAAATAGGAAAGAATTTGATGAAGAACACAATACAAAAGATAAAACTAGATTTAATCCTAATTAAAGAAGCAAACACTTGATCCCATGGGGGAATTGGTGCCAATTTGATGTGAAAATTGGCCCTTTCCCAATTCCTATGATGAAATCTTGATGATTTGAAGATGATATTGATCCACTTTTGATGATGAATGGTGAGAACTCCAAGCCAAATCTGCAAAAAATCCTAGCTAAGAATTCAAATGATGGATGAGAATGGCTAAGTATTTTACCATGGTAACTTTGCAATGTTTGTGGATGATCAAATGAAGAGAGGAGCTCTTTATTTATAGGATTTCAAGATGGATGAATGCCCAAATTTGAGCAATGTGGGACTAACATTCATCCAATGATATGGTGCCACTTTTCAAGCTATGAGTGGATGATGGATGTGCAAGATTTGGGGTTTGTGCCAATAAATGCCAATATTTGAAATTCAAATTTATTGAAATGACATATAAGAGGGAAGGGAAAATGCAATAAATGTCACTTGGCTCAAGGCAAAAGAACATGTAAGAGGTTTTAAATGCCTTGTTGGATGTACATGTTGACTTGGAATTTTTGGATTCAAATTGAGAGAATATTCCAAAAAGATGCCATGTGAGGAAAATAGAGATTTAATAAATGAATTAAATCTATTTTCATGTGCAACTTGCAGTATCTAGAGGATGTGACATGGAATGAGGTTAAATTAATCAAGGGTTAATTAATTTAACAGGAGATTAGATGATGTGACCTATTTGACTTAGATTTATGGATTTATTTAAATCAAATAATGAGAAGAATGTGATAAGATATTAATCAAATAAAGATTTTGGTTTATTTAATTAAGAGGGATGATGTTAGATTAAATCAAATAAGGTTTTAATTTATTTAATTTAATGGATGGACCTTAGAGATTTAATCAAATAAATTGATTATTTAATTAAATAGGGATAATTAGATCAGAGGGATCGATTTAATTAACAGAAGGAATTGACTTAATTAGACAAAATGATTTATTTAATTAAGGGACGAATATTGATGAATTTAATCAGATAGGGGAATTTGATTAAATGGTTAGACCGAGGGATGATTCAGGAAGAAATGATGTTAGTAAGTCAGCATCGAATGCACGATATCAATCAGTATATTTTCAATGTCTACACAAATAAATGATACACAAGTCACTTCACACCCATGAGTGATAATCAAAAAAGAACAAACAACAAATCCTCTCAATAAATGAATTAACTAAAATTCACATATTTTGCAACTAATGCATTCACAATTTGATATAACAGAGACAACATTAAAGGATGATTGCAAAGACACAAAAGAAAACTACAATCAAAAGAAACATAGATAAATACATCGATTTGAGAATGTCTCTTTATTCCCGCAATGAAAAAATATGAGTTCACAGACTCAATATCTTCTATATAGTGAAATGTGCTTGAAAAAGGAAACAAAATTGCTCCTATCTCCCCCTTAGATGAATAGCAAGAAGATCCCCCTGTTACAAATGAAAATATTTATATAACTTCCCCTTCCCTAGAAACCTTTTGGTTTTGTAACCATTTCAAGAAGACTTTTAACTTCCCATGATGCTTCCACTACCTTATTTTCATAACCGATTATTTATCTCAATAGTTTCCAAATTCCTTATGTGGACCTCGTTTTGATGAGATTGTGGTATATCGTTACTTTTGCAATCTCAATGATCTTTTATTAAAAAAATTTCTTTAACTGACACAAGAAACTTCTTAGATGACATAATACCATACTATTTTGGAATAAGGGAAAACATGTGATCGCGGAGATAGCATCTTCTATGGACATAGGTTTATACCATGGGTAGTGTGCAATAAGTCTTTGTCTCCAACGATAGACCAAGTTGGAACTGTGATGTCCACCCTAGTTCACTCAAGTGAACGATAGCAGTTTAAACCACTAATGAAACATGTCTTAATTGTTTTCCATAGTATTATATTTCTTCCTCAGTGATTTGAGAATGCTCATTCCAAATGAAATTACTAAACTTATTGGATATGATAGCATTCCAATATGATTTACAAATTTCTTTTTACTATTTGAGTTATTCAAGTACTACAAACCATTTATCCATCCCCTACTTTCCTGAAGAAAAATGTTGATGTCTCGAGGTCTTTGCATTTGAAGGTTGGCAACTTCAAACTTAATTGTGCTCATTCCATCTCATCTACCTAAAGACTATGTTTCTACAATATGCATACATATCTCATGACAATCCTCCAAAGTTCCCATTTTGGCATAGGCAGTGTTATGTATTGCATCAACTTGTACCTCCCCTCATCAGTGTTATCGATAGCAACACATGAAGGGAATCATAAATGGCGCTTTCACCATGACACTCTAAGTACATTAGAGTTTCATTATGACTATTTTTCTCCCTTTTCATAGGACATCAAGTGACAAAAAATGAGGCATGATTTGTCCAATGAATAGGCATGTTGATTGACATTGATCCCATCCTTTATCATAAGAGGTTGCCTCTAATGGATTCCTCATGCCTGGGAAAGATAATCTAATATTTGCAGTCTGATTATAACAAGATGGATATGTTGGGATCTGAAACCATAATCAATTCCAGAAGCATGTAAAACATTTTATGATCAAATACCATAAGTTCCATTAGGCTCAATATTCCCACATTTGCATGCATTCTTGGTAGAGAACTACAAGAGTTTCTTTACTATCATGCTTTGATAGATATTTTCTAGGCATAGTGAACATTTTTACATAGCTAGCTTGTTCCAAATTGTCCCATTAATATCACTATTAATCTCCACTAGAGCATTATCTTAAAACAATTCCTCTTTCCACATACTCAGATTCACTTTCAAATTTTGCGACGATATTTTAAGTTTCTCATGTGTCCACAAGCTGATTTATCAATATGTAAGGATTTCAAATATATTCATTCATACATGTCAATCACCACATTGGTCCCATTCCAATGAATTGCTCGATTCTCTTACACATGTCGAAGTTATATCATTATGTTCATGGTCTTCCTTATTCACTATCAGGAAAAGAGTGGGGTCTTGAGACTCTAAGCAGCCTCCAAAGAAAGTTTCATAGCTATCATCAAATAATTCCAATATGAATGATAGCTTCCAAATGATTATGATTACCCAAGCGCTCCTTAGAATGTATAGATTTTGATTGCAATGAAAATCTATCCCAAAATAAAGGCAACTTGCTCGATTAGAAGAAGACTATGATGAGCTTGGAAATAATGTGGTGTCCTTTTGATAGGTTCTTGTAACTATATTGGGAAATGTTGGAGTTTCAAGAACTTGTTAGATTACCACTAGAACAATTTGAAGTCTTTTTCTTTTTCTTTTGTGTCAATCACTTCAGTGTTGAAATCTATCTTCTCCCTTTTGTAAGGTTGTTTGTGTTAATATTAAACCCAAAACTTTTCCCATGTATTCTAACAACTCATTATTAACTTCTCCACAAGCTGCAATGTCCCTCATCGAAATTAAGGCTAAAATCTTTAAAAACCTTTACTTCCCAAAGGTGATGATCGATAGTATTACTTGTCCCATATTCAAGAGTTAGAACACCATATGCCAATACTTAGTCATTCCTCCCCAACCCACTTGCGGATCATCATTTTTTCTCTCAATCGACTTAACATTGTGATACAAAAAACCTTCCAAGTGTGTTTTCCTAGCGTGACAATATTATCAATCGACACACATAATTCTAGTTGATCCTTGGTGAAAATTAAATAGTCCTCCACTCTTTAACATAGCTAGGCTTGAGAATGCACTAAGAATGCATGCTTGATTCGAGCACATCATTTCATATTCTTATATATGCCAAATGGTTTGATACTTTACATGATGGTGGCCTTTGTAAAACTAGAATTACTTTCTTTATCTTGGAAGACAGTCTCGATGAATTGCAAAAAATGACTGATTAGTGAAGCTATGTACTTGAAAGATCCTTCAAAAGCTTCACGTCCAATTAGATATTTCAATCTTTGTAAATGTGATAGATTTTATGCAAATTTTGGATGATTCAAAACCTGTGACACTCCAACCCTTGTACCTGTTGCATTTTCCCAACCCTAGCTTTCAGTAGCTAAGGAATATTTTGGGCCACTAGAAATTGTTACCTAATTGCAAATTGTAGATTCACATATTTCCCAAAATAAACACACTTTTGCAAGTAGGACCTCACATCCCTGATATTTTCATTTGTACAATTACTTTAGTGGAGCAATCTTGGTATTCCCAAGCCCATTAGAACCATGAGAAAACTCTACAAAACATAACCTTGGAACTCTCTCTATGTTAATCCACTTAAGCTCCAACTAAGATGGCTTCTCAAGAAAGGTCTGCATGGGTCCTCATAATTAGAATTTTTTGTTTCTTTGAATGGTAGATTATCACTTATCAATCTTTCCCATTCCTTTGCATATTGACTACAAATTGTAATAGAAGTTTAAAATTTTCTATAATCAAAATTGGAGGTAACAAAATGGAAAGAAGATTATTGGATAAGCAACATAAATTACATTATTGAATGTTCTTTCACCAATTTCAATAGATATATTTCCATGAGCTAACATATATGTGTTATTCACCATCAAATTGTTGGGAATTAATAATGCTCAATGTATAAAATAGTTCCCTAGATGCAACCATGTGGTGTGATGCCCCAAGATCAAGAAACCACTTGTTTGATGTTTTCTTTTTGCAAAAGAAAAGAGTGGTCAACATACCTTTTTCTTATCTTTGTCTGAATTTGTGGTTGATATAAATGAAGAAGAGGATTAACTACTTGTCATAGATGTTGGAACTTGAATTTGATATTGTTGGAGAACATGCCTCAATTCATCGTTCTCTTTTTTAAAACATTGGTGTTCTACTTGCCCTTGTTTCTTACAATAAGTACATTTGGACTTCTCCTTAGAATTTTTCCCTTTCTATGAGGGAGATGAATCAAATGGATTCTTTGATTTTCGTCCCTTATCTTGATCCTTATTTTATTTCTTTTGCTTAAATTTTGAAGCCTTTTTTTTATTTCAACAAGAGCTTGTAGGTTTGAAGGATTCATGGTACCCATTTGAATTATTTTGTCTTGCTCCTTTGTAAGATTAATAGTAAAATCTAAAAGAGAAGGAATAGTGTATCATGCACCAAAAGCATTCTTTGTTGCATGAAAAGCTTGTTGAACATCTAGAATACTGAGAGGGGGGTGAATCAATATTCCATAAAACCATTCACATAAAACCCATTTAAACATTACCACAAATCTGACCAAATCAACAAGACAAGACATTGAATCAAGATTATGCATCAACACACATGAACACCAATATTTTTACATGGAAAACCCAAAATGGGAAAAACTACGGTGAGGATTAGCTCACAATATAATATATCTGGATATAGAATATTCCAAGGGCTCATTGTCAAGACTCA
Source organism: Sequoia sempervirens (assembly GCA_007258455.2). NCBI lineage: Eukaryota > Viridiplantae > Streptophyta > Pinopsida > Cupressales > Cupressaceae > Sequoia > Sequoia sempervirens. Next base: position 1,249,268,797 of record VDFB02271358.1, on the reverse strand, counting down.
TTGTCCTTGAAAGGCTCGTAGCCTGAAGTAAATACAAAAGATTTGGCTTACTGCCAAGATACAAAATAAAGTGGCTCACTGCCAAAAGCGTGAACTAATGAAAATGCACCTTCCTTGTATCGAGGTTCAATTTTGGTGAAGCACAATACATGGACAACACATTAATCTTCACATCTATACAATTTCGCACATATCCATTCACATCTATGTCTTCATGTATCTTTCACACACCCTTCCTCTTTGCCTCGCACACACACACCTTTTTTCTTACAATATCTTTCATATGTATATAACCAAGATTACTAATTAGGTCATCCCAATCAACTCTATCAGCATTGCCCTCAAAACATATGCATTTTTTCACATAAGTAGTCGGCGTGGACCTAAGATAGATCCCATTATTCACACATAAAAAAACTTATCTATATTGATACATAATTAGGTCAGCCAGAGTTAGACCAAAAACACCAAATATGCATGCAATTAATCAAATGTGTAATGCAAAAACTTGTTAGCATATTGAATTCTTGCTTGGATGACATCGAGCTAATTATCCTCAACACCGCATAATAAGATAATCAAATATAAGAAAATGTGGGATCTCCCACATTAGTATACTGTAGGAAAACTCACTGTAGACTACAAAATAGAATATTGTCATTCATATCTTCCAAATGCCTTCACATATCATTATGAAACTCTAAAGAAAAATGCATCTTGTAGTCTCAAACCTGTGTAGAAATTCCTGTGATGATATCTTTTTTTGGGATAGAATCCAGACCAAAAAATTGATGCATAGAGTATCAAACTATTTCCAAAACAACTGGTGACTGCACCTTTCCAACCATACAACCTAGTCAGTTGAAACCATGTTAGTGGATGTAACTAATATCAAAATGAAACATATTATCAACTTTAGAGCTGATCTTACACAAAGAGATAATCCAAATCAATAGACTTTTATTACCAAAGAAGCTGAAAACTGATAAACATCAAAATTCCATTGAGACAATTATCCAAATCCCATTTTTTGACATCAATGAAAATATCTTAATTTTCAGCAATCTCCCCATTTGTCATTGATAGCAACATGCGATGTGAAAACCAAAAAAACTTCTTCTTGCTTTTCAATTTTCTTCCTCACAAATTATTCACATGATACCTAAACATTATTTTCTTGTTTTCACATGATACCTCTTTATTTTTGTCTCTCCCCCTTTGACATCAATGGTAAAGGAAAAAGAATTTTAAATGCTTTAACAAATTCTTTGCATACCTAAATACTCCCCCTAAGGAGTATATTCCAAATAAAGATGATGACTAGAGGTCGATGTCCCTTGAACCTTGCTAAGAATCCCAATCCATGAGGATCTCCCTTCATCCCAAAGCCTTTTTTCCTTTGAAAATGCACTGCATAGATAATTGAGATCACATAAGATGTCCTTTCCTTCAACCACAATTTTGCAAGTAAAATTAGATTTAAAAATCCTATCAACTACTGAAAGAGCATAATAGCCAAGTGTACACTTGATCTTGATTAAATCTCTAAGCTTCCCATAATTTTAAACCATCTCTCCTTTTCCTTTATGCGATGCAAGGTATTCCTCATGCATTTTTGTCAATCCAAACCAAGTTTGATCATCCAAATCAAGATCAAGATCAAATGAGTTGGATGCAAACTTGATCTGTGTTTCAATTGTGTTCTCAACATCCTTGAATTTCTAAATTGCATCAGGCCAAGTCCAACAGAATATGAATAAACTCTTGACCTCTTTCTCACACTCTTGAATATCTTCAAGAGTCTTTCAAGTGCAGAGCTGTGAGTAGACTTACATTTCTCAACAATTTCCAACAATCCTTTATCTTCAACCCAAGTGACCGTGTCACTTATTGTTCTACTCTTTAATTCATTAAATCTATCAGTTAATGAGTTTGAGATTACCATTATGGAATGTGATAAACTAGTGATGACACTAGGGGCTATCTGAAATTGAGCTCTTCTCTTGGCTAACTGCTTAAGACTTCTTGAAGCAGGTTCAACTTGAGCTACTAGTGCATGAACTTTTGTGACACTTTTCTTTTCTCCAAAGGAAGACATTGATTTGTCAGAGGTTAATTCAATCTCCTTGAGAGCTTTCGCTATTTCAAAGTAGGTTCTAAACCGAGTTCTACTGGGGTTCTAGGGGTAGTTAATCAACAATTCAATACAGCTATGAATTCCTTGGTTCAACTACCTTAATTATGCAACTATCAATAGTTACCAAGAAGGTTATATCATCCTTATATTTTATAACCAATTCTCTGGGAACTCTCCTTCTATTCATTTTTCTTTGAAACTTACCAAAAAATGCAGCAAGAGCATCTCCTTATGCATCCAAATCCCGTGTTTCTCATAAGTTCCTCAATCTTATGGGAGACCAGTCTGGTGTTCTCCCAACTGACTTCACCTATTCTAGGAATCTCCTTCATAAAATGAAAAATTAGACATAAAATCAATGTACCATACCTAAATGTACAATTCTTCTTCTTCTTGATATCTCTTAGATTTTCCAACAATTGTTATTGGAGCTACTCACAAGGATCATATTCCATTCTATTCTCAACCATATTCAATGCAAGATCAATTACAGTAGTGGAGACATCATTTTCACCAAAAATCATCTGTAATATAACTATGCTTGCATATTGAACTGTTAGGTTAGAGACTACAGTCTATGTGTTCCTAATTAGACTTCTTCCTCTATCACGATTACATTCAGGAGTCGGTCCAAAGGATGACAAACCAACTACTTCCCTGATTACATCTCTAGTTATAGCATGTGATTCGTCAAGCCACACATATTCACCATGAATTCTGCTAAGAGCCATTCTAATACATCTTTCTTCATTACTAAAGTTCAAAAAATTGTTCCATACATCCAATTCCATTTCCCTAAGAACATTGTATTCTGGTTTTAGGGTAAAATCATCTCCAATTAATTCTTCAACCCACAATATGAGAGCTTTTCCTTAGGAGGATTCTTCCAATTTTTGGTGAATGTATGTTCCAATGTCTTTAATAGGTATAACACCAAAAGGAATTTCTAAAAATGCACCCAAAGGATCAAGTTCCAAGGTTTAAACATGGTAAAATTTAAGTTGTGATTTTGGCTTCACTGAATTATCTATGATTCAAGGTATATCCATTACATACAACAAGACCCATTAAACGATTCAATGTATAACGACTTACCTCTTTCCCATTTTCCGAAGTCAAATTCTAAATTTCTATCATATGAGATTGCTCTGGTTTCTTCAAGCTTCTTCTGCACGCTTCTCCTTCTTCACCAATGCTTTTCATCGCATGAATTTTCATTAACTTATTCTGATTTATTTCTTTCATCCCAATTGCCTCTACAATAAATGTTTCAGATCGCAAGTAAATCACCTTGAAAATCATGTATACTTCCATCCTTTCAAATTTTGCGGAGTTCATTCTTCACACATGTGTGTCTATAGCTTTCTTTCGCATAAAATATGAGTTCATTATCCTAATAAATGCATCAAAAGAGGGGTCATTAAATATTCTGATTCTTACTCCACCTTAGGCATTGCCTGAATTAATTCTTAACGAGAGTGTCTGCACCAGAGGATGGCACATTTGCTTAAATTCTCCTTCCTTTCTCCAAATTCATTTCATTTCCTTTCTCACTTCTTCTAGATCCATGATCGGTTTATGTCTCTTTATCAAATAGACACTTTTCATCCTTCTTTTTCTGCAGTCTCTAGCAAAAATTTCTAGATTGTTGCAATCATAGAAAGCAACATTCTTCCTTCCATTTTTTCTTTTATTCAATCTATATTTGCACTTATTAGCCTTGTGTCCAAAAAGGTTGCAGTGATAACAATAGCCATTAAATGAATAAAATGCCATGTTCAACTTCTTACTACTACATTACATAACCTTATGTCCAATATTTTTGCACTCAAAACATTCTCCAAAAAATGATAAGGTATCATTCATCCTACTATTGCAGTCTTTTTCCATATGTCCAAATTTATTGCAAAAATAACAAATACCATTAAAAGATAAATACCTTTGATCATTTGGTTGTCTGATGAGAATTATTCTGATATTTCTCCTTAGATTCTTGAACTGTCCTCCGTCGCTTTGAATCTTTATATCAGGAGGTTGATTTTCTTTTGAGCTTTGTCCTTCAAATCCCATACCTCTTTTGACCATTGTAGGTCTCTGAGAAGCAATCAACTCATCAAGCATTGCAATGCTTGCCTTGAATTTATTCTCATGTCCTTTTTCCTTTTCCAAATCTAATTTCAGAGTTGCCACTTCTTTCTCAAGCTTTGCACATTCATCCATCTTACTTCGAATTTCAATTTTCTGATAATCTTCAATCTCTCTCTTTTCTTCCAATTATTCTTTCAGTCTGGTGATGTCTTTGTCTGCTTTCTTTAATTGATCATAGGCTTCTTCATATCTTCTCCTTATATTCTTAATACATTCATTTGCTTCCTTCATCTTATTCTTTAGATCTTCATTTTCTTATGACTGTCCAGCAACCACTACTTTCGGAGGAAAAAAAATATATTCAAATTTTGGGACCTTCCTTGAGTTTTTAGGCTTCTTCAGAGGAACCAGGCTCTGATACTGATTATTGAACATCAGGAATACTAAGAGAGGGGGTTGAATTAGTATTCCATAAAACTATTCACATAAAACCCATTTAAGCATTACCACAAATTTGACCAAATCAACAAGAGAAAACATGGAATCAATATTATGCATCAACACACATGAACACCAGTATTTTTACGTGGAAAACCCAAAATGGGAAAAACCATGGTGAGAATTAGCTCACAATATAATATATCCGGATATAGAATATTACAAGGGCTCACTTCTAGGACTCACTGTCCTTGAAAGGCCCATAGCCTAAAGTAAATACAAAATGTTTGGCTTACCACAAAGATACAAAATAAAGTGGCTCACTCCCAAAAGCATGAACTAATGAAAATGCACCTTCCTTGTACTGGGGTTTAGTTCCGGTGAATCACAATACATGGTCAACACATTGATCTTCACATCTATACAATTTCACACATATCCATTCACATATTTATCTTCATGTATCTTTCACGCACTCTTCCTCTCTACCTCGCACACACACACTTTTTTGCTTACAATATCTCACATACATACCCAAGATTACTAATTAGCTCGGCCCAATCAACTCTATCAACATTTCCCTTAAAAAATATCCATCTTCACACATAAGTAGTCAGCATGGACCTAAGATAGATCCCATTATTCACACATAAAAAAACTTCTCTATATTGATACATAATTAGGTTGGCCAGAGTTAGACCAAAAACACCAAATATACATGTAATTCATCAAACTTGTAACACAAAAACTTATTATCATATTTAATTCTTCCTTGGATGACACCAAGCTACTTATCTTCAACACCACACAATAAGATAATCAAATATAAGAAAATGTAGAATCTCCCACATTAGTATACTTTATGAAAACTCACTATATACTACAAAAAAGAATAATGTCATTCATATCTTGCAAGATCCTTCACATCTCATTATGAAACTCCAAAGAAAAATGCATCTTGTAGTCTCAAACCTGTGTAGAAAATCCTATGATGATATCTTTTTCTAAGATAGAATATGAACCAAAAAATTGATGTACAGAGTATGACACAGTTTCCAAAACAACTAGTAACTACACCTTTCCAACCATACAACCTAGTCAGTTGAAGCCATGCCATTGGATGCAACTGATGTCAAAATGAAACATATTATCAGCTTTAGAGAAAATCTTACACAAAGGGATAATCCGAATCAGCAAACTTTTATTATCAGAGCATTTGAAAACTGATAAACATCAGAATTCCATTGAGACAATTATCCAAATTTCATTTGTTGACATCAATGACAATCTCTCAATTTCCAACAATCTCCCCCTTTGTCATTGATGGCAACACAAAATGTGAAAACCAAAAAGAAAATCTTCCTACTTTTCAGTTTTCTCCCTCACAACTTATTCAAATGATACCTAAACATTATTTTCTTTTTTTCACATGATACCTCTTTCTTTCTATATCTCCCCCTTTGACATCAATGGTAAAGGAAAAAGAATTTTAAATGCTTTAACAAATCCTTTGCATACCTAAATACTCCCCCTAAGGAGTATATTCCAAATAGAGATGATGATCAGAGGCTGATATCCCTTGAAGCTTGCTAAGAATCCCGGTCCATGAGGATCTCCCTTTATGCCAAATCCTTTTTGCCTCTGACGATGCACTGCATAGATAATTGAGATCACATAAGATGTCCTTTCCTTCAACCACAGTTCTAGGGGTAACATTAGATTTCAAAATCCTGCCAGTTACCGAAAGAGCATAATAGACAGGTGTACACTTGATCTTGATTAAATCTTTGAGTTTCCCATAATGTTCAACCATCTCTCTTTTCCTTTATACGATGCAAGGTATTCCTCATGCATTTTTTTCAATCCATACCAAGTTTGATCATCCAAATCAAGAGCAGGATCAAATGAGTTGGATGCAAACTTGATCTGTGTTTCAATTGTGTTCTCAACATCCTTGAATTTCTAAATTGCATCAGGCCAAGTCCGACATAATCTGAATAAAATCTTGACCTCTTTCTCACACTTGAATATTTTTCAGTTTTTCAAGTGCAAATTTGTGAGTAGACTTGCATTTCTCAACAATTTCCAACAATCCTTTATCTTCAACCCAAGTGTCCATGTCACTTACTGTTCTACTCTTTAATTCATCAAATCTATCAGTTAATGATTTTTAACTTACCATCATGGAATGTGATGAACTGGTGATGACACTAGGGGCTATCTGAAATTGAGCTCTTCTCCTGGCTAACTGCTTAAGTCTTCTTGAAGCAGGTTCAACCTGAGCTACTAGTGCATGAAATTTTGTGACACTTCTCTTTTCTTCAAAGGAAGACATTGATTTTTCGGAGGTTAATTCAATCTCCTCAAGAGCTTTAGCTATTTCAGAGTAGGTTCCAAACCGAGTTTTGTTGGGGTTCTAGGGGTAGTTAATCAACAATTCAATACAGCCATCAGCATAATCCTTCTCAATCTCATATCCAAACTCAAGTAGCCATGAATTCCTTGGTTTAACTGCCTTAATTATGCAACTTTTAGTAGTTACCAAGAAGGTTATATCATCCTTATATTTTGTAACCAATTCTCTAGGAATTCTCCTTCTGTTCATTTTTCTTTGAAACTTACCAAAAAATGCAACAAGAGCATCTCCTTGTGCATTCAAATCCCCAATGTATCTCACAAGTTCCTCAATCTGATGGGAGACCGGTCTAGTGTTCTCCCAACTAGCTTCACCTATTCCAGGAATCTCCTTCATAAAATGAAAAACTAGACATAAAACCAATGTACCATACCTAAATGTACAATTCTTCTTCTTGATATCTCTTAGATTTTCCAGCAACTATTATTGAAGCAGCTCACAGAGATCATATTCCATTCTATTCTCAACCATATTCAATGCAAGATCAATTGTAGTGGAGACATCATTGTCACTAGAAATCATCTGTGAAATAACTATGCTTGCATACTGAACTGTTGGGTTAGAGATTACAGTCTGTGTGTTCCTAATTAGACTTCTTCCTCTATCATGATTGCATTCGGGAGTCGATATGAAGGATGAAAAACTGGTTACTTCCCTGATTACATCTCTAGTTATAGCATGTGATTCATCAAGCCACACATATTCACCATGAATTATGCTAAGAGTCATTCTAATACATCTTTCTTTGTTACTAAAGTTTAGAAAATCGTTCCATACATCCAATTTCATTTCCCTAAGAACATTGTATTTTGGTTTTAGGGTAAAATAATCTCCAATTAATTCTTCAACCCACAATATGTGAGCTTTTCCTTAGGAGGATTCTTCTAATTTTTGGTGAATGTATGTTCCAACGTCTTCAATAGGTATAATACCAAAAGGAATTTATGAAAAAGCACCCAAAGGATCGAGTTCCAAGGTTTTAACATGGTACAATTTAAGTTGTGATTTCGGCTTCACTGAATTATATATGATTTGAGGTATATCCATTACATACAACAAGACCCATTAAATGCTTTAGTGTATAGTGACTTACCTCTTTCCCGTTTGCCAAAGTCAAATTCTATTTTTTTGTCGTATGAGATTGCTCTAGTTTCTTCAAGCTTCTTCTATACGCTTCTCCTTCACCAGTTCTTTTCATTGCATGAATTTTCATTAACTTATTCTAATTTATTTCTTTCATCCCAAATGTGAAATCTCCCACATCAGTATACTATATGAAAATCACTGTAGACTACAAAACATAATACTACCACTCATATCTTCCAAATGCCTTCACATCTCATTATGAAACTCCAAAGAAAAATACATCTTGTAGTCTCAAACCTGTGTACAAAGTCCTATGATGATATCTTTTTCTAAGATAGAATCCGGACCAAAAAATCGATGTACAAAGTATGACATTGTTTCCAAAACAACTGGTAACTGCACCTTTCCAACCATACAACCTATTCAACTGAAACTATGTCAATGGATGCAATTGATATCAAAATAAAACATATTATCAGCTTCAGAGTAGATCTTACACAAAGGGATAATTTCGATCAATAGACTTTTATTACCAAAGCAGCTGAAAATTGATAAACATTAGAATTCCATTGAGACAATTATCCAAATATCATTTGTTAACATCAATGACAATCTCTCAATTTCCAACAAAGCTAAAATAAACATTGAATAGTTATGAGCTAACATTGATAAGACACTTAGGACCAATTGTTCATCTTACTTTTCTATTCCACACTATTTGACCTAGAACCTTAGAAAATTAAATTTAGTGAATAATTTTTGTATTGTGTTAAATTATTGTGGATTGGGACTTATTAGTTCATTCTCTAGTTGATGTCCTCTCATTGTATGTTTCTTACCAAATAAATGTTCTAATGTTGTTCATATAGAATTAGGTGTTGTGGAATATTCAATATGAAAGAGGGGGTAAGAATAAATAGACATGTGTAATGTTCCATAGGCTTTAGCATTGTGATTTTACCATTTTCACTTAGATTAGCTATTGCGTTAGGTTCAAGTTCCAAATCCATAGTGACCTGATGTAATCCTAGTTTCTTGAGTTTTATGTCCATTAATTGCTTCCATTCACATAAGTTAAATGGAGTTAGGATTAGGTCCATTTTTCATAATAATATACAATACAAGCCCCCTGTTGTTTTTATTATTCATGTTAGGCCCCCAAAAAATATATGCAAGAAAAATTTACAAGTGTGTAAGATTGAACACCTAAATCTTTCATTTCTAGGGCATGATGATTTTTATAATTTGTGATAGATTTGGCTATCCAAATCTTAGAACTACGAGCAAAAATAAATTTCTTGCAAAATTTTGATAGGAATTAAAAGCTTTGCAAAATTTTAATAATTGGGGTGAAAGTTATGCCTCGTTGAAATTTGTATACATTACTTGACTTTGGAGGCTAAAAAACTAGTCAAAATAGCACATATTGGAAAATGTGACTTCACTATAGTGTTTGTGATAGAATGAGCTTTCCATAATCTATTTGGACACTAAAAAAACACACCTTGTATTGCAATATATTGTAATATGAAAAAACTAGTCCCTCTTACAAACACATTGATGAACCCTGGTGATCAACTAGTCGCTAGTAGTTAGCATAAAATGTTGGTTTGTTAAGTAGCCACTAGTAATTAATCATTAGAAAGAAAAGTCGATGTTTACTAAATATTTCCCTTCTCTTCAGTGATTCCTGAGTCAAAGGACAAATTGACCGATGATTTTGTGGCGACTTGTGGGAGTGGACAGAAACATCTATCTAGCCTTGAGAATGCACTTTTGATCATATTTATTAATTAATTGAAAATAAAAAATCCATTGTATTATGATTTTCAATTAATAAATAAATACGGTCAAAGGTGCATTCTCGAGGCTAGATAAGATAATACTGGAGTGGATTGCCTATGTTGGAGGTCATCATTGCAAAATGAGGACTAGGTCTTTATGAAGTGCAAAGTCTAAGACTTTTGGAGAGACCATTAGTTGTAGGGGTACAATCGCCAATGGTGGAGGAATTTGATCATATGTAGGTGTTGAAGAGCCATTGAGCTAATTATTTTGCAAATTTAAGTCAAGTTATAGCTCTTTATGTCAACTCTAAATTTACTCCAAAAAATAAACCTTCAAAACTAGCATTTTGATTAGACCCAACACAAAAATCACCATGACTTGAAATTGAATGAAAAAGGGGCTACGATGATTTCTTGAACCTTCTCTATCCGCGGTATACAATGGTAGCTTTTATACAATGCTTATTAGAAAAATCATCAATGCTCAATGTTTTTTGTATATATTTCACTCCTTAATGAGTGAGATGCCCAAGATCCATTTCTAGAGAAATTATTCATTAACAAGAGTCAACAAAATATTTAATAGTTCAAGAGGGCATATTGTAGTGATTTGCACCCAACAAAGTACGGACATCAATCCCTATAAGATAAATTTATGCTTCTATCTTGTAGAACTAGAATACTTGGGAAGAACCAACTTAGGAGATTGCAATTACAAAGAAAGGTAGAAGGTTATCCAACTAGCTTTATTCATAGAATATCAAGTTTCTTCACAACAAATTCTGGAAATCAGATCAAGTAGAGACACATTCCAAACAAGAAGGTGAAACAAATTTTCAAACCCAACAAAAATGATCACAAAATCCTACAAAAAAGTGTGGAACCCTCCAAATAGGTTGAATAGACCAAGAATTTTTTTGCAAAGAACAAATTTTAACCAAAAATGGGTAGATGGGTAGAGGGTGATTTAGCCCATTGCAAAAAGAAATTATAATGTTTCAAAAAAATTCATATAGTATAGGATTGTATTGTTCTATACGTATTTATATAGGATCAATATCATACAATAGGGTATAAAGGTAGAAATAATGCAAATTTTAAAAGTTACTATTTTCTTCCAAATGAACAGCATTTTTTTGTTTCTTGGTCCTTACAAACACAATGGTAATGTTTGCTTGGCTCCACGTAACTCCAATGATAGGGCTAAGCATAGGAGTCACCTTGATGTGGGAAGGAACATGCAATCATGGATCTAATACCATGTTGGAGAATCCAAGATATAAATGCAACAAATAATTATTCTACTAGTGGAAAGAAAATAAGAACAATAAGATGTCTATCATATAAAAATGAGAGTGTATAAATGTACAATGAGAGCCTTGCATACATAGGCAAGGTGGAGTAGGTAGGAAGGTATGATTGAATGAATGACTACCCCTCCAAAGATGTAAATCCAAATGGCTTATTGAAAAACATTGTAAATCACATCAGCTAGTTGAGTTGGATTTTTATTGTTAGCTAACTTAGCAATCTTGTTTACAAAATCTTGGTTGGCTACATGAGCATCATAATCATAATCTTGATTATCCACTTGGTTTTTATCAACACAAGCAACAGATTTTAAATCTCATTCTCATTTGATTGGGTTCATATTAGGGTTTAAACAAGCACTCATTAATGAAAGATTGGGGTCATTAGTAACTCATGGCATAAACAAAAGATGGGAAAATAAAGCTCAAACATGTACTTTCGTATTCAAAAAGTAAAAATATCAATTGTATATTAGATCTAAAAATGAAACCTTATTAATATAGCCAAGGGTGGGTAGTTTGGACAAAAGAGAGAACATAAAGAAGCTTAAACCCTAAAAAGAAAATGAATATCAATGAAAGGTACACAAACCCTAACAAGATCTAAAAATAACATTATGTAATAAGGAAAATATAGATATGGAAACCCTAAAACAATGAAGGTATAGACCTTAAATTAAAACCCTAGGGTGGTGTAAGCTCAGATAATTTCACCACAAATGTGTAGGAAAATAACCGTTCATAGTCATTATTCTAGGCTAATCCAATGACTTGGATACACCAGCATAAATTAACCTAAATTAATAATTGATAGCTGTTGAAATGATTACTAAGAATTAAAAGTTAAATCTAGGAAATTAAGTGTAATAGATAGGTGTACTTACTCTAGATTCGATGAAGGAGGAAACTAATATTATTGGAATCTTCTCTTCACAAGACTAGAAGTAAATCCTCTCTATCTATGTATTGCCTTAGATTGTACACAAGATCTATCTCTATCAGTTCAAGTGTACAAATATAGGATGATCTTGTACATACAAATTTGATTCAATACTCGCAAATCTGAGCTTGTAATTTATGTACTTATGCTCTCTAGTTTATCAGATTCCACTTTGAGGATTAGGGGCATTTAGAATACTTTTAGAGGATTGCCAAATTTTCAGGGTACACATTCTCCTACGTTAATCCTTACAAAGATCAACTTTATAATCATACAAATGATTTACAATGAACAAAAAAAAATTGTATTAGATGTCGTAGATAATGATATTAAAGTAAATATTTATTTTAATACACCGTCCGAAATAAACAGTGTCACACGACAACATAAAAAAAAAACACAGAGAACGGCACTAAGTTGAAGCGATCGCTTGACGCGTAGGGGATGTAGCTCAGATGGTAGAGCGCTCGCTTAGCATGCGAGAGGTACGGGGATCGATACCCCGCATCTCCAGTTTACGCTGCCACGCATTTAAACAGGGTGATGAAATTGCTTTTGCCAGAATCAATGTTAGTAACACACAAATTGTTAAATCCGCCATTACAATCTGAGTCTGTATTGTTGTGGGAGATTTTCTGAAGTAACAATTTTTCTGAAACAACTCAACAGAATCCTGCTCATACTGTGTAAAAACCTATTTAGGAATTCGTATACTCTGCTTTGATTTATTTATCAGATGATAACAGAAATGACCAGCCAGAGATGAGAAAACAGGGCGCATTCCGACCATACCCTTCACACTAGAGAAACAGGAAGGTTACAATTGCAGAGTTTTCGATTTGTATCCATTGTGTATAGGTGATAGTCATAGAGGTGAAGCATTGAGACCTTTGGAGAGGCCATGCATGATTTCTCAATAGTACTCCAACTCAAACATACTTAATCATGGAGTACTTCCAAAGATCAAGCTCACTGAGCTTGCCACATCAATTATAAAATCTTTAGTATATGCTTTATGAACTATTTATTATAGAGTTTTTGTAGCTCTTTCATTGACAAGTAGGATATATTTGTCGCGTTGTATCAAATTATGATGTTTTATTAGGATTCAAATGCATAGTGTTTGAGTCAAACTCATTGACCCCATATTTCATGAGTAGTGGTTTACAAGGACTCGTCTCTCATAAGCATGAGTAGTCCACTCAACATTCATTGAATCAAGGTGATGCTCACAAGGGTGAAGTATTAAGACTTTTTGGGAGATTACACATCCCAATACTAATTTGGCTCAAAAGTGTTTAATCATGGAGTTTCCCCCAAGATAATCCCACTTGCCTTGCAACTCAATTAACAAAACATTCAATATGTGTTGTGCTTTATAAAACATTCATGATAGAGCTCTTTTAACTCATTCATTGACAAGTAGGAAGTTTTTTAGTAGTCTATAAAACTATAATGTTTTATCAAGACTCAATTGTTTAGTGTTTGATCAAACCCATTGACTCATATTTCATGAGTAGTGGCTCATAGGAATCCATCTTCCATGAACATGAATGATCCATTTAACACTCATTACACCTAGGTGATGCTCATAGGGGTGAAGTATTGAAACTTCCTAGGACTTGAGGCATGTCATTGAAATAGGAACATCCCCAAAACTTGGAGGAGATGTCCCCACACTACCCCCATCCTCCTCACCATCACTGTTAGAGTGGAAATATTTCAAGGACATTCCCCTCAGTGAGAGGATGTTTTTGGGGCATCCCTCTTATTGAGGATGTTGAGGGGATTGTGAGAAGTCCACAAGACAATGTGCAAACTTTGTGAAGTCCCTCAAACATTTTAGAAAATTCCAGACATCCCCGCAATTTGGTCATGAAAAATCAAATTTTAACAAGAAATTATGAAAAAGAAAATCTAATTCACTACAACCTTAAAATCTAAATGGGCTCCACCCACATCCCAAACCCTAAAAAAATGTACACCTACACTCTCACCTTCAATCCAAATCACCATGAACACTAGATATGATTGCATTGAGCAAGAGAAAGAGGAAGAGGAAACTTTCAATTGTCTTCATCAATCAGCTAGAATTATACATACTTCAAATGGTTGATTGATAAAGATGGTTGAAATCTTCTTGTTTCTCTTCCCCTTCCTTTTCATCTTGCTCAATGTAATGACAAAATGTTAACAATCATTTGCATTGACATTAACATTTTAAGATTATAATGAATTAAGGTTTTTTAAGTGTCTTTAAAAAATAATTGACCTTTTTCATGCCCAAGTTGTGGGGCATCCCAAAAAAAATTTATATGATTGAGGGACTTCACAAGGTTCCCATACTGTCTGAAGGACTTCCTATGTTCCCCTCAATGTCCCCAATAAGGGATGATGTCTCAAAAATGTATCATATATGATAGGAACACCCTAGAAACATTTATTCCCTAGTGATGATGGTGGGGGAATGGGTTAGCAAGGGGACATCTCCTCTACATCAAGGATGTCCCTATGATCTATAAACTCAAACTTTGGAAATTAGAAATAATTAAATTAATTTATACTTTCCTACTTGCTTTGCAATGGAAATAACAAGCTATTCACTTTGATGTAGGATTTATGCTTCTATCTAACTGTTAGTTTGATATCTCTTTGGATGGAATCTTATCTTTTATGTATTAGCATGATGTAGGATGAGAGGATTCATGTTTGATATGCTATTCACCTTGGTTATTATTGCAAGTATATTGATGGAGCACATGGAGCACTTTGATGTCTTGGTGGTACATGTTGGTTTTAGGGATTATTCTCTTGATGTTTGAGTTTACTTTGTATCCCTTATGCAATGTATACAACAAGTGGGAGAATGTAGGGAAAAGGTGTGTTTTACACCTTATAAAATGTTATAATATATAAAAACTAATATTATTTGTGTTGCAATTAGGGGATCTAAGGATGTGTGCATCACATGGGTTAGACATTCTTGAGGCCACTTTATATGTTGTATATTGGGATAAATATTTAATGTGGATTTACAACTTAGGAAAATATTTAATACTAGGAAAAATTGTTACCAAATAGTAAATGAGGGGAAGTAATTTTGTAAGCTCATGGTATTATTCATATGGTTTATGTAATACCATTTGGTGGTTATGTGTAATATTATTTCTATAAAAGCAAACACATGAGTAGTTGTTGAGGTTGGCTAGATTGAGTATTTTTTGTAGGTTGCAAATGTGAAGAGATGAAGCATGCATTGGGATGTGTGGTTACATGATTCTCATTTTTTTCACATGGAGTGCATGTAGGGGGATTGATGATTCAAAGGTATTCAAGGAGAATTTTTAAGTGTATTATAATCTTTTTTCATGAGATAGTTCATTGAGTTTGGATTCTTTTAGAAGCTAGGTTTTTCTCTCATAAAGGTTTTCCCAAGGTATATCTTATGTCATCTTGATAGTATGATTGCCTTTTATTTTGCATTGTGGATTCTAAATACTTGTTTGCATTATTTTCTCTCTTGGATTTATGTGGAAATAGTCTTATATGGTTGAAAAATTATTTTCATTCATCCTCCCTATCCAACATCATCATCCCATCATGCATTGCCACAAACATCCCAATACCTCATCATACATGACATATCAAAGTGGGGCATGTTCTCTCTACATAACGTAGTCCTTGGAGATACATTCAAACCCCTCCATCCGCCCATCACACTCCCTCATTTATTCCCAACTGTTATCGACAAACTCGGTCATCCTATCATCCATAATCCCTTGTCCTTCAACTTGGATTATCCCTTATCATTGGTATCTATCTATAGGATACCTCCACATAATCCAATGCAATCCTTCCTAATAATCTAACATTACAAGAAAATCCTACTACACATATTGTTTGCAAATAAATCTAAGAAAATCACCTAATTGTAGCCATTTGTCTTATTCCCAACCTTGTTGCATGCCTTCATCAAAATCCAATCATCATCATTAATATATATCACTCTTAATCCTCATGTTTTTTTGAGGATATATCATTCCCACATCCACAACTCTCTCCATTCATCAATTAATATTGGATTTTCAACTTGATTGGGCAACATCACGCTAATCTTTATACCATCTTGTGCATGCTTGTTTATGTGCATTATCTTTTCTTGTGCATTAATATCAGTCCTTATAGCCTACCTACCACAATAATATCATGGTCTTCCATATCACAATGATATGGGATTAGGTTTTCTTGTGACTTTTTCTACACAAAGGGCACATTGTCACTCTAGTCTTTTATACCTTGGTGCATAAGATCGAATGCAATATCAAATAAAGAGTACCCTATCCACCATAACATAACACAATCCCCCATCCCCACCACCTCCATATCTTATTCAATCCCTTCCTAGTCCTAATCCATTATCTCTTCATCCTTTGATCACCTATCCCATACCCCCTTCTCTTCGGCCATCTTACATCCTCTCCCTTCATCTATCTGACATCTTTTGTTCATTTTGAAAATATACTTGTGTTCTCCAAACCCACCCATCCTCTCAAGGGGGCATCATCATCATCCTTGTCATCATTCCACCTAGTCACTCCTTTGAATGACACAAGCATCTTATCTAATCCAACTAGTTTTATTCTTCTGTGAATAATGCAACTTCATAACAACCTCTCAAAGAGGGGAAAAATTTAGACACCTAAAATTAGCATGTCATTTCAACTAATCACCCTACCATTTTCTCTATGATTTATTAAATAAATCCCTACTTATTCAATTAATTATCTAATTTTCATCATTTTATTAATTAGAAATATCTATTATTTAATTAATAAAATCATTATTCGTCACTATTTACTCAACCTTATTCCTAGCCCTAAATAACTAATCATCCCTCTTCTATAGTCTAACCTTAGATAAATAAATCCAAATATTTATTTATCTAAGCCCCTCATCCTCATCCTAAAAATTAGATAAATATATCTATTTATTTAATTCTCTTTTCCATCCACTTTTCATTAAGTGGACTAAAAGCAGTTAGCCTGGTAGTCCCCCATTTGCACATTCCTAACCTTAATAAACTTATTTAACGCTTGCACATCCTCCAAAAGTGGCACATGGTCTTTGTACATGTGACATGGTTTTTCGTAAACATCATATGATTCAAATATTTATCCATATCCTCGACATACTCCACTATACCCTTTCAATCCATCCACTCCTCCCAAGGAAATCGTCAACCATTGATTTTCCTTTGATCTTAGACTCCTCAACATCCATCGAGCACATTGAAACACTTGTCCTCTCTTCATCCTCTCAAGCCTCTCAAGCAATGAGAGCCCTTGATCTTTTAAATCAATCTTATCCATCTAATCATTCATCCTAAAATCTATAAATTGGGACCCTTGGGGTTAGCTCACTCAATCTTAGTTTCGGCTTTAGGTAGCCCAAGTCATGGGTTCAACTCTTGATTCGCTTGTGATGTGTATGAGGATTCGTTGTACATCACTTGAGAGGTTATATGGGGTTGATCCTATAAAGTACTAAGCTCCAAGTCGCTAGGCTAAACTCTCAATTCCTCTTGATAAAAAAATTTATAAATTGGATGCAACCCAAGCGATTTTTATCTTAACTATGAATACAATGTTATGATACAAATAGAGACACTCGCATACCTCATAATCTATCATCTTTGAGCACATCCACAATGGCTTGGTGCAATAAACATTGGTATTGGTGAGATCTATTTGTGTTTTCATCATGTTTTCCTAACCTTTATTCTCTATTGAAGTGTCCCACATATTGTGAGTTGAATAAGTTAATGTTAGTTTAGCTTATTCTTGTGTGCTCCATTTTTTTATGTTCACGGTAACTAATAATGAACTCTTAGCCTACAATTTACTAGCCTCTTAAGTCTTGATTTTCATAAAAGAACAAAGTACGCATCTAATAACTAGTGGGCTTCTACTAGAAAACAAGAATACAAGATTACCATACTTTTCATGATACACAAAATCCATAAGTTTAGAGCCTAACTCATAATAATACTAGTAAGAAAATGAATCTAACTACTAAGCAAAAGCCTTATATTACACATTGAATTACAAATAACCCTTAGTTTATTGTTCATTAAGAAAGTTTTGACCACTAATATATTGATGAGATGAATTCTAGAAACAAAAACACATGCAAGCATGAGAACTGTATGATTTTGGTATTGTCATAATTCCCTAGGATTCGAAGGCATTAGTCACATAATCACATCATTTATTAGAGTTTTATGTTTTCACAAAATATGGAAATATAATGATAGTGAATAGCCACAATTTCAAATAGGAAATTCATCACTAATGCTCAGCATTTTTCCACCAAGGAATGTAGCGATGGTAAGATAAGTTAGAAAAAAATAGTTTTGATGAAGCTTTCAAGCGAAGGCAAATTGTCAGGTTTAAGTTCAAATACACAATGATGAGCAATAAGTAAAACCTTAGGCCAGTACTGTACTTATCCATTATCATAGTTGAATGTTGCATGAATCACAAAGTAATATGATTTAAAGGTTGCATCAGTTTCACTTCTTTTAATACTTTCTGCAATTTGTAGCTTCTTTCCTAATATGCTTCTTTTTAATCAAGTAGCTAAATAAAGGCACAAATTATGAAATAAAAGACTGAATAGATCATCAATCTTTCAAAGAACTCCCTGTTATTTAATGGAATTTAAAATAGTAATGAAATTCTCTTCTAAAATGGCTCCACATTTTTATTTAGTAAGATTTTTATTTTCAAAAAAGCTTTCATTTTGTCATTTTTTACTCTTCATTAATAAATCTATCATATAATTTTTTTCATTAAGAGTATTGTGGTCTCATTTAATAATTTTAAATATTGATTTTAAATTTAGATTAAAGAATTTAAATAATTAATTAATTTTACTCTTTTTTAATTATGTACTATTTAGGTGGGCGGATGGGTGGGCAACTTGCCACGCTACTGGTGGCAAGTTCAGTGAGTTGGAAGGGCAAGGTGGCAACCACGTCGTCTTTTGTTCTAAGCCCCCTCGAATTCTGATGGCAAGTACAGTAACCATGAGTTGGTTTTAATGATCTGATGACTTTGGTAATAGGAAGATCTGTGTGGGCGTTTGAGGTCATGTCTGAACAATCCAGCATCATTTTCCCTCATGCCCGCTCGTCTGAATGACGACAACTCTATTTTTTATGGCAATTTCGAGGTGGCACATTGTACAGTGTAATAACGCTAGTGGCTTCCTCCCATCTATTTAAGAGGTTGGCGAGGCTGAAAAAACTATTCAGTTTCCTTTTCCTTCCCGTGGGCACAAAGCTTAATGCAAGTTGCAATGGCAAAGCGCTCCAAATTCATTGTGGAGATGTCAATTGAGTCAATTGTATGCTTTGGGGTGAACACCTCAATTTCCCTCGATACAAAGGATAGGAAAAATGCTTTTCAACGAGTCATCGACCAACGCCTTAAACACATTTTGCTTAATATTGATCCTCTTACCGTGATAGCTGTGAAGATGATCTTAGGGAAAGGGCACCTAGAGGATAAAGAAAATTTCAAGACAAACACACATTGTATCACATTTTCTTGCTTCGGTCCTAGACAATCGAACACCCAAGGTGGAGGCAAAAGCACTGGTGGGTAAGTTATTCAAGAAGAGCTTGCTTGGTGGTTTGGAGAACCTGAAAGCGGCCTTTCTTGGCAGAGGAATTCCACGGCATCGTGATTTGGACATGGTGAAAGCCCAAGGCGAGATGGTAAAGCTTTACCCGTTCCTTCTGGACTTATAAGGGATGTCGTTGGTGAAACACAGAATGGTGGTGGCGATTGCGATCAGCTTTCTGAAGAAGATTTTTCAGATGGAGGTGGTGAACGACTTCGAATGGGTCAAGGAATTCAACCAATTTTCCAAAGCAAATAGCTTCCTGTGAGGTCCGGTGTCTTTTGTTTTTGGTGTCAATGGGTAGGGTTTGGGTTTGGTTTGTGTTGCTGGTTTATTTTTTTGCAAATATGGGATATAAGTGTAGTTGTGGCTTAAAGTCATTTTTGAAAAAAAAATTGAAGTAATTTTGTATGTAGGGTTGGGTGTCTTGTCTGTGTAATCATCGGGCGAAAAGGTTGGTCGGTTTGTCTTGCTTGTTGTTGCAATCTTGGGCCAGGTAGTGTGGAGGGCAGAGGACACCCTATTTTTGGATGGCCCTGATTTGGTCTCCACATATGGTGAACACCTGCATTGTAGACGTGTGTACATTTTTTGGCAATATAATTTATTAATCTTATGAAGCAAAAAAAATTATGTGCTAATTAGAAATTTATTATTATATTTATTTTGTGGACACAAGTTTTAATTTTTATTTTATAACATTATTTTATTTATTTATTTAAAGGGCTACTTTGTTTTTGTATGTAAATTTTATATATTTATATATTATGTTTAAATTTATGCTTAATATTACATGTTAGTCACTTGACATATCATTAGCTATCAGTTTTAAATTAAGGAGGTTTTATGCACATGATCACAACTTGAGATTCTTCAATGTCGTTAAAGAATATCTCTCAATATTAACTAAAATTATTTTTAATTCAAAGTTCTAATCATCAAATATAATTGTATTTCTTTTTATCAAAATAATGAAATTTATTTAGTCCTTCAATTTAGAATATATATATATATATATATATATAAACTATGTTTTCTCTTTTATCATATGAAATAATGCCAAGATAATTAATAATATTTTTTTCAATTCAATCTACACAATTTAATTTAATTTGGGTGGTTGAGAAGGGTTGTGACTGAGACAACAAAATAATAATATATTATTTTATTCATTCACAATTAGAATGAATTTAAAATTTATTGCAATGGGATTTCGATATGTTAGGCCTCAAGTGTTTGATTGCAAATGTGTAAATTACAAATTTTCAATTATATTCCTATTCAATGTCAATGTCAAGCTCCCAAATTGAAATAACTAACTTAACTTTATTATCTTGACTACTTTACCAATGATTCATAAACCTTGTTTATTTAGCAACTTCTAGGCTCAAGAGTGATCTTATTTGATCACAAAGAAATGCAAAGCTCAATGCCAAGTGTAAAATGTTGTCAACCAAACATGTGAAAATATCTTCTAGAATGAATGTAGTGATAATGGATCAATGAATCTTGATGTAATTCATAAGTGTAAGGAAATTAGAATAATGGAAACAATTTCCTACACCAATCTTGAGAGATGTTATGCAAAACTTTTAAAAATTGATCAAACAATTACAAAAATTCCAACACATTCATAACAAGAAAATAAATAATTAACACAAACACCAAATATACATGAGAAAAAACCTTTCAAGTGAAATACTCCACACTCCAAAACCTATTCAATGTATTTCAAATCCAACAAAAAGATTACATACACTTGCAAAGCAAGTCTTTTATAGAAGTAAACAATTTTGAAAAAAAATTGGCAACAATTTAACATAACAATACCTACAAACTCAACACACAAACTACTCCTCAAGCCTTCAATTTATAAACTTCTAACTATACAAACAACCACTAACAATTTACAAAATCATGTGCTTGGCTTCTCCACCAAGATTTCAATCTAAAAATAAGCTCTCATGTCTAAATTCATATTTCTCATTTTTTACTCTTACAAATATCATAAAATCTATCATAATGTACTTAAAAACAAGCCTTCCAATAAGCCTTCCTACTAAAGTTGGGCCATAAAGCAAAAATCTTTTCATATTTTCCATAGCACTCTACCAACAAAACAAAAGTTCAATTAAGTGATTTTTTTAAGTAAATGGAGATGCCTCATTATGGGCCACTAGGGAAACTAAGGGGGCAATAGCTTCACACTATTTTTATTTTATTTTTATTTCTATTTCTCACCAACTTTACAATGATATAGGGGAGAGGGCCTAGTAGTCGTGCACCCTAACTTCGCACTTCTAATTATCCTACGTCGAAATTTCAAATCACTCCCAAATTTTTACAGCAGCTTACTTGGCAAGTTCTCTACTTATAACTAAGGTTTCATGGCCACATCATCAAATATGATGCCACATCAGCATGCATTTTTGTCAAGGTGTCCAAAAAGGCCCCAAAAAATAGTGAGACCAATTCTCATGCATTACATCATGAGTAGTTGAGCGCTAATGTGGTATCACATGATTGGTTGCTTTTTAGATCAAAAACATACATTTTGTTTAATTATGGGTAGTCAAATCACAACTATTGGACATTATATAAACAACTATTGGGTATTATATTTACAATTGAGTGCACGACTATTGGACCCCACATGACTATTGGACCCTCTCCCCTAATGAAGTTTTGTATTTACCTCCAACTTTCAGATGTTTTCACATGCTCATCTTTCATAACAAAGCCATTATATTTACATGCCAAAGAGTATGAATTTTATGTTGAAGAGTCATCTCCTTAAGCAAACAAAACATTCATCATCCATTATATAAACAAACTGTATTTTTGTTCTATAAATTTTAATTAAAAAAAAAACTAAACTAGTAAACAAATTACTTTTAACAATCTTTTATAAATAATATTTTAGAGGTTATATTTGTTTACTTTTAACAAAAACCAGTAAACCACATTCTTCAAAAATGAGTTCATGATCATTTCCATAAAGATAAATCAAATTAAAAAAATCTACCAAATTTTTGAAAAGAGTTTTTGAACACTTGGATAAAGCAAAATCAACAACAAACAATGTCGAACGGGCCAATACAATTCCCAAATTGTGAACATAATTGCACGCATTCGCGTCTCAGGCAAGGATCAGATCAGCTTATCCTCCAGGTGAGAAAGACATGGCTTAAAAAAGTCATGCTCAGGCAAATTCATCAAAAAAGCTACGCTATGATACAGCAACCCCGCTTAATAGAGCCAATGCCACAGTAGAACTTCGTAAACCATTATTTTGTTGGATTAGAAATCAGGAAAATAATAAACCGCAAGGTACATTGATCGAATTTAATACAAACCTGAAGCAGTCACTCATTCCATCCAAAGGTGGTGTTCAGAAACACCATAAATAAATCGAAGACAGAAAAACTGTTATCAGTTTCACTTCTTCGGCGACTTGGGAGACTTGGGCTCAGCAGCGGCCTTCTCGGCGGTCTTCTTTGGCAACAGAACCTGATGAATGTTGGGCAGCACACCACCGTGGGCAATGGTAACACCGCTCAAGAGCTTGCCAAGCTCCTCATCGTTCCTCACGGCCAACAAGACATGACGCGGAATTATCCTGTTCTTCTTGTTGTCCCTTGCAGCATTGCCGGCCAATTCCAAAACCTGCACAACCACATAAAAATATAAGCCGACTCTAAAAGCACACAGAAGCGCCCGAATTGCAGCAGAAATGAAAACCACTAAAATACCTCAGCCGCCAGATACTCCATTACGGCAGCCATGTAGACGGGGGCGCCGGTGCCCACCCGTTTTGCATATCTGCCCTTTTTCAAATACCTTGCAATTCTACCAACGGGAAACTGAAGACCGGCTCGGACGGTCTTTGACACCGCCTTCTTCTTTGCGCCTCCCTTCCTTCCTCCCTTCTTTGATGAATCCATTCTGCAGATCTGCTGAATTCGCTAGCTGCTTCTGGTTCGAACAAATTTCGATGGGACGGCTGAGCAAGGTTTGTCTTTATTTATACCGAACTGAGTGAATGAGGAAGGGCGCACGCGTTAATCTTTGACCGTTGATTACGATGCGATCGGATGGGCCGGGTTCGCCTGTTGTCGATCCGCGGGTCTCTTTTGCAACGAATAGGATGCTGTCTCGCATACGACGAGGGAAAACGGGTGAATTCAAATTTCTGCTGTATTGCAAAAAGAGAGGGAATCTCTCAAGTGTTTTTTTATGAATTCCTCTTCCGTAATGTGAATAGAGATTTTGGTAATCGGCTTTCTTAATTGTTTGGGTTCCATACCCTTCTTACCTATATATTTCATTCGAAAGTAATAATTTGATGATAAATTTAAATCTAATAAATAATTAAAGAATTAAAAATTATTTCCATTTAAATAATTACATTAGTTTAGATTTACAAATATAAATAGAAAGAGCATAGTTCTTTTAAGAAAGTTGAATGTTTGAAGTGATTATTTGATTGTGTAGAAATGTTTGATAATTGAATTTGGAATACAGAAATAAGATCTAGAATATAAATTCTATAACGAATCTATCTTTAGTCTTCACTTTTTTGATAAATGTAATTGCACATAATGTTATCATGCTTTAACACCTTTTTATAAGCTCTAGCATGGTTCTATCTCTTGTTTTTTATGTACCTTAAAATGTTGCACTCTTATGTTGGTGTCTAATTTAGGACCAATATCATGTTAATGAACACCTTTGGGGGTTTGTTGTATTACAATTGAGGTGTGGAACTCCCATAAACCTTAATTAAACATTTTTTGTTGTTCCTACAAGAATCAAAAGTACGAAAGGTATGCAAATGCAAGATACCTAAAGTATAGTATTTGTTGATGTGATATAAACTACTCTAATATGGTTGGATATGTCAGATTATTTTTATGATAAGATGCTCTATCAGATAAGATTCAAAGATGATGTTTTATAGTCTTGCAATGAACCCAGTTGGTTTGTTAAAAGAAAACACCATAATAATAATAAAAATGAACATATAACTTGCATAGTTTCTATATTTAGACTATAAAAGTAAGAGAATAGATCAATCTTTGACATAGAATTCATATGTCTTTGTAGGTTAATTTCATTACCAACTTTACTTAGAAAATAACATAAAGAAATATAATAGATCTCTCTTCAAATATGAAAACATGTTTACATTTTGAGTAATACATTGTTTCAATACATAATGTCAATTACAATCAATGTCATATACAGACATGAAGTACAATGTCAAATGGAAACCATAAATGTTGTCTGCGATAAACCAATTCTTTGGCATCTCGACTACAAGAGGGAGAGCATCACTCGAGTTTTTTCTCCAACCACAGACTAGTTGTATTCTAATACAAATAATCTATCATACAACTCTAAATACCCTTTAGCTAAGTACGATACAGTTGATTGATTTGCAGCTTTAGACAGTGAACCAACAACTTAATTAATGATTCTCTTTGTTTTTTCATATACTAATTTATTGCTAATGATGATTCTATTCCTACTTGTCATCCTATTACCACTTTGATTTTATCTAGTGTGACTTCTCTTTCCATTGCCCTATTGTTCCCTCTTAATTCTCACCATCTTTAGATATTCTTTGCAGTATCCCATACTCCTCATAATGATATTTTCTCACCTCTATACCTTGGATACATTAGTGAAGGAATTCGATCAACTTAATAAGAAAGTGGACAATATACCTACTAGTTATGATTGTTACATACAATCCTTCGCATTGCACACCTCTTGCATTTAAAGTTGTCACACACTCATTGTGAGTTGGATTTGTGGCATCTAGATTTGAGTTTATTATGGAAAAAGTGGTCTTAAATTTCACTCACAAGATTTTAATGCTACATGTCTAGATTTCACATATGAAGATAAAATTAGTTAAATTATTTTCATAAACTCTACAAACTATGTCATTAAATGGTTCTACTCCTCAACTCACTATTCTATCCTTTTTTTATGACCTAGCCACCACTTTCTTACAACACTTATGTGCCAATACAGGCTTAAAACAACTTGCTAATTTAATTAAATGTGTTGAGCTTGTTAATGACTATGTCATTCCCTTCCAATCTATATGTGGTAAAATAAATAATAATCTAGGTGGTGATGGTGAATTGTAATCCATATTTCTTGAGTGACTCCTTCCATCAAAGATAATGTTTACTTGAACACCTTTACTTCTTTCATTGATTTGTGTACAAATGTATAAAAGGTTCAACTTAAACTATTTACATCTAATGGTTAGCAGTATTGAGTTGCCCCTAGTTCCTTGGCATGTCCCTCGTTTTAGATTAAAATAGCAAAATGATATTATTTAAGTCAAACGAAGCAATGTTTAATTTTAAGGGTAACTTTAATAATATTATAATTAAAAATAAAAATTAGAAGTATTTTTAAATACTTGTAGGGAAATTTAGGACCCAAGGGCCCAATTTGAAAAGGTATACCAAGGAGGCCCCTATCTCCATTTGGGGATCATTCAAATTATCCTTTACATAGTTTTAGATGTGAGAAATTTGTTTAACCTAGGGCATTTAAGGATGAAAACCCTTGATTTGTTCAAGGCTTGAGAGGATCAAATCCCTCTTGAATTCTACATATGGGATTTTAATCTATCCAATTATCAAACAACTACATCCATCTCGATCATCATTACTAGTTATTACAGGATTTTATGAGTTATGGTTATTAATTTGAATTAAAAGAGGTTTGAATGGGTATTATTGTTGCAAGGTGTGTGTCTTTGGTCTCCTTGTGTTGTGCAGTGCATCGCTCAAGTTTGTGGTCGATCTTTTGGTGCAACAACAATCGTCTGTGCAAAAATTGGTATCAAAGCCTGGGTCACGGGTTTGAACCCCTCGCTTGCGTTGGGGGGATTGTTGCAAGGTGTGCACCCTTGGTATCCTTGTATTGTGCAGCATAGTGCTCGGGTTTGTGACATGGCTTAATAGCCTCCCGTGGATTCATTAACTCTGGCAGTTGTATCAAGCATTAACAGGTCGATCTTTTGGTGCAACGACAACCGTATGTGCAACAATTATAGTTTATTTGAAGAATACATGTATTGGCTATAGTTTGGTGTGTATCACAACAATAAATCAATAAAGGTCTAAAATTGATAATTCATTGTGATTTGTAATTTTAAAATTCAACTTATTTTGGGTAGTAAATTCAATTTGGTTTTCTTTTGAAAAATGGTGTAATCAAAGAAGTGAATTCTATGTGTTTGGGTATTCATGAAATCTCAATTTATATAGTTCATAACCAATATTATTGTTAGACTCAATTTTTGGTTTGTTTGCATAGATTTTTGGTTCAATCACTCAAAAAAAATATATCTAGAAAACCTATAAGTGAGACATTACATTCCTCCTACTCTTTGAAATATCAAATGAATAATACCTTTAAAAAAGGAAATGGAAAGAAATAATAGAAATCTAGTGTCAATCGTGTGGCTAATGCATTCAATGTTGCATCTTTCAAACATTAAGGGCCTGGGAAATTTACAAAGCTTAGCAAACCATTGGATAATGTTCTTCAAAATTTCCTAATAATTTGATCATCCTTACTTTCATCCATCCTTTGGATCCCTCTAGAGGATTACCCAAGAGTTATAATGAATAATATTTTTACAATTTCTATAACAAATACCATAAATATACTTATATGAAACTCAAGGATAAATTCCTAGGGTTGTGTTGATAATAATGTGATTCATGTTGATCATGTGAATGATAGGGCATTTATTTGGTTGCTCCACCAAATCAAAAATTGAAAATATATGCTAATGTTTTTACATTGCATACATAATTTAACAATATTAAACATATAAAGGTATTCAAGCATCCTACTAATTCTATGGCACATACACGTATGACTAAAGATCTTGTGGATACAAAGCATGTTGATTCCTCATCCCACACTTCTACACATACATTTAATGTAAGGTTCATAAAATTTCACTTTGTTATGTTCCCTTCACTAACTCATTTTATGAGGAGGTCCACAATATTATGCTTCATTTTATGTTCATGAACACTTACATGGTTAACACCGTGAAGGTATTCACATTGGTCTAGTCAATTAGTTTAACATATGCACAAAAGAATTTGTGTATGACTATAATTCAGCATAAGATAATTATGTGCATTAAAGTGATGTAGTAAAAATGACCAATGACATTCTCGTGGACACTTTGGGGAGCATCATCTTACCTCTCCAAGTTAGGCTCAAGGAGGTGAATGGGATATTCCATATCATTCCTTCATTGGATAGATTATCTATGTTACTTGGAAGACCTTAGTTATTATAACAAAAGGTGAGGACCTCTATGATACATCAATAAGAAAAATATGTTTGTGAAGATAAATTTAAGAAAGTGAAGAGAGATACATATGTACCTATTTTCCAATCAAGTTACTTTACAATTGAAAATTATATTGACACTCTCAAGGACATTTGTTATGACTACAAGGGTAAGGAACATCAAATAGAAGCTCATTATATATAATTAATCAATCATATGAAACACATCTACAATAAAAGAATCAAAAAAAGGTTAAAATGTAAAAGGAGCAAATGAAGTCATCTTTATTGCCTTCAAATGCTCCTCAAGCCCAAAAACCAACTTATAACTCTTTTCCCCCACCAATAAAGCAAGTGTAGGATAATTTCATTCCTTTATATATACCAAACCAAAGAATATTTCATCCTTGTGCTCCAAAGAAGAAAAAGGAAACAAATATATCCCATTGCCAACTATTTTAAAATGCTTCTTCCATGAGTATAAAAGAAAATCTAATGTTGTGTTATACTTTACATTTTACATTAAATGAATTGGGTTATAATTATTAAAATAACAAAAGACACAAAAGCAAAATGTTGAAATAAACTACAAAACATAAATGTTGAAATGATAAAGAATTTGGACCATGACTTAGGAAGCTCATTAGTCAAGGTGCCATAAAATTAAAAAAATAATCATGTGTTAGAATTTACATTTTACATTAAATGAATTGGGTTGTAAATACTAAAATAACAAATAATGTAGAAGAAAAATATAAAAATAAACTACAAAAAATAAATGTTGAAATGATAAAGGATTTGGAACAGGGCTTAGCAAAACTCACTAATCAAGATGCCAACTCAATGTGTCAAGTCATCCAATCCATGTGTTATAATCCAACTTGCACATTTTCATCTATAGTAATTGCAAAACTCCAATATGTTTCCAAGATTTTTCCTTCCCTACACACCAAGATGCATGAACAAAAACGATAGTAGATAAGGAATATATTACAATATAGAAATGCTTGAAATTTACCTAATCTATTTATTTTAAAATCAGAAATAAAAATGACAAGGGAGAGAAAGAAGACACAAACCTCCATGTGGTTTTCTTCAAAAGAGCCTATTAACTAGGGCAAAAAAAGATTGGAATTGCTTGGAACCTTGCAAAAAGTGGTCAAGCTCCTATTTTGGTCCTTCGACCTCCACATACAACCTATGGAATGAAGGTAGATTAGAGATTGTATGCTCTTAAACACTATGTGTTCCTAGGATTAATAGTAACAATGATAAATTAATCTATGAACACTATTATTTCAAGTCTACAAAGATGCTAGTATCCTAGTATGTTGGAAGACAATAAAGGAGGTGATAACTCCATGATGCTAATGGAGAAATAATAAAATACAAAGTGGCAAAGAGAGAAGATAAAGAACAACAAACTAGTTTTCACAATGACGCGAAGGATGCTCATAAGGCCAAGGGGGTGTAGTAGAATGTTAGAACACTACAACGTGATATAGAGTCGAAGAGAGCGATGAAGGCTACATTAGAGACTTGAAGCTTGCATGATGAATGAGGACTTAGTTTTTGTGGGAATGAGAGGAAAGCTCAATTAACATTCAAAATACAAAGCTGGTTCAAGGACTTCCAAAAAATAAAAATACAACAATTATAAAGGAAATTTTGAAAATTGAAAGATCACTGGCAAGTCAAAAGATGGACATTGTACAATCAAAGGATATCCATACATTAGACTAGCATTAAAGTACAACATAGTTCATAAAAATTAAAAAATTAAAACAAACATAAGGGAACACATGGTTACACACAAAACAAAGTTGAACATACAAAAACATAACACAATGTTAACACTAGGAGCAAGTAAAATGCTAGAGAAGAGATATAATATTCTAAAGCATGCTACAAGAGGTGGTTAGTAAAGGAAAGACACTTTGTAGTGTCAAAATTATAAGGTATGTAATTTTCAATATTACATTTGTTCCCACTTTAGCTAGTTAATGTCACTAAGTGATAAACTACACTAAAATTACCAAGAAGAAAATTACTAAAAGTAACATGATGAAAAAAGACACTAAAAAATATATGTTGCAATTCTTTGAGTGCAAGAACCATGCCCCCAAGCTAAGAATTTGCAAAACCATATACCACAAAGAAAAATTGCAACACAAAAATATTAATAAAATATAAAATCTAAAAAATAATTTGAGTTCGAACATCACAAACATATATCAAAAAGAATAATAGAGGAAATGTATGACAAGAAGAACGAGACAAAGAGAGCATTTGATTTAGAAAGAATATACTAATACAACACATAGAGAAACCATGCATGATTCAAGATCCAACCTTATTTTAAAGCAATAATACCTCAAGCACAAAGAAACAATTCATAACTCCTCTCCTATCCTGTCCCCTTTTAAATTAATTAATTTTTATTTTTTTATTCTACAGGAATCGGGTAGCACGACCCCCTATAAACTGTAGTGCACCTGGTAAACTTTTTAACATGACCGGCAGCGCTGGCGCGACACGCCCTCCGATACCACGAGGGTGGGGGAGACTAGACCTCATGACCAACCTCTTGCAACAGGAAAGATTTAGCCAACCGAGCTAGGGCCTCAACCCAAATTAATTAAATTTAAACAAAATAGCCCAATTCCATTATTTCCAAAGCTAAGGTAAATTAATAAGGAAATAACAATTTTAATATTTATTTATGTCTCTAATGGAATTTGATATTTCAAATTAATTTTGAGAAATTTAAATATTAAAATTAAATATTTTTAAAACTCCAAAGAAGGTGTGGGTTTTCTTGGGATGCTCATAATATGAATTCGATGACAATTATGACAAAGGTATGATAAGTCATTAATCAAGCTTGATAAGGTAAGCTATTTTTGACATACAATAGAGAGTGGAAATTCAAAATATACTGGACATTAAATTTTGTGGGTCAATTTTTTAATAAAAAACTACTTTTTTTTCCATTTGGCGTTCATTCATTTATATTCGACAACATTTCTTTGTATGACATTAACTTTAAAATTCTTTCTTGTACAAAAATCTAATAGAGGCTGGAGGTTGTGGACAAAACTTCATTAGTTTCTTAGAGGTGATTTCACTCGAGTGTTGCATTGAAGCATAAAGATTTGTAGTAGATTCAATGTTTTGTGTTGATTGTAGGTTATAAGAAAAGTTAGAGTGCATACTTGGTGAAATTATGTGCATTTATTTCCAATATTTGTGTGAATTTTGTGGATTGTGGTTTGTTGCAATAAAAGTGTGGTTTGCTTTTGTTTTGGGTCTTTAGATCAACACCAAACTTTGGGAGATTCATTTTGGAGCAATTGGGTATTGTGCAATTTATATTTATAGAAGAAATCTCAAGATTTTTTGTGCAAAGCTCGATCAAATCAAATGCATAGTTTTGTGTAAAAATTACAATTCTATGACAATTTAATGTATCTTCAAGTATTAAATTAGATTTATATTTATAGAAGAAATCTCAAGATTTTTTGTGCAAAGCTCGATCAAATCAAATGCATAGTTTTGTGTAAAAATTACAATTCTATGACAATTTAATGTATGTTCAAGTATTAAATTAGATTTATATTTATAGAAGAAATCTCAAGATTTTTTGTGCAAAGCTCGATCAAATCAAATGCATAGTTTTGTGTAAAAATTACAATTCTATGACAATTTAACATATCTTCAAGTATTAAATTAGATTTATATTTATAGAAGAAATCTCAAGATTTTTTGTGCAAAGCTCAATCAAATCAAATGCATAGTTTTGTGTAAAAATTACAATTCTATGACAATTTAACATATCTTCAAGTATTAAATTAGATTTATATTTATAGAAGAAATCTCAAGATTTTTTGTGCAAAGCTCAATCAAATCAAATGCATAGTTTTGTGTAAAAATTACAATTCTATGACAATTTAACATATCTTCAAGTATTAAATTAGATTTATATTTATAGAAGAAATCTCAAGATTTTTTGTGCAAAGCTCAATCAAATCAAATGCATAGTTTTGTGTAAAAATTACAATTCTATGACAATTTAACATATCTTCAAGTATTAAATTAGATTTATATTTATAGAAGAAATCTCAAGATTTTTTGTGCAAAGCTCAATCAAATCAAATGCATAGTTTTGTGTAAAAATTACAATTCTATGACAATTTAACATATCTTCAAGTATTAAATTAGATTTATATTTATAGAAGAAATCTCAAGATTTTTTGTGCAAAGCTTGATCAAATCAAATGCATAGTTTTGTGTAAAAATTACAATTCTATGACAATTCATGATAATTCAAAACTGAATTTTGTAAAGTGTTTGAAGTTTAATTTCTTAACTCAAATTTGTTGTGTTACCATACTAAATAAATTTGCAAAATATATTAACTAGAGATATTACACCTCCACAAATTAAGAGCAAGAGATTCTTACTCTATACAAATAGCAAAGCAAACAAGATTTCAACCTTATGTTCCAAAGCAAAATAATAAGGCAACATTAAATAGTCAAAGAAATTATTTCCATAAGGGAGTGGAGGCAAATAGTTTGGCAAGGTCAAATTATTGGTATAATATTTGTACTAATAAGATTTAGTCTTACAACATATTTAATCTATAGATTGTCAATAATGAATCCACTCATAAATCAAAAATATATATATATATATTCATCAAGATAGATATATACTCACACACATTATATAAAATATATAAATGCATTCACAAACAAATGAGATAGACATTTTTTTTAAATTCTATCTTTTCAAATAAGATATCATAACTCCCCATCATAAGTGTTATTTACCAAACAAAAATAAAAAGAAAGATCCATTTAAACAAGTATTATTATCATAATGAAAAAATGATAAGAAATGAGCAATAAATACATTGTCATCAAAATTCAAATTTATACCATACAACTTAACCACCCAAAAGAATCTGTAATTTAAAAAAAACACAAAACACAAAACACAAAACGCCATAAACATATTCAACGGCCGTCAAAACCAACCAACAAACAACCTAATAATGGAATACAGGTGCAAAAACACAGTTAAGACAACAAGCCTTAAAGAGGTTAATGACGTCCAGGAAACGGTGGTGTTCATAAACACCAAAGATTGCAGAAGAGAAAAAAGCTAATCTCACTTTTTGGGCGACTTGGGGGACTTGGGCTCTGAAGCCGCAGCCTTCTCAGCGGTCTTCTTTGGAAGCAGCACCTGGTGAATGTTAGGCAGCACACCGCCATGAGCAATGGTCACGCCACTTAGAAGCTTCCCCAGCTCCTCATCGTTCCTCACAGCCAACAGAACATGCCGCGGAATTATCCGGTTCTTCTTGTTGTCTCTCGCAGCGTTCCCGGCCAATTCCAACACCTGCAAAAACAACAAAAATAAATAAGCCGCCGCCAAACCAACTTAAAATGTTACGCACTCACAAAGACGATTTAAATACCTCAGCGGCCAGATACTCCATTACGGCAGCCATATAGACAGGGGCGCCGGTGCCCACCCGTTTTGCATACCTGCCCTTCTTCAAATACCTTGCAATTCTACCCACTGGAAACTGAAGACCGGCTCGGACGGTCTTCGACACCGCCTTCTTCTTTGCGCCTCCCTTCCTTCCTCCCTTCTTTGATGAATCCATTCTCCTTCTTTGCACGCACAGAGACGCGGATACACGCTTCAGATAGTATGATTTTGAATGCCAGAAATGTTTGGCTTTTTTTTATAGAAGTACGCGCTGTACAGCTAGGCCGTTGATTGTGATGGTATCGGACGGATGAGGTTTGTTTAAGATCGATACGAGGATGGATATAGTAGCGAATTGAAGAGCACCACGTGGTAAGGTCGAAATGTGGAGAAAATAACGCTGCTGTCCTAAGGATAGATATTCAAACTTGACGAAGGGTACCCCCGAGAAATTATGGGTAAGGCTGCTGTCCTAAGGAGAGACCTTGTGAAAGAAATTTGGGAGTATTTTTAAGTGGGTGGTCTTAATAATTTTGTATTGTTTTAAATTTCAAAATTTGTCCAGGGTGGTAAAATTTGTGAGGGTGTTCTTCTGAATGTTTTAAAAGTGGTAAATGTTAATAATTTAGATGAGTTTTTTTAGGAAGTTAGCGATCTTTGAATTTATTATTATACATTTGTCTTATAAATATATTGAAATTTAAAAAGAAATTATATTTTTATTTGTTTTGTTTTTTATTTAATTGTGTGATATTAAATTTAATCAATATTTTGGATCACATTTTGCGATCCATCATCAAGATATAAAAAAGAGTTATAGCATCATTTTGTCTTCTACAACTATCTTTTATATGTTGATGATGGATCATAAAGTGTGATTTGAAACATTGATTAAATTTAATAACACACAATTGAATCCAAAAACAACACGAGTAAATTATTATAGATGATGGAAATCTAATGTCTTTAATTAAGAAATTATACTATCCTTAATCAATCAAATTTGATTACTCTCCAAATTTTACAACTTATTATATTCCAATATTTTGGCAAAGAGAGGTAAGCAAAAAAACATAAATAAACTCCCACATATTTGGTTAAGCCCACGATAATTAATCATTTCTGCTAAATGATTATTTTTCTTTGATATTTTGTTGTCTACCCTTTGTTGTAAATTGAGACCCTATCAAATGCATCTTGTTACAGGTAATAATTTTTAACTAAAAATAAATATTGGTTTGAGGTCTTGCAATTGAAAAACAAACATGGATTTGAGGTCTCCTAGTTCTCGCATAGAAATAAAAGTGAAGATTAAAGCTAATAAGGCTACCTTTGAATTTTCTATTACAATTCCAAATTTCTAACCATCACACATTGTTAAATAAAATTACATTCCTAAAAGTAAGAAAGTCAAAGTTAAAATAAACAACAATAGTCAATTAATACCAAAAGCCCAACCATCAAAAATTAAATGTAGTCTTTTATCACTTGGTTTGGTAAACTGTTCAGTTAAGAATCCTTCCTCTAAATTGTGTGTGTCTACTTGTAACACCAAGTTAATCATACAATAGAAAGGCCTTACAAGTACTAATTCTTGTAGGTCTTCAAATCAAATCAAGCCTTGAACGTGATGTGCACATGACTTCAGTCCCTCGAGGAGATCGAATTTCAGTGGTGAGTTGCAGAATTTTATTGATTCGTTACTCTATTATCAGTTAGTCTCTATCCCTCGAAAGGATAAACTCTCTTTATCATCAATTTTTCCATTGTGGAGGTAGAAATACCAACATGAGGTTTGACTGAGGCAAGCCCCTATATGGCATAACCCTTCCTCTCCTTTTAAATGTGCAAGCTATAAATATGAAGAAGACTGGAAAGAGATTGAAGACAATGTGCTCATTTATGCATTCAAGCCTTATAACTTGACAAGATACAAAAACTCAATTATCTTAGCAACAGATGAAGATATGACAACAAGATCCAAGGGAAGGAGTCATAGACCATGGACTTGAGGACTATGAAAGAAAATTTCAACTTTAGATCCCTCAACTAAGGCACCCTTGTCCACTCAAATGGGTTAAAATTTAAATCATAGGTGCACACATATCTACTCTATTCATTTTTGGTCATCAAATTTGATTATCAGTTGCTAGGTTGTCTACATTCATATAAGAGTAGTGCATTTTCATAGTTATTTATTTACATCATTGCATTTCATCATAATTCCATTTTTAAATCTTCCAAGTCCAATCCCCCAAAAAGGGAATTGCAAATCGAGGTTTGGTTGAATCACCTTTCAGGTTGCAAGTTAATCTCATACCCTTGCCCAAATCTTTAATTCCCCTATGTTATGTTAGTGAAAGGTGATTAATTCCATTTAAACCCTAGTGTCCATCACTTTTCCCAACCAAACATTTTAGTGAATCCAACAAATTTATATTATAGATTTTCTAAAATATGAAGCATATCATTTAGATCTTAGATTAAGAGTATTGTTTTGCATCCATCATTGCATCAAAAAAGTATCAAAAAAATAAAAAAATTGCATATCATATTGCATTTTAAGTTCAAATAGGATTAATTTTATTCATCTTAGGTTAGATCTACATCTTAATTGCATTTACAAATCTACATTAGGTAATTTTGGATCTAAAATCAAATCTAAAAGTGTTTATTGTATTAATCGAGGCATTTTGCATATAGTCAAAAAAGTGAAAAAGTGCATTATTTTGTTGCAAAAAGACATAAAGATCTTCATTTTTAGATTTTGCAAATTAGGATCAGTTAATTGTTGCACTTCAGGCCTGAAAATTACATTGGAAAATTTATTTTATTGCTTGAACATTTTGAAAATTTCTTGCATACTTGTATTTTGTATTGCATAATTATAAATCAGTCAAATTATAGAAAATTATTCACTGTTAGACTTGCATTGTCACAAAACAAAACAATTCAATACTATAACAGACAT
This sequence comes from Sequoia sempervirens, assembly GCA_007258455.2. Lineage (NCBI taxonomy): Eukaryota > Viridiplantae > Streptophyta > Pinopsida > Cupressales > Cupressaceae > Sequoia > Sequoia sempervirens. Next base: position 1,249,232,090 of record VDFB02271358.1, on the reverse strand, counting down.
TGAAACTTTGAATTTTGCAAAAACAAAAAAAATTATCAGACTAGGAAATCCTTGTGCCCTTGTTCGAGCTATTTTTTCTCAAATTTTGATGACATAACCCTCTTAGGATCTTCTGTCCAAATCTACTTTTAGTTTTCTATTCATTATATGTGGTATAATAGCCTAAACTTTAGTGCATACATCTTATTATCATAACAACTAAATGTTTTGGTAAGATGTCTTCCTTAAAATCTTTGGTGGATGTTTCATGTTGTGTGTTTGGAAATGACCCTACCTCAGATGATGAAATTCATATTCCTTCATCTCCCAATGTATATCTCCTTAATGAAGATATCTTAAGAGGAGGAAATCATGATTGAATTCATAAATGATACATTGACTAGCCTTGAGAACAATGTAGTCCTTTATCATTCAACTGAATGACCTACTCATCCATATCAACAATCAACAACACCTACCATACCAACTTAGAAATTTTTTCCACATCACATAGAGAAAGTTAGTTACAATCCATACTCGAGCCAATATAAATGCAAAATGATGAGCTCATACCACCTAGTGATCCTCCATCTTATGAAAACAAAGTCACAGATACACCTGTTAGCTTGGAGCAACGCTATGGACAAGGCTTTAGGATCATGACAAAACAAGGATGTGATACAAAGAATGAACATGGAATCCATTCCCTTTTGGAACAAATACCATTTTGAAGATATGAACAAAATAGGCTACCAAGGTCCTCCACCTTTATATCAAACATTTGCTCCATCATCCAAACTACTCAAAACTCATGGTCCTATTAGAAAAGGTTTATTACCTAATCCACATCCCTTTTCTGAGACTAAGTGCACTTTATGCACACTTTTACAATTGGTATTCATTACACTAACACCTGTATATGAAAAAAGAGACACCAAACACAAGAATAAAAACACATCCTTTTGTGTGTATCACGAAACGTTAGGATACATTACTGATGAATGTCATATCTTGAAGAAGAAATTGGAAGAATTAGATCCTTACAACAATACATTTGATGGAATCGTGGAAGAGGAGATGGCGCTGCGTGCTGGTGCGTGTGCGCGGGCTAGGGTTTCTCTGCCCTAGCTCCGCCTCATGCTTCCTTTGGTCTGTGCTGGGGGTGAATCGGTGGGGGTTTTCTGGCACGCGGGGGTTGTGGCTGGGGTGGCCACATTTCTTCTCTCTTTCGGTGCTTTCTGCAGCAGATTTCAGGCTCTTTCCTGTGCGTTATTTTGTTCTGCATGCTGTGACTGGCGGGTGGTCTGGTGTTTGTGGGTAGGATCCGACCCTTTTTGGTGACTAAATCTTGGTGGAGGGAGGCTGGGGGTTTCTTTGTGCCCTTCATTGGTTGCTTCAAGCTATCGGCGGTTTTGGCCCCGAGCCTTGCTTGGCTCCAAACGGGACTTCTCCTGGTGGCAAGGGGTTGTCTTTCAAGGATACGGTGGTGGGATGCAATCCATCGGTATCAGTGCACATGAATCCATTTTTTGGAGAATCTGGATCTGGAATGGGAGAGTCTTCATATTTATCTGGAGGTTTTAGGCCCTCAAAGGTGAATGGGTGTCTTGCCAAGTGTGACAATAGGCCGGTTGTTGAGATCCAGCCTGAAGCTGTTGTGGATGATATTAACTACCTTTCAAATCATGCTCTGATTTGTAAGTTCCTCGGGATACGGGTATCTTTGCCTTTTCTGGAATCCTGGGCTCGGCGTACCTGGTCTCCAGAGGGGGATATGGATGTTATGTTGGCATCCAACGGCTATTTTCAAGTGGTCTTCTCTTGCATGTCGGACAGGAATAAAGTCTTTGAAGGAGGGCCCTATTTCTACAATCAGGTGGGGCTCTTCATAAAGCCTTGGCATATGGGTTTCAACCCTACAGAAGAGCTCCCCTCGCGGGTTCCGGTTTGGGTGAGATTACCATGGCTTCCTTTAGAATTCTGGAGGGAGGACATTTTTAGCTTAGTTGCAAGCTAGCTTGGAAAACCAGTTGGTCCTTCGAGACAGACTATGGAGAAGAAGGTAATTACCTATGCCCGAGTATGTGTTGAAATTGATTTGAATAAGCCTTTGCCTGATTCTATAGAAATTCGGTTGGGATCAAGCTCATGGATTCAACAACTTGATTATGAAACACTACCATTTCGTTGCCGCTTGTGCCATGAATATGGGCATTTGCAGAGGATGTGCCCCAAATCTAAACCTGTAGAAGATTTAAAACTGGGGTCAGCTAGTGCACCTCCTAACCAAGATAAAGGGAAGGCCCCCATGAGAGAGGACAAGGAGGGTTTCATTCCTGTAAGAGCTCGTAACAAGGGTCGAGGCCAAAAGCGGACCTTTAAAGATAGACAAGTAGATGAGGTTTTCAATAAGTTTGATGCCCTAGATGATCTGGAACAGTTCGATGGAACTATTGCTAATATGCCTTCTGGACAAGATCTCTTGGAGGTAGGGGAAACAGGTGGGGATGAGAACAACGTCACTCAGACCAATCCGCAGGAGGGAGTGACTGTGATTCAGATGGATAAAGACATTTCTGTGAGGCCGATGGGGGAGTTGGGAGCCAGTGGAGGCATGGAGTTGCAGGAGAGCTCTGCTCCTTTCTGCTCTAAGTCTTCTGCTAGGATAGATCGGCAGGAGGAGAGCAAAAGTAAGGGATCCCCTTCTGTTTTAGGTATTCATCAGAAGGCCATTAAAAAGGATGCTTCAGAGAAGTCCCTTAAGGTGGGAAGGAAGAAAGACCAGGAAAAGGTGAAGTTAGTAGGAGAGACCTTAGTGGAGTCTGGTGTTGTGAAGACCATTGATTCCCACTTTCCTCTATCTCAAAAATGATTGTTCTCTCATGGAATGTAAGGGGGTTGAATAGCATCCCTAGACAAAAGGATATTCGGGAATTGATTAAGTCTTATTCGCCTGAGGTGGTTTTTATTCAGGAAACTAAGTTATCTATTGATAGGATGCTTTCCACAGTTACTAAGATTTGGCCTAGAAGCCTCTGTCAATGCATTGGTGCTCAAGGATGTTCGGGAGGCTTGGCTCTGTTATGGGATCCTTGCAAGCTTGTCCCACTCTGGTGGATATCTAGTCGGTCTTCTATCTCCCTTGTGGCCACCTATTGTGAAACCGGTGAGACTCTTCTCTTCACTAATGTTTATGCTCCAACTGACTTCATGGGAAAAGCTTTACTTTGGTCACATATAGGATGTGTTCGTTCTCTTGCTCCTTTGTTCCCCTGGATTATAGCAGGGGATTTTAATGTTGTTTTAAGTTTAGAAGAGAAGCGTGGAGGTAATCCTAGTCTTGATCCTTCTACGAGCCTTTTGCGAAGTAATATTGAAAGTTTGAAGGTTGTGGATATTACACCTTCCAATGGTTTGTTCACTTGGAATAATAGAAGATGTGGGGCAGAGGCGATAGCTGAAAGGTTAGACAGGTTTCTTGTGTCCTGCTACTGGATGGTGGATTGTTGGAATACCAGATCAGAGATTTTGGACTGGAGAGGTTCAGATCACTGGCCAATTCTTTTGTCTGCCTCTAAGTTTCGAATGACAAAGAATCCTTCTTTCAAGTTTCAGCTTATGTGGTTGAGGGATGCCTCTCTTCAGGATCATATGCTTGCTTGGTGGGGGGAAGGGAAGCCTGCTTATGGCACTGCTATGTTTTCCTTTGTTAAGCAATTACAGTTTGTTAAGTTTAAGCTGAAAAGGTGGAACAGGATGGTTTTTGTCAATCTCTTCGCAGCTAAGAGAGATGCCCAGCTAAGGGTGGACACTATTACTCGTCAAATCAGAGAGCAGGGTCTATCTGATGGGCTATTTAGAGAAGAAGCTATGGCGCTGAGAGATTTGGAAGAATGGGAGCTTCGCGAGGAGATCTATTGGAAACAAAAAGCTCGGATCGATTGGCTACAGGAAGGGGACAGAAACACTAAGTTCTTCCACAACACTGTAAAAGATAGAAGATAGGGGAGTGCTCTCAATTCTCTCATGACAACAGAAGGGAATTTGGTTTCCTCTCATAGGGAGATTGCCCTGGAGGCCACTCATTTTTTTGGCAGTCTATTTTCTGAGGATTCTGATCCTGCTAGGGCTGAGGAGGATTTGGTGCTGGAGTGCATTCCCCCCATTGTCACTCCTGAAATGAATGAGGCTCTCATTAAACCTATCTCTCTTTCTGAGATAGAAGCTGTGGTGTTTGGAATGAAGAAGGGTAAAGCCCCGGGACCCGATGGGTTTCCTATAGAGTTCTTCCAGGCCTTTTGGGACATTGTCAAGATGGACCTCTTTGAAGTGGTGCAAGAATCGTTTAACAATAAGCAAATGCTTAAGGCTCTAAATGCTACCTTCCTTGCCCTCATTCCAAAAAAGGAAGGTGCTAACTCTCTTAACTTCTTTAGACCTATTGCTTTGTGCAATGTCACGTACAAAATAATCACTAAAGTGATAGCTGAACGATTAAAGCCATGGCTCAGTAATCTCATCTCTGAGGAGCAAGGGGGATTTGTTACAGGAAGGCAGATTTTGGATGGGATTATTATAGCGGCTGAAGCTGTGCACTCTATGGCGGCCTCAAAGGAGAAAGCCATGTTCATAAAGCTTGACATGGCCAAGGCTTATGATAGGGTCAAATGGAGCTTTTTGCAAAAAGTTCTCCAAGCTTTTGGCTTTGGGAGGGAGTGGATTAGTTGGGTTATGAGCTGCATTACCTCACCCTCTTTTGTTGTCCTGATCAATGGTGAACCTACCGATCTCTTCGGGGCGGCCAGAGGCCTTAGGCAAGGGGATCCTCTCTCCCCTTACCTTTTCATTTTGATGGCAAAGGGCTTGGGAAGGTTTCTCAAGTCTCAAGTTAGGCAGGGTCTGATTCAGGGTTGGAAGTGGGGGCATGGCATTCCTCCTTCTTCCCATCTCCAATTTGTGGATGATACGTCTCTGATGGGTGCTGCTAGAATTCAGGAGGCTATTAATTTCCGAAGGGCTTTGGATATTTATGTGAAAGCCTCAGGACAAAAGATTAATGAAGAAAAGTCTCACATCTTTTTCTTCAATACCCCTGCTCCCATTCAAGCTAGGATTGCTCGGATCTTGAGGTTTCAAATTGGAACTCTTCCTTTTGTGTATCTTGGAATCCCTCTTTCAGACGAAAGACTGTCAAGAGGTGTGTGGCAGGAAATTTTGGATAAATTTCGGAGCAAGGTGAGTCATTGGACCCACCGGTGGCTTTCAACTGCTGGTAGGGTGACTCTTTTGAAGTCCGTTGTCCAGGCTCTTCCTATCTATAGGTGTCTTGTACAGACTGCCCCGGCTGGTTTCATCAAGGACTTTGACTCCCTTTCCAGACAGTTTTTATGGACAGGTAATTTGCTTTCCTCCAAGTGGAGTCTGGTCAAATGGGATTGTGTTTGCAGATCAAAGCAGGATGGGGGCCTTGGTTTGCGGAAAACGAGCTTGATCAGTAGGGCTCTTGCTGCTAAGCTCTTTTGGAGATGGTGTACTAGCCAGGATCAAGGATGGGCTAAGATCCTTAATGTTAAGTATCTTGGAGGGGTGAATGGGAAAGATGTTCCAAGATACAACTTGACAGGAAGGGGATCCATGGTTTGGGATACTTTGAAGAAAGGAGAGCAACTTGTCAAGAAGGGTCTTTTCTGGATTTGTAATCGGGGATCAGATGCCTTGTTCTGGGAGGATTCTTGGGATGGATTCCCTCCTATCTTATCACAATACCCTCACTTGCAACCTCTTTGTGATATTTTTCTTGCAGCTGGCTGGAGTAAAGTTGAGGATTTTAAGGTGTCTTTAAGAGTGGGTCGTGGCGAGGGAGCTAGATGGAAAGAACCTTGTGAATGGCCTCCAGGGGGTACTGAGGGCGAGAGGGAGACTCTTGCTAGGATTCTTGTTGGTAGAACTTGTAACTCTTTGAGAGAACCCGATACCCTTGCTTGGGGACCTAATCCAAAAGGAAAGTTTTCAGTGGCATCTGGTTATCAAGAGTTGGAAAGATTAGCTTTTGATAGGACTGACAGTCCTTGGTGGAAGCAGGTCTGGAATAAGTCTGCTTGGCCTAAATGTAATTTTTTCTTGTGGCTTGTGGTGCAGAATAAATGCCTTACCTGGGAGAATCTTCAGAAGAGAGGCTTTCATGGGCCTTCTATCTGTATTTTATGTAATAAAAATGAGGAAAATAGCTCACATCTCTTTTTCCACTGCTCTTTCACCAGAGTTATTTGGCACTGGTGGTGGGAAGCTTGGGAGCATGCTTGTATTCATGCCAACTCTCTGGTTGAGTTCTGGAATAGTCTTGGTAGACCCCCTTCTAAGACCTCCTTTCTTGAGGTGGCTTGGGACATTGGTCCAGGATTTATTATCTGGCAGGTGTGGTTGGAAAGGAACCGCAGGATATTTCAGGATAAGTTGAGGATGGTGCAACAGGTGTGGTTGCAAGTGATAAATATGCTTCAGGAAACCCTGGCTGCGAAGTGTGATCTCTCTGAGGATATTGATCCTGGAGATGTGCGCGTGGTTCACAACTTGAATATTTCTGGTGCTGGTTGTAGTGGTGCCCTTTGTAAGAAGCAACAGGTTAGAAGTAAGCAGGCTAAACGCAAGGTTTGTAGGGAGGGAAAGTGGTCTCTCCCTCCTTTGGGGACTCTTAAGATCAATACTGATGGGTCTTCCAGGGGAAACCCCGGGCATGCTGGGGTTGGAGGAATTGGCAGGGATTGCTCTGGTGAGGTTATCTTCTTCTTCTCCTTCTATAAGGGGATACAGACCAACAACTACATGGAGGCGCTTGCTGTCCTCTTGGCTCTTGAAAGAGGATGTGCTCTGGGATGGAGTAAGATTATCTGTGAGTCTGATTCCCAGGTGGTGGTGGATATGTTGAATCTACAACGGATGGAGAATATGGATTGGCATCTGGCTGTGGTGGGCAGGCAAATTCTTAAGCTGAGTGCTTCTTTGGATGCAGTCTCTTTCTGCTATGTTCCTCGCGAGTGGAATAGGACTGCTGAATGCTTGGCTAAGTGGGCTTCAGATCACGGGGAGGGATGGATGGCGGGAGATTGGGCCCATTTGCCTCCGGACTGTGTTCAGGATCTTGAGAGGCTTTCCAAGGAGGATATGGATGATTAGTTGTGCCCCTTCGGGGGCTTCCTTTTGTTAGTGTTGTTTTCTCTTCTGGGCTTGTGGCCCTTGCCTTTGTACTTTGCTGTCTGATTCAATAAATTTTTACCCCTTTTATAAAAAAAAAACAATACATTTGATAGGACAATAGATTAAACTACATTCATTTGTTAATCTTTGTCATGTGGTAGTTGTAGTGTCACGTGATACTCATTACCATGCACGAGGGTATAAATTTGGTTTTATACAATTATATTTCATTTTACAAGGAGCAAAGTGTTATCATTCATCATGACTCATCTTTGTCCCTACAGTTGGGGGGCAAGGGTTAGGTAGCTTTGTGGTAGGTGCTTTCCTTTCTATAAAGGATCCCTTTGTATCTCCTTAAAATATTAGTGTAGCAAGTACACTAACATTTTAAGGGGGGCAAATATAACCCTGCATAATACAATTATTGTGTAAAAAATTATCTCTTTTAGTGATGATATCATACATCTCCTAGAAAGTGTAACCTCATCAATGATAATATCACATGGATTTTTATTAGGTGTGGCCTTATCAATCTATGTTAGTGTCTCCTTTGTGGTGGTATTAGGCTTTATATCCCCTAAAAGTGAGATTTATCATGGCATGTTATGTTCTCTTTGGCGGTAATAGTATGATTAGTATTCCCTAAAGTGTGATTTGTCATTCCAAAAATTTTCATCTCTTAGTGGTGGTATAATGTGTTTTATTCCCCAAGGTGTGACCTCCCATGTGTTTAGCAACGCCCCTTTGATATTTTTGAAGCGCCTTTTGTGGTGGTGTTGTTTATAACACCCCCTAAGGTGTGGCTTCATGATATTCATCCCCTGTGATGTTTGATTTGTGCACCCCCTGAGGTAATTTTGTGTTTGTCCCATGTGACATTAAGATTTTGTGCATCCCATGAGGTGATTTTTTTGTCCCCTGTGATGTTAAATTTTGTCTACCCCCTGAGGTGATTGTCCATCCCCTATGATGTTAATCTTTATACACTCCTTGAAGTGAGATTTTTTAATCTATAGTCCATGGATTTGGCATAACAAAACTTGTTGATTCATGAACTTGAACACCTCTTTGAGATGGCCACCAAGCATAACACAACTTGCTTGCCAGTGGAGCCATGTGTTTAATGAGTGTCTTAGCATAATGCAACTTGCTAGCTAGTAGAACCATATAGCTTGTGAGTGATTTAGCATAACACAACTTTCTAGTCCTCATGAGAGAATTTTTTTGTCTAATATTACATTTGAGATGTGGCATTTGTTATCTAAGATAAATTTCAAAACTAAGGTCTCTTTGCGTTATCGACTCAAATCCTTTTAGTACTAACCTTATGTTTTTGTTTTGTTTTTTGTGTGTTTTATATGTTCTCTTATGTTTGCATCATCTTTACATTAATGTCATTGTGTTTTTGTTGTCATGTTGCATTTCATGCATGTGTGTTATTCTGTCCTTATGTTGGTTTGTCATGGGATCTTGAATCTTGGGGGCTTGTGTACTCCCCCTAGATTAATTTCCATCCTATCTCTTCAACATTTTGATAATTCAACCCCTCTTGATATATTTCTTAGTTTAGTGTGAGTCTAAGTGTAAGTTCATACTCTCACTAAAATGGGGACTAAATGTAGCATCGTAAATTGTCACCCTTGACAATTTCACACTAGGTTTTGATCCCTCCTATGTACTTGGACCTAATCATGCTCCTAATTTCCAAAATTATGCATTACACGGCCCATTTTATCATTTATCAAAAAATCAAATATGAAAAACCAAAGTGTACATTTAATATTTTCTCTTGACACTTTAGATCTTGAAAAAGTGGATCTAGACAAGGGTGCCTTTGGCACCCTTGTCCCCTTAAAATGGCCCTAAATTTAAATATGTTAGTGTTAGCAAATTATTATTTGAAATTCAAATCCTAATTGCTAGCTATCAGGATTTAATTTTTAATAAATTAGATTAATTGCACATAAATACATAGTATTTTCATAATTTTGAAAAAGGAGGAATTAAAAAGCAATAGGCAATTCTACTGAGAAAATCAAGTGTCCTAAAAGTAATCAAGAGCAGAATTTACAGAATTATTGCAACATTCCATCATTCAAAATGCCAAAAATGTACCTTCGTAACTTTTAGATGCACCCCACAACTCACTAGAATCTACACTCCAAACTACATTTAAAGATTTGGGAGGTTGAATCATAAGGTTTGTCAATTCAAAACTGGTGATCAAACAATTTAATACTTTCATTATTGATATTGGAGCTTCAACAAATGATAGTTTATGCTCAAAACTTTGAGGTATAGCTCATCCATCATTTTTTGGCTATCCAAGTTGTATGTCAATGCTACTATAGCATCCAACAAACTCATGATTTGAATTCTTCATGAATTTTACATTATTGGTAGAGAGAAGTATACCACCACTTGACTTCCAATTTAACATGTTAGAGATATGGTTTTTTTTCTGAGCCCATCCATGTTGATGCACCCTTTTCAACATATCCCCTACTTCCTTAAATCACTTATCAAACTCAATACACATTTATCCCCTGCCTTTTATCTAGCAAGACCACACAATCCTAGAACTTTGAGGCATTTTTCTATAAATTATTCAACACATAGCAATAACCTTGCTGACTTTCAAAATTAAATAGATCAATTATCTAACCACAAGGTGTTTAAAAAACTTGGATCATTTTCATATTACTTTATATAGTAAACATTGTCTTTTGCATGTATTTGGATTTGAAGGTTTAGCATGGTCTTAGATTCATTTGTGTTTAGCATCTCTTGAAATTGTTGAGTCTACTCTCGAAAGATAGCTCATCCTTTGCACCCTTATCATCCTTGTATCGAAAATTTGTGCTCCAACCATCATAATAAGAAAACCATAAAGAGTATATCTCCCACGACATAAACACCAGGAATAATAGTCTCAAAGGAATTAGTCTTAATTCCACCCTTTTCCTCCTTAAGTTGGCCTTTGAATAACCTTGTTAGAGGTCTTGCTCTAAGACCAACAATAGAAATGTATGCTTCAAGTTCCCCCCATCTTTCAACTTTACGATCTTGACATGTCCATCCTCGTCTATGTTAAATCTAGTTACCACAGTCCCTTTGAAAATGTAAGGTCAGCATATTGTGATGTTTATTGCTCATCTTTTTATGATTGCACATAAGTTTTTCCTAAATTTCATTATCTCTTCCATACTTATTCCTTTATTTGATGGATCCAACAATACCTTGTGCATGTTGTCTTCTACTCAGTAGTCACATGACTGTGGCGTATTCCTATATATTTCCTTTTAATTTAGTTTGATCCTTTTATACAATCATCTTCGACCTATCCCCTTACACTTACTATCCTTTATATTTCTTGCAGATCTTGCACTGAGATCAAATATTTTATCAATAAAGGTGTCTAATAGTTTTCCTTTAGCCATTGAAAGAAGATAATGAAAAAACATTAGCTCTAACGAATGTTCAAAATGTTCCCCACATATATGGAGTTTCAAATCTTGAAGATAAGGTGGTGGATTCCATACCCACAATCATAAAGACTTTTCCCAAATTTGGATGTAGAATAGGCCCATTCCACAAAAAACCTCAAGTAATATAAACAAACAATGTACCACACTTCTAATGCCTCAATGGTTATTTGATTCAAATATTCTACAATCAAAATAGCCTCTTGTAATCTTAATATTCTCTTTACTATTGTTAAAAGGTATGGTGGAGCCATCTGTACAAGTGACTTCACAAGGCAAGTAAAATGCAATTTTTTCTAGATTGTGCTCCTTTGGAACCAAGCACTATATGGACTAGGCTTGAAGAACACAACTTCCAAAATAGAGATTCAATACTTTTATTTGTAATTTAATTGAGCCCAATGGACACATTACCCATTTATTAAGAAATTTAGCCACATTGAACACCATAGTGCATGAACATAAAATTTCTTGGTGGTGTCTAAGTTCATTTCCTCTAGATGATCTAGTTTCAGGAAGTTGACAGCAAGCCACAAAAGGAATCAACTATCCATGTTGCCTAAGTGAAAATTTGGTACCAACAAGATCATCTCTATATGATTCATGAGGGTGCATACATCTAAAGACTTCTTGGCTAGACTTTCACAAACGTCTCCACTTCATGACTCCCAACCTCACAAAACTATTTACCATAGTCCTCAACATGCCATTTGTAATTTCAAAAATTGAGCCTAATTGACCCCTCTAATTGCCTAAAATTATGTATTATGGAGCCCATTTGTAACATTTTTCAATAAATTGTATGTATTGAATAAATGCATCTAATTCATATGTTGCCCTCGACATTTAGTGTCCTAGAAATTTGGGTTGGGACCCACAAACCCAAGGGTGTATGGGCCCCCCTTCTTATCCAAGACATAATTTTTAATATGTTGTTGGTAGCATTTGAACATTCAAATTTCAAATTTCAAGTGTCGGCTTTCAAGATTTATTTTTTGAGAAATTAGGATAAATGTCTATGAATACCTAGTTATTGCATCATTTGAAATCTAAGGATTATGAACAAGCTAGAGGTGAGCTTCAAGAGCATTCAAGAGCAAGTCAAGAGCAACATTTTCAAATTTTATTATAGCAATTCAAGATCAAAGCATCATGCCGAATTGTAGGAGTTCATGTCATCATGTTGTCATTATTTTGTGAAGGCTAACACCTTTTTGTAGGTTTCCAAATCATTCAAGCATTCAAGCAAGGAAGATCCAAATACTCGAGGATATGTGTATGACTTTAGTCCTTCAAGGAAGCCATTGAAAGGTTGTGAGTTGTAACACATTCTAATTTAATCATTCCTTCCTTTCCATTATCATTTCTATCATTGACATTGCCACTGTGGAAATGGAAACACTTACCTGGGGTTCGACTGAGGCAAGTCCCTATATGGCACAACATTTTCCCTCTCTTTGAATGTGTAGGTTATAGGTTTGAAGAGGATTGAAGAAAGATTGAAGATCCATTTTGCATTGTTACATTTTTTGTCACAAAAGTTGTCAAGCCACAAAAACTCACCTATATATTTATCAAATGATATTTTGAAAATTTTGTAGATGGGAAACAAAAGCTCAAATCTAGCAATAGAGGACCCCAAAAGTAATTTAAGACACCCTTTCAAATACTCGGATGCCCTTGGGCATATAGGTCCTTGTAGGTACAACAAAACTAATTTTCATGAGTAGGTTTACTATCCTCTACACTTTCCAGATGTACCGGAAGTTGACTATTTCAGTCTATCAGTTGTCGTGATCTTGCATTTTAAATATTAGGACATATAGGATCATCAAGTTAATCATTTTGAATCATTTCCAATCTATTCTAACTCCTAATTAGATGTAGATCTAGGTCTAATTGGACGGGCTCCATGGTTGTCAGTCAATCTTATCACCTTGGTGATCTAGATCTCAATGAAACCCTAGGAACAAGGTCCCTTGCATCCTAGGTTATTTGCATTTAGGACCTAGGATCCCTTTTTATATGTCTCATTTTGGTGAACCTAATTTTTTTTACATAATATTTACCTTCTAAAATATGAAGTAATTCAACCCTAAATCTAGGTTTTGCTTGGCATTTCTCATTTAGGGTTGTATTTTTGCATTACATATTGCATTATAGGTTGCATTAGGGTCATCTCTAGATTATATTTACATTCAATTTGCATCCATTAGGTTGTTAAAGTTTGAAATTGTTAAATGCATTACATCTTTCATTTAAGCCAAAAAAGTGATTTTTTTTTACATTATTTTATTTCAAACTTGCATTGAATTATCATTTTCAAGATCTTACGTCTTAGAATCAACCAATTGTTTCATTATTAGATCTAAAAATTGCATTCAAAGTTTCCCCTTATTGTTGCATACTTGCATTTGAATTACATTGTTTTAAATTGAAGGAATTCTAGAAAAACAATCATTGTTAAGCCTATATGCAAATAGAAATAGCAATATTAAACATCAACATACACAGTCAATTTTTTAGTTTTTTGAACCCTTTTAGGGACTCAAATACCCTTGGGTGTCCCTGTCCTGCTACATGTTTCCTAGATAATCTCTACACATATTTCTATCTCTTTAGTTTCACTCTATTCCTACTTGTAAATGTCTATTCTAAAATTCTAAAATAATGTTATTGCATCTGCAAGAAATGTGTCATTTTGCTTGATTTGTTGTAGATTTGAGAAAAAATGTTGCAATTTAGATTTGTAAGATAATTTTTTACATCATGTTTTTGTTAAGAGGATAAAACAAGTTTTGAATGGACCTAAAACCATTTACAATAGGTTTTGAATGGACCCAAAACCATCAGGTTTTAAGGGGACCCAAAAACCACTCCAAGAAGAACAAGCTGCCTGAAAGATAGCATAAAAAACAAACAACAAAACAGGGACACAACAAGCCAACAACCAGCCAAAAGCCAGCAGGTTGCCCAAAAAAGAACTAAGATTTTACATGAATCTTGAACTCATTGGCTTTAACAAGACCAACAACCCACAAGGTTTTGGCAGGGACCTTAAACCCAGACCTGTGGATTTTGAAGGGATCCACAACCCTAAATATCCAAGTTTTGGTAGGGACCTTGAACCTGAGGATATAACTTGCAAAACATAGATCAGGCACAAAGCTCCAACTTCAGAAGTACCTAAGCCCAAAAAAACACCCTTTCCACCTCTATAGGAAAAGTCATCACAACTGTGCAGGGCTCCAATAGTGTTCTTCAAAAACAAGCTATTCTCTCCACCTCTATAGGAGAGAAACCCAGGCTCCTCCATACCATTGTGGCTACACCCACCAATATCTTTGAGAGTGAACACCACAAATATCAACTTGCTTTTCAAGATCTCCACCTCAATAGAAGATAAATAAAAGAAGACACCAAGAAGGCCATCAACAACTCCCATGCAACCACAAGATAGGGCTTCATCAACCCCCCAACAACTCTTCCATGCATAGCCAGTAACATCCCACTCCACCTCTATAGGAGAAAGGTCACTTCTAGCCACACCCATCTCCCCCTCAATAGAAGATAGGACCACCTCCATAGGAAGAGCCAAAGTAACCCAAAGATGCACTAAAAGAAGCATAAAAAGCAAAGCCATGGAACCAAGAAGGCAAGGAACAACATAACCCTCACCGCCAAGAAATATAGAGGTTAGAAGATATAAATAGAGGAAATCAGACCCCAACAACTAGAAGATCACAAACCAAAGATATTCCAAAGGAATCCAAAGCAAAAGAATCTCTCCCAGAACATAAGAATACACTTCAGGGAACAAGGAGAGAAGAGACATAAAGTGACCACCATTTTTCTGCCAAGAGGACAAAGAAGAAGCTGAAACAATCAAAGAAATCCTCAGATAAGAAAATGATGAGCTCTCCCAACAACTTCCAAATAACCTTGCAGAAAAAAAAGCTAGCAGCAAAACCCCCTAACAGGACAAAGAAGCCATAAAAAAGCAGGGCCCAAAGAGAAAGGAAACAAAAAACCCTCATGAGTTCTGAAACCTCCAATAGACAATCGAACAAAAGCCAAACTCCATGAAAGCCTCTAACACAGCCCAAGACCAGAAGGGAACCACGAGCTCCACCGTTTCCCTTAACCCAAGAAATGGCAGAAACTAGAAGCCAACATCTCTAGTCGAGCTGATCTCAACTCCACTCCCTGCAAAGACCTTGAAAACCCCACTAGCAGCTCCAAAACTCTCATTCCCTGCCACACCCATTGGAGCCAATCCAACTCTCGTGAACTCTGCCATAGCTAGCAGCTCCAGCCTAGCCCAAAACATGAATTATGATCAATCTTGTTTTATCATAATTAATGTGCTATTGTCAAATCTTGTTGAGCATTTTAAGGAAATTTTGTTACAAGCATATGAAAATGAGTTTATTTCCCCTATTTTTTTAGTTTCCATTGATCCCTCTCCCATTATCTCTCCTAGATGTGAGGTTAGCTTGGTGAAAGAGAATACAATCCTTGAAAATCATTGCAATCATGTCTATTCTTCTCTCCATACCTCATCTAAATGTGTCTTGATGTTAGAAGCTCCAATCATTGAGCGTCATGAGAATCTTATTCATTTCTCTCCCACTGAAGATATTATTGGACAAGAGGATGAAATCATTGATACGTTAATGGATTCTATGTATGAAGATGATAAGGTGACCTTAGATCCCTTCTTATTAGAAGATCATCAACAAGAAGTCAAATCCATTGAGGTTATGATTGCACAATTGGCTATTAGATCTCCTTTGATTATTGGACCTCCTCAAATTCCTTTTTAACCTTCTAAGAGTCCTCTAATTATTAGATTGCCTAACACTCCTTGTATATCCCCTTAAAGTCCTCTAATTATTGGACCTCCTAAGTCACCTCTCATAATAGGACCTCTTAAACCTCATGGCCATATCCTAAGCTTTGCAAAAGAACTTACTAGTAATCATGTGTTGAAACAACCAAGTTATCATATTGTAACTCACACATATAACACTAGAAATAATAAACAACCAAGACAAGCTTCAACATCCATTCTATTACCTCAACCATATCTGCCACTTGCACCTAATATCCAATAGCACAGTGGTAAAGAATATGATCTTGTTGAAAACATTCATAACACTCCTACTAAGATTTCCTTGTGGGATCTCATTCAAACATCACCTGCTTACCACGACATGCTTCAAAATTCCTTGTAGAAAGTTGTCCCTCCTAGTGCACAACCAAATGAGGTGTCAGCTTCAATTGAGAATATAAATTTACCTAGTATGGACATGTCTTTCATCAAATTGAATTACATCCTTTAGAAATGAAAAAATAAAATGATCCTTTGATGATATTGATTGTTATTAACAAGGTTGGGATTAGACATACCCTCATTGACAATGGTTTGAGGCTCAATGTTTGTAGTGTAAATATTTTGGATAGAATTGGATTGGATAGACTAAAATTCAACCAGTTGGCTTGTCTATTGATGGTTTTGATAATGTAGGAAAACAATTACTTAGTGTGATAACATTACCTGTCAAATTTGGTAAGGTTACGTTACAAACTCTCATCCATGTCATGCCCAATGATCTTTCATATACCCTTCTCCTGGGTAGACCATGGATTCATTAAATGAATGAAGTGTCTTCAACTCTTCATTGTCTAATGAAATACACTTACAACAAGGAGGCTTACACGATAAAAGTTGATCCAAAATATGAAAATTGTTTACAAACTGAGAAGGGAATAAAAAGCCCTTTGACAACATTGAACCAACTACAAAAGTGGAACCCTTACAAGTTGAGGAAAAATATAAGTGACTTTCACCCATGATAGTGTTGTTGGAGGATGATTTGGGATCATTAGATTTCACACCTACATTTGATGGGGAATACAAGATTATACAACCAAAATTGGGAAAAAATAAAGAATTTGTCATCATATCTACATAATTCGTGTCATGAAAAGCATTTGAGTCTA
Organism: Sequoia sempervirens; assembly: GCA_007258455.2. Lineage (NCBI taxonomy): Eukaryota > Viridiplantae > Streptophyta > Pinopsida > Cupressales > Cupressaceae > Sequoia > Sequoia sempervirens. The sequence goes on along the minus strand of VDFB02271358.1, from coordinate 1,249,215,426 downwards.
CAAATTTTAGCAAAGAAGAGGAAAACACAAATTATACATCCATATATGATGAGAATGATCATGAAAAACCACCATCCTCGAAAGAAATGGAAGCTATTTATGGAAGAAGAAATCAACTTTTAAACAATGTGGCTATAATGGAAATGGATGTGGCATTAAAGAACAAGGTATTTGTGTCCCTATAGAGCCTAACACACAAGGAACAACAAGAGGTCTTGGTTATCATCCTTCAAAAACATCAAAAACACTTTCCCTTAACCATGAGAAATATCATTAGTTGTTGCTCCTTGCCATGTGGTAGTTGTAGTATCATAATATATTCACTACCATGCATGGAGGTATAAACTTGGATTTATGCAACCATATATCATATTGCAAGGAGCAACATATCATAGTCAATTTTGGCTCACCTTTTGTCCTTACTTTTGGGGGGAAAGGGGTTAGGTAGCCTTGTCCTAGGTATATTCCTTCTTGGGATCCCTTTATATCTCCATAAAATTTTAGTGTAGCAAGTACACTAACATTTTAAGGGGGAAATATGGTCCCACGCTTGTTGTTTGCATAAGGGTAAATGCAAGAAGTTGGGTCCACAAAGAGGAAGTTTCGACCAAAAAAAGGCTAAAAGAAATGGATACCCATTTTGAAAAAAGCGAGTACCCATTTAGGAATGGAAACTCGAACCTAAAAAATCGAGTACCCATTCCAAAGACAAAACAGGTACCTGTTTTAAAATAGGTACGATTCTCAAAAAATTTCGAAAATAGAAATTTCTATAAAACGGGTACTCGTTTTAAAAAAATCTTAAAACGAGTACCTGTTCTAAAAAAATATAGATTTTTGGAAATTTTTGAACGGATAATGGGTATGCATTTTTTAAATCTTGAATCACCAAACCACTTTTTGCTTGGGATTTAGGCTCGAGAAATTTTTGGAAACCCGACCCTTAGCCTTTGACCTGCAACTAAAAAACTAAGGCAAATTGAAGAGAAATGTCCAACTTTGGCAATATAGCTGATGGAATTTTTTCATTGTTAATCTATGAAATTAAAACCCATTATAGATCACAATGTATAGTTTCTAAAGGTATAATTTTTGTTAAGATTGGATTATGTTTTCTATTTTTTAATTAATTTCTAAGCAAACTGGTCTATAGACTTGAAATATCAGGCTTTTTTTTTTTTGCAACAAAAAATTATATGACACCAATCTTTAGACAATTTTCTACACAATGAAAAAATATTCAAAAAATGTTTAGATTAGGTCCAATTATGTTGTCTGTACACCATTTTTAAAAACAATAATTAGGGAAAATAAAATTTAAAAAATATACAAAAAAAAATCATCATCAATTTCCAGGTATGGTAAAAAAAAGTGACTTTTAAAAAGTGGTTTTTATACATGCCTATTAAAATTTAATTTGCATCTTCTAGGTATTAGAATAAATTATATATTTGGAAACTAGATTCAAAATACTAAATTTCATATTACTAAATTTTTTTAAGATTCATTATGTAAATGCTTCAAATTTTTAGTCCAAGTGTGACAAATTCTAAAAAACAGCCAAAACACTTCCACTTTTTGAGCTTTTTGTAGACCTAACTTCTTGCATTAGCCCATAAGAAATGGTCCCTTCTTAGTAATGATAATATACATCTCCTAAGAAGTGTGACCTTTTAAACCAAAGTGTGGCCTTCCTAATCCATGTGACGTGTCTCCTTTATGGTGATATTAGGCTTAATGTCCCATAAGAATGTGACCTTTTCTGACATATGTTGTTCCCCTTTGTGGTAATGCTATGACTAGTGTTCCCTAAGGTGTGATTTTCTATTCCTCAACTAGTCCTCTCTTTGGTGATGTCATGTGTGATGTTCCCTAAGGTGTGACCTTCCATGAATTAAGAAATATCCCTTCGATTTGTCCTTTTTGTTTTTGACCTTATCTAGATGTCCTTTATTCACCCTTGAGGTCAGTTTTTGTGTGTACCCTTTGAGGTGAGTTTGGAATTTTTGCTTCACTTTGTTCATGAGTGTTGAACCTAGTGTGGCGTTGGCATAGCATGGAACCTTATCAAAGTTATCAGGGAGAATAATTCTTGGTATTGTTGCTTATGGGTACACACCTAGTGAAAAGTGGTCCTCACTAGCCTGTGTGCCTTCCAATTTATGATTCACTGAGATTTGCTACAATGTGAATCATGAATGCCTTTTAACATGGCCACCTAACATAACAAACATTGATTTCCAATGGATCCATGTGTTGCATTAGTGATGTGGCATAACACAACTTTCTAGTCCTCGTGGGAGCTTACATTTATTTGATGGATGGAAAACTTGGTATTCGAGATAATTTAAGACTGAGGTCTCTTTGCCTTATTGACTCGAATCTCTTAGTACTAACATTGTGTTTTGTTGTGTTCCTTTTTTGTGTCTTCTTCATGTTTACATCATGTTTGTTTTCATTTCATCATCATCTATATCTTCCATCGTGTCACGTGTTTTCATCATGTTTTCTGACATGTATGTTTGTGTATGTCGTCTTGCTACATATCAACATGTGTGTGTTCCTTTGTACCTATGTTGGTTTTCCATGGGATTTTGGATCTCGGGGGCTTGCGCAACCCCTTTGATCCTTAGTCATCCTATCTCTTCAATATTTGGACAATTAGACCCCTCTTGACATATTTTCTACTTTAGTGTGAGTTTAAGCGTAAGTTCATACTCTCACTAAAGTGGGGGCTAAATGTAGTGTCAAAAATTGTCACAAGTAATAATTTTACACTATGTTTTGGCCCCCCTAAATTATTGAGCCTAATTGACCCCTCTAATTACCTAAAATTATGTATTTGAGAGCCCATTTGTACCACTTTTTAATAAATTGCAAGCATTCAATAAATGCATCCAATTCATATGTTTCTCTCGATATTTAGTGTCCTAGAAATTTGGGCCAGGTTCCATACGCCCAAGGGTGTATGGGTCCCCCTTCTTAGCTAGGACCTAATTTTTAATATGTTGTTGGTGGCATTTTAACATTTAAATTTCAAATTTCAAGTGTCGGCTTTCAGGATCTAATTTTTGGTAAATTAGGATAAATATCTATAAATACCTAGTTACTGCATCATTTAAAATCTAAGGATTATGAACAAGCTAGAGGTGAACTTCACAAGAATTCAAGAGCAATTCAAGAGCAACATTTTTAGAGTATATTACAACAATTCAATATCCAAGCATCATGCCAAAGTGTATGCGAGTTCCTGTCATCATGTTGTCATTAATTTATGAAGGCCAACGCCTTTTTGTAGGTTTCCAAACAATTCAAGCAAGAAAGATCCAAATACTCGAGGAGATGTTTATGACTTCAGTCCTTCAAGGAAGCCATTGAAGGGTGGTGAGTTGCAACACATTGTGATTTCATCATTCCTTCCTTTCCATTATCATTCATATCATTGGCATTGCCATTGAGGAAGTGGAAACACTTACTTGAGGTTTATCTAAGGCAAGCCCCTATATGGCATAACATTTTACCTCTCTTTGAATGTGCAGGTTACAAGTTTGAAGAGGATTGAAGAGAGCTTGAATATCCATTTTGCATTGTTGCATTTGTTGTCACAAGAATTGTCAAGCCACTCACCTACAAATTTATTAGATGACATTCTAACAATTTTGAAAACGGGAAACATAAGCTCAAATCCATCACCAGAGGACTTGGTAAAAATTATTTTAGGACACCCATACAAAGACCAAGACACCCTTGGGAATATAGGTCCTTGTAGGCACAACAAAACCATTTTTTTTGTGTATTTACTGCCCTCTACACTTTCCAGATCTACTAGAAGTTGATTGTTTCAATCTTTTAGTTGTAAGGATCTCACATTTTTAATGTTAGGGAATATAAGATCATTAGGTTAATCATTCCAAATCATTTCCAATCCATTCTAACCCCCAATTCGATGTAGATCTAGGTCTGATTAGCTCACCTCCATGGTTGATAGTCAATCTTATCACCTTGTTGATGTACACCTCAATGAAACCCTAGGAAAAAAGCCCCTTGCATCCTAGGTTCTTTGCATTTAGGACCTAGGATCCCTTTTTCTATGTTTCACCATTATCATTGTCAACCTCTCTTATGACTAAGTTTTTGTAAAGAAAATACCCTCTTGAAATCTACAACTAGGTTGTCATCTAGCCTTTTGAACCCTTATGAAACTTGTATACTTCATGTAACTTTATATAGTTGTTGTATCGTATAGTCATGAATATCCAAGGTTTATAAAGATAACAAGGCACCATAACACTTAGGGGAGGATTTTGACATGGAATTAGGTTTTCATAACCCTACATAGGATTTTTAGAATCCACAAAAGATATAAAGTATTTTCACTGTTACAAATCTTAACAATAACAATGACTTGACAAGGGTTTAATCTTTCACAAAACTCAGTGTAAATTCTTGACAACACAAAGTAATATCTAGCAAAAAGTGAAAGATAAATGTATAAGTCTAGCAATGTGAGTGAAGGGAACACGTGTCTAAAACTTTTTCAATGTGAGCAATATTTCCAAAACTTCCTTTATTCTCTACAACATGCCTTTGTCTGTCTATTGTGTGTCTTCCTTATGTCAAAACTAAAGAGGACCCTTTCAACAAATATAGAAATTGTCAAGCAATGTGCCTCTATCTCTCCATGAACCAACAATGTGGTGAATCTATAGTCTTTGGAATCTTTTAGTGCCACTAGGAGCTCCTCCTTAGCAATGTTAAACACTATAAAACCCTAACTCTTTCATGCAACATGGGTGGAGTTTGATATTTCATAAGGCAAAAAAAATTATACCTTTTTTTTTAAATCTTGGCGTTGAAACCAAAACATAGTGAAAATAACATTTAATTTTTCTTGGCATTGAAACTAAAACATAATGAAAATAACATTTAATTTTCCATTTTTATTTTTATGATTCCTAAGACTCATCTTTCATTTGAATTAAAAACTTTTATAACACCTATATAAGATAGCAACCATAGGAAATCCTTTTAAGGCTTCATAAGAAACTACAAATTGAGGTGAAAAAAAAACATCAATAGTACTTTTGAGGTTTAGTTTTCAATTGAACTTGTTATCTAATCTTCAAATTAACAAAATGGTGCAAATGTTTCACTTATCAAAGACAATAAAAACTAATATAACACTCTTTTATAGGTTTCACATGTCAAAGTCTTTTATTTTCTAGTAGTTTAGGAATTGAATTAGTTAGTGATTAATCAAATTTGTGTCCTTTATATTTAGAGTGTGTGATTGGTATATGCTACCCCCTTACACCTAGTGCAATCTTAGGGATCAAAATCCTCATACTCTCCATTATTTTTTATAGATTAGAAGCTAAAGAATGTCAAATTGTGTGTATGCTCCCCCCTTACGCTTCATGCAATTTTGGATGACCAAAAACACTTGATATTTCCTTTTCCATTAGAAGGAATTCTTGAGGATTTCATCTCCCTAGGGGTGACCTCAACCATGCCTTTCAACGAGGTATATAAAGGGGGGAGAAAAAAAATTGTACCTCAATCTAGTCATTTTGTGTTTTGTGAATCCTTAGGGTCCTTAATGGTCCAGGACACAAGGTGAAGGGTTTCTTTGAGTGATTTTCTCCTGACCCACACTTGTAAACAGGTTAGTGCTCATAAATTGGGCCTCAAGAATACATGTGTCAATAGTCTTGAGAATATTGATCAATTGAGGATGGAAAGAAGATTCCACAAATAGAAATACAAAAGTGTCTTTATGGTACATACTCCATCTCACCAAAATGAATGGGTACCTAGTCATCGCATCCACCTTGTATATAGGAAAAAATATAGATACATAGCTCAATCCAAAGTGAAACCAAGGAAGCATTAACATTAATAGTATGATACCCTCCATAAGGTTGGCAAGGGAGAGGTATGGAAAGTCCATTGAAACTATGTGTCATAATATAGCACAAGAAGAAGAAGAAGAAATGATTTGATTCTTATTCAAAATTTGAGAAGGAATATGGTGAAGCATTCATTGCAACTTTGGCCACTTGTGTAAGTGATCATGCATGGTTAATTGGTTCAAGTGCATCTTTTTACATGACCTCTAATAGAGATAATTTTTTTTAATATGAAGGGGTGACCCGTATAACGCAGTGGTTGAAAAACTTACTTGGTGACGCTGCCACCAAGGTTCAAATCCCCACTGGGCTGCTACACTCGCAGGCTTTGTGCTTTTGCTGGGCTAGTGGACTCGCGGATTTGAACAACATTAGTGTTAGGCACCTTAAAAAAAAGTGCCCATTACCGATCCAAAAAAAAAAATTGAATATGAAGAATTTGATGGAGGTAAGCTGTACTTGGGTGATGGTTCTTGTTTAAATATTGTTGGTCATGGTAAAGTTAGAATCAGGTTTCTTGATGGTAGAATAAAAAGGATTAGTGGTGTGTTGCATATCCTTGGATTAGCATGAATTTTTTTATATGTGAGCAAACTAATAGATGCAAGTGTCCAGGTAGTATTTTTGATGCAAGATGTAACATGGTTAGAGGTGCTATGGTGATTCCTAGAGGTGTCATTTATGACACATTGTATAAAATTGATGCATACACATTTGAGTGCAATATTAATTTTGTGGAAAGAAAGATTGTGGCTACTTTGTTGGAAGATGTGAGGGTTTCAACTTTAGTGGATGGTCATGGCTTTTGGGTACCTAAGGGTGCTCTTTCTTTCGAATCAAAGTTACATGTAAAGAAGACTATATTATGGCACCAACAACTTGGACACATTGAAGGAAAGGGTCTAAGGACCTTAAAAAAAAAAAACGTTGTTGAAGGGTTGCTTGATTGTAATCTTGATTTGGATTTTTGTGAGTATTACATTTATGGAAAACAAAACCAGATTCAATTTTACTCTAGTTCTCATAAATCTTGTGGTGTATTAGATCTTATTCATTTTTATGTGTTTGGTCTTGTACATGTTCCTTCGATTGGAAAATTCACATATTATGTTTCGATTAATGATGATTATAATAGGACATGGGTATATTTTTTAAAGAGTCGATATGAAATTTTCAATAGATATAAAGAATTTAAAGCAATGGTTGAGTTTCAAACTAGAAAAATAAAATATTTAAGGACTAATAATGGCAATGAATTTTGTTCTAATGAATTTGATAGATTTTATAAATATCAGGATATTCTAAGATAAAAGACAACTCCATATTCTCCACAATAAAATGAATATGACACTAATGGAGAAGGCTAGGAGTATGTTGAGTGGTGTTGGTCTAGAAAAAAGTTTTTGGGTTGAAGTTTTTGCCACTCATTGTTACCTAATTAATAGGTCTCTTACATCACTCTTGTTGATTATACATCTATAGAGGCATGGTTGAGTCACAAACCTTCACCTAGACATCTTAGAGTTTTTGGTTGTGATAAATGTATCTTCGTTAGATATAGCTATTATGTGAAAGGATACAAACTTAAGGATCTTGTAGCACATACTGTAATATATAGTAGAAGTGTTATTTTTGAAGAAACTAACTCTCCTTTTATTACATTGTAGCCAAAATAAAACAAACAGGAAGATGTGATTCAACTTCCTTCTACACCCAAGAAAGTTGAATTGAGGCCCTTGGATTGACAAGAAGTTGAAGAGAGCTCATCTACCTCTGAATCTTCTGAAGAGAAAGAAGAATGTCCAACTTAGCTTGTCTGAAGGTCTACAAGGCATAAACAACCATATGAAAGGTATTCACCTAATGATTGGAGGTGTATTTTTTCTTTGAATACTAACATTGATGAAACTAATTTTGTAGAAGAGGCATTAGGTATGAATTATGTTGAATCTTGGAAGATTGTTATGGATGAAGAAATAGAAACTTTGAAAAGAAAGATAAATGAGATCTTGTACCATTACCCGAAGGACAAAAACCATTGGTTGCACATGGGTGTTTAAGAAAAATATAGGTCCAAATGGAGGTATTGAGAAGTATAAAACAAGAATGGTTATGAAGGGTTACTCTTAGGTTGAGGGTGTTGATTTTGGTGAGATATTTTCTCATGTTGCAAAAATGGCATCCATTAAATTCTTGCTTTCTATTGTTGCTGCTTATGATCCAAAGGTTGAGCAACTGGATGTGAAAATGACTTTCCTTCATGGTGATTTGGAGGAGGATATTTACATGATATAATCAAAGCACTATGTGGTGAAAGGTAAAAGTAAATTGGTTTGTAAATTGAAGAAATCTTTATGTGGCCTCAAACAAAGTACTAGGATGTGGTACCAAAAATTTGATATATATGTGTTGAGTTTGGGATTTGAGCTTTCTAAATTAAATTATTGCACATTTATTATAAATCTAATGGTGACTGTTTCCTATTTATTTCATTATATGTTGGTGATTTGTTATTTATTGGTAAATGTAAAGGGGTGATTTTAAAACAAAAGTCTTAGCTTGTAGCTAAATTTGAAATGAAATATCTTGGTGTAACTAAACACATTTTTGGGACAGAAATAAGAAGAGATAGATGAATAAAAAGCTATGTCTTGGCTAAAGTAAGTATGTCAATTCAATTTTACAGAGGTTTAACATGTACAAATGTAGACCATTGTGTGTTGCTTTTACATTTGGAACAAAGTTATCTACTTTAGATTGTCCAAGATTCTCATTGGATGTGGAAGACATGACTAGAGTGCCTTACTGGAGTGCACTAAACCAAATATTTCCCAAGCAGTGGGAGTCCTTTATAGATATATTTCTAATCTTAGTAGAATTCATGAAGATGTAGCTAAAAGAGTCTTCAAATATTTGTGAGGTACCTTAGAGTATTCCTTGTGTTATTATGGTAATATGGTGGGATATGAGCATTGCCTTGATATTTGTGGTTTTGTGGATTCAGATTGGGTAGATGATGTTCATAACAGAAGATTCACCAGAGCTTATGTGTTTACTTCATTTGGTGGAGCAATTAGTTGGATGATTAATTGATAGACTATGGTTGCTTTGTCCATTACTAAAGCTAAGTATATGGAAGCTACCCATGCTTGTAAAGAATCCATTTGGCTTAACATACTATGTTCAGATGTTGGAATTAAGCAAGGTATAACGATAGTTTATTGTGATAGTTGGTGTGATCTACCTAGCTAAGAACTCAACATTTTATGCCAAAACTTGTCACATCTCGCTTTGCTTGCATAAAATTAATTAATAAATAAATGGAATTGGTTAATACAATTGGTTGATTATCTTATGACTATTTGATAAATGTGTTTTTTAAATTAGATGTTATTTTTAAATGTATGAAATGAAAATTTTAAATGGAGATGAGATGGTATGTGGATGTGCTTTAGCTATGGTTTTATGGACTAACCTATTGACGTAAATTTGAGTACAAATGAGTGAAGGAACATGTCGAAGGTGAGAACATGGCTGAGGTAGAGATGACCTAGCCACCTAAAAATAGTTGGCATGATGGAAATCATACACACACACTCACGTAGATGCATTTATTTTTGTATTGTGTATGATATGATTTCGCTGTGTTATCTTGGTTATGTCATTGCTTTTGTGTGTTATTTTTTAAATTAATAATTATATATTATGGTTATTATATTATGAAAAATAAATTTAAATAGAAAATAAAAGTATGTCTTATGGCTATATTGTTTCAAAAATTAAATTAATTTGGTTGGAATTTTTTTTAATTTATATATATATATATATAAATAAATTTTTTCTAAAAGGAAAAAAAAAATTAAATTAAATAAGCTTAAATTTATATTAATAAAAAAATTGCATGAGAAAACATGCAATCAAATGTTCAGTTCTAAAAATAAGATTGAAGTGAAACAATTGCTTGAAAAACTATTAAAAGATAGAGCTCATGAAGGAAAAAATACAATTGTGGGAGGATGTAATTGACATTGACCAAGGCAATCGATAGTATTAGCAGTGGCTAAAGGGAATTACTATTGATTTGCTTGCAACTATAATCAAGAAGTTAGCGATACTAGGTAGGTTTTCACCATCTTTACACATCACTTAGTACTTTCAAATGATTCCTCTTTGCAATTAAAAATTGAATCATGTTGGACCCTTCACACCTATGCCATATTTCTATTGATAAGGTAAATAGATCACATATTGAACTTACAAATAAAAGGGACCTATAGTAGCTATATATAGTAGCACATAACATCAATATTAATGGATCTTTAATCAAGAAGTTTTATATGAAAGAACTAATTACATGAATCCATAATGTTTTGCTGGGAAGGATAGGTTAGGGAATAGATTGTAGTGCTCAATCCATTGAGTCAACCTTCCTTTTTGACTCACTTGCAACGTATATACCCTAGCTTTGACCATGTTCATGAGTAGTCATGGCTATTTATAAGTCTATGTAATGAATTTATGCATAATGAAAATTACCAATCAGGCATGCCAAAATATTATGAATTTATCATTATTGTCCAAGACCTACGTAATTATGTTTAGACACATAAATTTTGTGGACACCGATTTTGGCATCCAAGGTTCTTTGGCACTTCTAGGGTTTTTCACCTAAAAGGAGAGAGATGGGCCAAAATGTGTAATGTTTCCACTCAAAAATATGAAAATTTGGATGAAATATGTCTGAATGAAATGATATAAATGTAATAAATTGATAAAAGATATTTATTATTAATGCAAAACCTAAGAAATGCAAGTTTTTTGAAAACACATTGTGATATGCAAAATGACCTAAGAATGCAAACAAACAATAACATAAATGGAAGAGACTGGAGAGGTGCACCTGGAAACTAGAATGTGATGTAGAGAGGCTCTGGAATCCTATAGAATTTGTTGTTAAGGACAACTGGGACACTTACGCCAAGTTGGGTGACTTAGTCCTATTTCGGGGAGATTTTGCCAAAACAGGTTTAAGCCAAAAGGGTATCCAAAAATATAGAAATCACTTTTCAGGCCTAGTAGTGGGACTAATTCACCACTGATGGTGACTTAGTCCACCTTTAGCTTTCAAGACAAGAACCTGTAGCTCTCGGTCTGCAATCCTCTTCTTGACAGGTGTCTGGTTTTAGAACTGCAAAAATTGGGCTAAAAAGGGTCTCCAAGCTTCACTTAGGGATTTGTTGACTTGAATGACTTTGATGAGTTGAAAACACCTTTTAACACCTTTCTCTTTGAAAAATATGCATACAATACCTGCAAAACACACATGCAAAGAGGGGAAAAAGGGTTAAGGGTTAGTCAATAGGGGTTTGCCTTGGTCAAACCCCAATTTGGTAATTAAACCCTTGAAAATGAAATGAAATAGAAAGAGAATGATGAATGAACAACATGTAATGCTACAACTCACCAAACCCTTGATGTAGAAATCTGAAGATATGCAAGTAGATGCTCCAATGAAGACTTGATAATTCTTAGAATGCTTGAGAATTATGGATGATTGCATGCTAATGTGTGGATGAATGTATTAGACTAATTGGGGTGAAAATGAGAGGAAAACCCTTTATTTATACTTGATTTTACAAAATTTCCCAAAAATAACACATCACAGGCCGACCTCAAGGTTAAGAGAATAAAATCCCACCAAAAAATTAAAATAAATTTGCTTTTTGTGCCTAGTGGGACTAAGTCGCCCCAAGTGGAAACTTGGTCCCACTAGGGCAATTTTACTAAGTGTCAGGAATTAAAGTGCATTTAATGATGTTTAATGGGATTATTCTCCAAAACACACTTAAGTAAGGTCAGAAGTGCATTAATGGGCCATTTATACATAAGAAGGGGTTGAATTATTAATGACAAGCCTAGAAAAGTGTGAATTTGTTAAAACTCTTTACAACACTTTGAAATAAGACTTGGTAAGTGATAAAAAGAGGTTATTTAGGTGAATTATAATGAAAAGGTCCTAGAAAAGTATGAAAGTGGGTTACAACACTTCACAACACTTTTACAAGACATCCTAGAATTGTTAATGATTCATAAGGACCCAAGACCTAATGTGAATGTGTTGACCACATTACAAAATTAAATCTGGGAAAAATCAAGCCAAAGTCCAAGAAAGACTCAAATGAGTGTAAAAATGTCCAAGTATATATTTTTTGGTGACACATTAAGCCCTCACTTTAGTGAGAGGATGAAATTGCTTCAAACTCACACTAAAGTAGCCCAACATGCATATCAAGAGGGATCCAAATGCACTCATGTTGGTAAGATGAGACAACGACAATCAAGAGGGATGATCAAGCCCCCAGGATCAAGATCCCATGGTAAACCAAACATAAACACAAAGGAACACACGTGACAATGATGAAAAAGAATGAAAGAGAGAAAAAGAGAAAGAAAGAGAGTCAAATCAAGCTTCAATCATTTTTCCATCCCATTATGGATCAAATCTAGGTTGTTTGTCCAAAGGAGAAAATGTATACTCACTCTGAGGTGATGAAACTCATGGTTGTCCATCGGGTGAGAAGGCCCAAAAGGCGAGAAACATACACTCATGGCTGGTATGCACTCACACACACGTAGGTGGCTATGGGGAAACTCATGCCTCAGAATGGGCTTCCCGCTCAACCATACCATATTTATACCTCCTGATAACTTTAATAAGGAAACACAAAAGAAAATGACATTTTGAGCTTCACGAGATAAGCAAAACTTTGTATGCTTAGAGCTCATGAAAAAATGTGATGGCTCCACAGGCATGCAAGTTGTGTTATACAATGTGGCCATATAGCAAATGCAAAATGCAACATCCAAAATATGTTCAAAGGAGTCTTTTTTAGTTCATGTGAGGTCTATAACTTAGGAAACATTGTGTCTAAAGTCTCCAAGAGAGGACCAATCAAAGAATAGAAGATTCACAACTTAGGGGATACAGTAAGTCACATCAAGCCACTAAGAGGAACGTAATATGCTAAGATAGATCACACTCATGAAGGAAATCACACCTAATGTCATCCACAAAGCGACAAAACACATCGTATGAAGTAAAAAGGTTGCACTAAGAACCAAGAAAAAAGGAAAAATGCAAAATAATAATGCCAATGTATGCCCCCACTTTAAAGGAATTGCTACACACCGTTCTGTGAGCAATTACTTTAAAGTAGTAAATGAAAAATGCAAAAATAAAGAAGACATGAGAGCCAACTTAGAAATCCCTAAGCCAAGTCATATGTTTATGAGTAAGGCTACATAATGTGAGAGAAAAAGGAAAATAAAAGGAAGGGATTGCCCCAAAAATGAAAAACACCAAACACATAAGGGATCTATGGATTTGGGGTCAGTATGTTCTTTGTTGCAATGTTTTGTTTTAGAGAGCCCAAGACTGTCATCATTCCCCGAATACATAAAACTGGAGGAATGGCACAAAGAGAGCGAAAACAAAGAAAAAGAAAGATTCATTTGGGTCAACATGGAAGAGACATAGGATGTCTCAACACTTTACATCATCCCTAAAATGGAAACACAAGCAAAAAGAAAAGGACAAAAAAAATGGAAAAGCTTTCGGATCAACATGAGAGAGACATTTTTGTCTCAATGCCTTGTGTCATCCCCAAAAGGAAAAACACAAGAAAAAGACAAAATAAAAAGGTGAAGGTGATGCACAACATATAGAAGAATGAAGGTACAAATAGAAGAATGTCACAAAGAGAGAGAACATCAAACATCACATCACGAGGGAGCACGATACACACATACATAAGAAAAATAAAATGTAAAAGACTAGTAAGGAAAATGCAAGTCAACCATCGAGCAAGTCATCCACCTCTCATTCTCAGTCGATACAAGAAGAAGGTGAATAACACAGCTAGGGGATAATGACAAATGCATTACTAGGAAAAGGCTATAAATTTCTTGCCCCCACTGAGTGCAAGACAAGAATGAGCTGAGGTAGGTGATGGGAAAGGGTCATGTAATAGTGAGAAGGGAATGTTCTACAAATATTACATGAGAAGGTGTTGGATGGTGGTTTATGGATTTATTGGATAGCAATTATCACCATCAAAATGATACTTGCTCAATATTTATTTTAATTGGCAACATTCATCACTTCTATGTCCAAGAACGCGATGATATGCACAGTGTGGTACATTAGCATATTTAGGATAGATCACCAACCTATTCATAGGTGGTAATAGTATGAGTCCTTTATTTAAAATGATTTGTAATTTACTTTCACATTCAAGTGGTGGACAGAGAGGAAAATTTAGTTTTTGTAACTTGTAAGGCCTCTTGTGTTTGCTAGATTCACCCTTTTCTCAAATTGGGGGAGGAGGAGGACCAAAAGTGATCCTATCATCCTTGTCATTGTTTGCAAGTAAGGGTTGTTCACATGAAAGGAGAACATTCAAATTGGGAGGGGAGTCAAATATCACCATTCCATCATCACAAAGTCTCTAGTATTCTCTTGGAGGCTTGGTATCATGAGGAGGATCTTGATATCCTAACCCTGTTGTGTTTTTGTCTTTTAGATTTTGTTCTAAGAGTTGATGAATGTCATGTTTAGTTGTTTTGTCACATCCTTGTTTGCTCAAAATAGTAAAACCTTTTCCATAGGTCTCTTCAAGGTTAATTGGAGTATGAGTGACTTTTTTATCATAGAATGGTTGAGGGGTTGCTTGTTTAGAAGAACTAGGTTCACCTAAAGGAGGGAACTTAGGTCCTTCGTTTGTTTTAGGATGTAAGTAACCAAACATATTAGGAGGTGGTATTGTAGGAAGGTCTTGTTGTTTCATGGATGGATAAAAGGATGCATTGGCTTCGAGGTTGTCAAGGCATTCATTTAGGAATTTATTCATGCTATCATCATCTTCTCTAATGATGTAAACATCATGAGGAGGAAATTCATGAGGAGTTGAAGGAGCATGAGGAAGCTCAATGTGATTAGGATTAGTTCCAAAGGAACAACTTCACATGTCAACTAAGGATTTTAATGGCATCCAAAACTTATTAAAACACATAGCCATGATGCAAATGAATAAAAGGAAACTAAGTGCAAGAAATTGAAGGAAACAAAAATTCTAGAAACAGTAACAGAAATGCAATAACAAAAAACAAAAATGCAGAAAATGCTCTAAAAATTACAGTGCATAATGTGCAAGAGAACTAAGTTGCCCAGTGTGGCGAATTAGTCCAAGTAGTGATTTTTTTGAGATTTTTTCAAAAAATTTAAATGAAATTTTATGATTTTTGGTTTTCAAATGCAGGTATAAGATGAAAATGCAATTTTTTTAATTTTTTAATGAAATACAATGCAAAAATGTAAGCTATATGAGCTTTTCACTAATTCAATTTTTAAAACCCTAGGATGCAATTTAAACAATGTAAAACCTAATGCAATGTTGATGCAAGTTATTCCTAGGATGTAAGTGCACTTAAAATTAGAAGTAAAATGTTCTAAAGTCGGGTTCACCAAAATGTGGAAATCGATTTTGGCATCCAAGGTTCTCTAGTACTTCTAGGGGTTTTCACCTAAAAGGAGAGAGATGGGCCAAAATGTGTAATGTCCCCACTCAAAACTATGAAAATATGGATGAAATATGTCTAAATGAAATGATCTAAATGCAATAAACTGATAAAAGGTATTGATTATTAATGCAAAACCTAAGAAATACACATTGTTTGAAAACACATTGTGATATGCAAAATGACCTAAGAATGCAAACAATTAATAACATAAATGGAAGAGACTAGAGGTGCACCTGGAAACTGGAATATGATACAGAGAGGCTCTGGAATCCTACAAAATTTATTGTTAAGGCCAACTGGGACACTTATGCCAAGTTGGGTGACTTAGTCCTATTTCGAGGAGATTATGCCAGAACAGGTTTCAGCCAAAAGGGTATCCAAGAAATACAGAAATCACTTTTCAAGCCTGGCAGTGGGACTAATTCACCACTGATGGAAACTTAGTCCACCTTCACCTTTTGGGATAGGAACCTGTAGCTCTCGGTTTGCAATCCTCTTCTTGATAGGTGTCTAGTTCTGAAACTACAAAAATTAGGCTGAAAGGGGTCTCCAAGCTTCACTTAGGGCTTTGTTGACTTGAATTAATTTTATGAGTTGATAGCACCTTTTAACACCTTTCTCTTTGAAAAATATACATACAAGACCTACAAAACACACATGTAAAGAGGGGAAAAAGGGTTAAGGGTTAGTGAATAGGGGTTTGCCTTGGTAAAACCCCAATTTGGTAATCAAACCCTTGAAAATGAAATGAAATAGAAAGAGAATGATGAATGAACAACATGCAATGCTACAAATCACCAAACCCTTGATGTATAAATCTAAAGATATGCAAGTAGATGCTCCAATGAAGACTTGATAATGATTAGAATGCTTGAGAATTATGGATGATTGTATGTTAATGTGTGGATGAATGTATTAGACTAATTGGGGTGAAAATGAGAGGAAAACCATTTATTTATACTTGATTTTACAAAATTTCTCAAAAATAACACATCACAGGCTGACCTGGAGGTTAAGAGAATAAAATCTCACCTGAAATTAAAATAAATTTTCTTTTTGTGCCTAGTGGGACTAAGTTGCCCCAGGTGGTGACTTGGTCCCACTAGGGAAATTTTACTGGGTGTTAGGAATTAAAGTGCATTTAATGATGTTTAATGGGATTATTCTCTGAAACACACTTAAGTAAGATCAGAAAGTGCATTAAGGGGCCATTTATACATAAGAAAGGGTTGAATTATTGATGACAAGCCTAGAAAAGTGTGAGATTTTGTTACAACTCTTTACAACACTCTGAAATAAGACTTGGTAAGTGATAAAAAAGATGTTATGTAGGTGAATTATAATGAAAGGGTCCTAGAAAAGTGTGAAAGTGGGTTACAACACTTCACAACACTTTTACAAGACATCCTAGAATTCTTAATGATTCATAAGGACCCAAGACCTAATGTGAATGTGTTGAGAAAATTACAATATTAAATCTAGGAAAAATCAAGCCAAAGTCCATAAGAAAGACTCAAATGAGCATAAAAATGTCCAAGCATACATTTTTTGGTGACACAAATTTTAATATAATATATATATATATATACATACACACACACACATATATATGTATAAATACATATATGTGTATAATTACATATATACATATATACACATGCAGACATATATATGCATATACATATATATACATATATATACATATAACTAAGTAAATAATGACACAAATATGCATCACATGTTACAAATTGTTCTCTTGTGGATTTAACCTACATGACAATAAAAAATAGTTAGTGTTCATGTTTATTTAACTTTGCATGAAATTGAAAATAGTAATACATGCACATTAATTCACACATAGATTTGGAATATCATTAAAGATCTAGTTGCATCTCAATAATTTAGATACATGTCTTGAGTCAAATTGCATATCAATTATACATTTGCACTCTTATTGTGCATGAAATAACTACAATGACAAAAGGTCTATATATAGTCATATTGCATGAAAAGAAGAGTAATTTACTTTATGATCATACATCTTCTATGTGTGATTTGGCTTACCTTCTAGGATGAGTGTTAAATATGGGCTAATAGAGAGAAGTAAATTTTATTTTCCAAATCTACCTATCGTTTACAATTTAAAATGGTTTGGCCAAAGCTATGTGTATCATTGAAATAGATGGATGTTTTATTTTATTCTCTCTACCATATCTTGATAGTAGGTCATAACATGCTCCTTTATAAGATGTATGTAAGATATATTAGGTTGCATCGGATTCCATTCTACCAACTGTTTCCAGGTTGCTAGGCTTCTCATGCAGGGTCGAGTATTCTTCAAGTAGAAATAATTTTGATAAAGCGTAATCTTCATGGTTGGGTAGAAAAGTGCCTCAACCATGTTTTCATCTCTTGGATTTGTGGATGAATATTTGGTTAGTGGCAGTCGAAGACTCTTCAATGGTTGTGTTTCTTCTCTATCTCTACTTGTATTTGTTATGACCAGATGGGCATGAGAGCCTTAGTCATATGATTGTATCTTGTACTTTATGATACTTGATTATATAATACTCATGTGATGATGTACCTTATTTCTTGTATTTTATATCTTGAATGAGACACTTTTACATGTGATATGTAATATATCATTTGTGTATATATATTGAAGTGTTTCATTTTATTTCCTTAATTATGTAAACAATGAGCTATATTTATGCTAATAAGATAGTTTAGGGTTTTGAACCTTAGAAAACCAAGCACAATGATGTACAATATCATTTTATGGTCAAGGATGGCAGGGTGAAGTTGGTTAATGTAAAGACTTTGGTGAATATTACAAATTCTTTAACTAAGTTTGTGAGCATAGAGAATTATAGATGGTGTTAAGAGTTTATAAGCCTCATGGCCCCTAATGATTAAATTATAGTGTTAATACTCCCTTTTCTCTCGCAAGGTGTTTGAAAAGTGGGATAATGTTAGGAAAATAGTGTCTCAACCTTGCAATTAAATGAGGTTACTATTTATAGTGTATTTGAGCACATATTGATGCAAAAATTTCCCTAAAGCTTTAGATTGGCTAAATAAGCATGCTCATAAAGTTTTGTCACAAGATCATGTTAGGATTAGAAGATATTAAAGTTATCATTTTTAAAGTTTTAAAGTCCATTTTGAAGGCCTTAAAGGCATTTTTGGGCTTGAAAGTGGTTGTAACTGACATATAGCTAGTTATAGCTTGGTAGAGCGCTCCACCAGCTTTTTGATGGTTCAAATAATTCATCAATCAAACATTTGAATCAAAAGTTATTACCTCTAAAGTTGGGTCTCATGAAATGGGAGATGTAAAAACATGTTGGACACATAAATGAGTTGTAAATGGGGAGTTACATGTGGTGGTATGAATTTAGACACATCACAAGCATCTATTATTGGAGATGAGGATGAGCGCCACTTTTTAGGTGGTTTTAGCTTATGGTTTTGTAATACCATTTGACGATTTCATGTATTGTATCTCCTATATATTAGGTGCATGAGATGAAGGTTGTGTGTAAAAGTATTATAGCTATTGAGTTGTCTCCAAATATTTGGTTGGTGATATTATTGTGAGAAAGCTTGCTCTGCAAGTCTATTGTAATCTTGTTGATTTATAAATTTAATATATTGGATATATTTTGGAGTGTGGAGTTTTTCTCCCAAAAGGGTTTTCCCCACGTAAACCATTGTGTTGTGGTATGAATATTGTTTATTTTTATTTTTGTTTAGGTTTTTGTAATTGTTCAAATCTGAAAAAAGTTTTTACACTTGACCTTCCTCTCAAGACCAGTGTAAGAAGTTGTTTTTCTACCCTAGCTTCCTCACATTGGAGAGAGAAATTTTTTCATTTTCTGTCCATCTTCTTCATAAAATATTTCAATCTATTCTTCAAACACATTTTGTAATTGTGGTAGCAAACTGAAATATCTAATTTGATCCAACTTGCTTTATGTATCATGTTGACTAGTCTTGATTAGGTGCTTTTGTTTATCAGCCTTAACTTCTACAAAGTTTCCTCTTCCCTTCATTACTTTTGTGATCACAAGTAAGCATCTTGATTTTTAAAATATAAATAACACAATCTCAACTATTCTTATTCGTATCATTTGCTTTTGGTGTCTATGAGAACTTTTCTATGGGATGTACTATGCCCAATGTTCTATGTAGTAACTTTCCTAGATTTTAACCTCAAGTAAAAAGAGTAAGCATCTATCTAATAAGAGCAACAACAAAATTATTTCAAAAGTATAAAGATAATCATGCACATTTGAAATAATATCTTTTCCATTGCATTATATCAAAGCATTACAATTTTCAAGTAATGTTACTGTAGACATGTAAAATTGACCTAACACTTATCACACATACTAAATGATATTTTCACATCATCGACATCCTTATCATCGAATATCACTGCATTTCACGTCAATTGCATCAAAAACCCTAAATTCCTCTATTAATTAAATAATACGACATTATTTAATTAATTCACTTTTTCATCATCTTTGACCAATTAAATAAATTCCATTTATTTAATAAAGTTCTAAAACCCTATTTCTGCTATTTAATTGAATAATACAACATTATTTAATTAATTCACATTTCATCAATTTTGACCAATTAAATAAATTTTATTTATTTAATAAAATCCTAATCTAATGTTATTCCTCCTGATTAAGTTAAATAAAACCAATTATTTATTTACATCACTAAATCACTTTATTCCCCTAAGTTGATTGAATCATTAAAACATAATAATTTAATTAACTCAATTTCTCTCCAAATTTGAATAAACTATTCAAATCATCATAAAAAATCAAATCAAACTAATGTAACTTTATTTGAAAAAGTCAAACTTGATTTGCATGTTCAACTCCAAAATGAATTAATTAAATCAATTAATTAATCATTCACATCCACTTTCCTGATTGAGCAAATTATGATCCCTTGATTTCTCAATCTATTCTTGACTGATCAATCTATTTCTCAATCCCACAGATTATTCAATCTATTTCTTCAATCACACTAATCATGTAATCTATTTTGTACAAATTATGTCCATCTAAATCCTCTCAATATCTTTCAACCGTCGATCAAAATATTCTACTACACAATCCTAATCGTCCATTTCAAATCATAAATTCTATATAACAAACATCTTTCCTCACAAAAAAGGGATTGAAGAATCAACCTATCTTGCATAATGAAGTACTACCGAGATTGTAACCAACATTGGCAATGCTTCAACACATCTCTTTGCTCAACACACACATCATTCTTCAAAGCTTCTCGCATGCAACAATGGAGGCTTCACAGTGATATGAACAACCTGACATCTTGCGAATACACTCTGACATGGGATGGTAAGATTGTATTACATTTTGAGTTCAAGTTTATTGTCTTCTTTCAATAACATTCTTGAATTTATTAGCTTTATAGTTTCATTTCGTGAGTGAAGGAATAGATCTAGATTTATTGTTTTTGATTTAGATTAGTTTATATTTCATTACATTTATCTTGTTTACGGTCTCAAATTTCCCCCCCACACATTCTAGCATGCTTGATGGGACCTCGGTCCTTAAAACTAACAATTTTAGGAGCTACATTTGAAGTTGCAGGTTCTAGAAGTGCTCTGGAAAAATCTTCACGCATTGTTCCAGAAAAAATTCACACTTTTTGTCATAGTTCTCGCCTTTGATCTATTTTTTGGTGCACTTGACATTTTTTTTGCGCTATTGAATTTTTTCAACACTTTTGTCTTTTGACATAGGGTGCTCTTGATTTTTTAAACACCTTTTCTCTCTGACAAAGGGCACTTTTACTTGTTTCTCTACACTTTTTCCCTGTTAACTTGTGTACAAGATCTGTAAGTTGAATTTTGATTTTTAATGCTAACAGGTGCCCGATTGGAATGTGTGACAGGTACTAATGTGTGTGTATGCAAGATTGGTAGAGTTATGAGAAACCATTAACACTTTTTTCTATAGGGAAGATGAACAGTTGAAGAAATTACAATTTTCACAGCTTTCTTTAGTTAGGAAATTTTAATTTGGTGCTTAAAAAGAACTCACAAAATAACACATTTCGATTTAATTGCTTTAAAATGAATCTTTTAATTTTTTCTTATGTTAGAGAATGATTTAATTTGGTGCTTAAAAAGAACCCTACAAACAATGCTTTCAATTTAGTGCTCTAAAAAAATGAATCTTTCAAAGCTTTGATAGATAGAGAACACTCAATTTGGTGCTTAAAAAAACCCCACAAACAAACACTTTCAAATTGGTGCTCTAAAAATGAATTTTTTGAAGTCTTCAATTGGTTTTGCTCTGAATGTTTGATTCTTTTTTGACCAAGCAATTTCCCTTTGTTGACAAACACTCAAATTCATTTTATTGACTAAATAAGAATAGGATCTAGGAACACTCAAATTTTGGGCTTACAAATGAACAAATCATTCTTTGTTTTGCACCTTTGCTATCTCATCGACTAATATCCAGAACACTTCCATTGGGTGCTTTAAAAATAATAACTGCTAGCTTGTACACATGTTAAATTAATTTTTTTTTGTGGATAACACTGCTCGAGGCACTTAAAAATAATACTACAATGAATTTCATATGGTGTCTTACGTGTTTGGAAAACTAGGTGACTATCCTCTCCCCTCACACCTTTTTGGCGATCTTGGGTGATGAAAATCATCTTGAGTTTTGCACTTTTTTTGAAGCATACCTTTTTAGAGAGCCTACATTTTGAGACACATCCCATGCTAGAGAACTCAAAGGCGACCCAAGCATTACTTTTTTTTGGTCCGCTATATAAATATGGGTGTGAATAAAGTTCTCACCCATTGGGTGATACTATTTTATACAGACACATGTCTCCCCTAGTATCTGTGTGATACGTTAAAACTTGAAAGGGTTGGGAGGACTCTTAATTTAGTGAAACACCACATGTATAGATGTCTGAATATAATCCCAAAATGTTACTAAGATCCAAATGTTTATAGAAGCTACCCCTTTTATGCAAATCATACTCTGAAGTGGTGCATCAAAATTTACTTCTGAGAAGTTACTAAGTCTGACTAATGGTTGAGCGTAAAAATCCTCTCCAATCGTCGAATGTAAAATAATCCTTTTGAGGCATGAGGTAAGCCCACCTAGGTAGAAGTGTCTATCCCTAGGATGTACTTTGTCTTCATAAGAAATTGCCAAATATGTTCATAACATTAAACATTATGCTTGAATTTGAAATGAACATATTAAAAAAAACACTAAACATGATAGTCAAATCACAAACCCTTTGACTTAGTGTATTCTTTCAAAAGAAGCCCTATATTTGCACTCCTTATGGATCTCCCTAAAGGTTTCTGAATATTCAGGATTTAATTTCAGGCTACATTGGCTCAAAGTAAACGTTGGAAACTATGGCTTGGGTATCATGATTCCACAACTTAAAGCCATAGACATACAAGTCACACAAGTACATGCTTTTTGAGTCAGTCAAAAATTGTTGTATCACTTGCCACATTTGGAAATAGATCAAGATATCCAAAAAACTACAAGAAAAACATCAATGCTACTGTCAAATACTAAAAATAGAAGACAAGTTTGAATAGAGGTCACTTTTGCTATTATTTCTAGCGCATTTGACCAAGACTTGGTCACACTTGCCAAAAAAAGATCGCTTTTGCTCTCTGTCTTGAATAAACTCAACTAATGAAAAACTGTTGCATTTGAAAAAACTAACGCATCTGCTAGAAAACTGACTGCACTTGATATTTTTATGTCACACTTGCTAAAAATTTTCCAACACACTTGTTAGGAATCTGCTCGCACTTTCCAAAATAGCTTGCTTTTGACTGAGTAATTCACCACATTTGACAAAAACATACAGAGGCCACACTTTACATTTCTACTCACACTTGCTTCTTAAAATCTAGCACACTTGACAAATTTTAGGTCACATTTGATAAAACTGGCCGCTCTTGCTCACAATTTGTCGCTTATGCTCAAAACCCATTGCTTCTACTCTATCTTGCTAAAAATCAAAAGGACGATCTAAAGTTGCTTACAGGATCCTTGTAGAACAAAAAAATTGGAAACCCAGATACATCATATAGTCCTTCATCCACTCTCAACATTCCATCCTACTTAATCAAAATCAAAACAAACAAACCTAGATTATTCCCTCGCCCACACTTCTAAGATATTAACAGTTACTTGAACCTCAAGGCTAGTTCAAGTAAGCTTTTTCGCAATATATCCTCTAGAAGAAGAAGTAAGATATCAATTCAGGCCTTTCAACATTTTGAGTACCATGAATAGTGTCACTTCAAAATAACACTCAAACTATAGGGTCTTGAGATTCATAACAACCATATCAAAATATCCACACTTTCACCTTATGACCATTTGGTGACCAGTTGCTCTAGTTCAATAACTGAACCTTACATCACCCATCTTACAACCAAGTCTCACACACATTAGAGGTGAACAAACTAATATCATTAGCAATTTAAGGAGCTTCATATTTGAGAAGAACAAAACACCAAACTAGTGGAGAAACATAACATACTAGATAAAGAGGAAGAGAAAGAAAACCTAGCAGCTGGAAGACCCTTGTTACCACCTCCTGCATGGCAATAAGTATCCATCCTTCATGATCTCCAGTAAGAGATAAATCTTTAAACAAAAATCCATATTCCGACTTTCAAAGAACCGTCCTAGTCTAAAGTTTTTCAAAGGGCACATCTTGATAACTTATCGCACTTGTGACAATTGAATAAGACATTTCTATTTACACTTTTTGATGGGCCAACTAGACTTGAATACTCAATAGAAAATCTAAAAAACTAAAAGGCAATTTCATTTTCCTTAAATAGAAAATCCAAAAAAAACAAATGCATTCTTTTTCCATAGATAGGAGTCACGAAAACGTTCACAAAGGCTTGGCAGTTGTTTATGACAACTACGAGATCACAACATAGAAAGAACATGGAAGCAAACAAAAACAACACTAGCATACCACCAACAAACACCATGAACAACAAAGGTGGCCCATGGGGCTATAAACCAAGTGACCTTGAAACACCCCAAAAGAGACCCACACACAAAGACACATTTAGCGAGGAAGAGATAAACCGCAAATGATAAGAAGTGATGGAACAATCAAACCAAGACCCAAAAGGAGTAGTCATAGAAGAAGTAGATACTGAGGAGGAAATAAATAATGAAGAATTGTTTCAACATTCCAATAACCCCAAAGTGCTTAGACTGATGGACAAATTGTTGAAAAAGGACCCAAATTCTTACTTCTTCAAGTTAGCACAGAGTGGTGCTAAATTGCTAGTATACTTTAACGTGGAGGCTCTCAAAGATCCTAACCTTATTCCCTTAGGGAATAACTCAGTTGTGAGATAGATATATAAATCCACAAAAATTCCAAACATGCAACCTATATTCTCACAAAACAAAGGTCAACCAATGGAAAAATTGTTGTACAGAAAACCAACTCAAATCGAACAAGTAGTAGTGACCCAATAGTATCAAGGAGGTCCATCCCAATACATACCACAAAGCAACAATCCTCCATCGAGACAATACATACCTCAAAACACTTTTTATGTTGACCCTTCTCAAAACATGCAATACCATCAAAAAGGTGGACCACAGGGTCCCCTTTCCAATCAACAGTACCATCAACAAAGTGTACTACAAGGTCCCCTTCCCAATCAGCAGTACCATCAACAAAGTGTACCATAGGTCCCCTTCCATATCAGTACCAACAATAAGGTGTGCCATAGGGTACCCTTATGAGTTCATCCCATCAACAAGGTAACCTACCAACGCACCATTAGGGAAACCTTCAATATAGTTCACCCCAACAACAAGGTGTGCAACATGGTACCCTTCTTATTTCATCCCCTCAACAAGGCAACCCACCAATGCACCATCAAGGAAACCTTCAATATAGCTCATGCCACATGGTACCCTTCCTAGTTCATCCCCTCAACAAGGTAACCCACCAACGTACCATCAGGGAAACCTTCAATATAGTTCACTCCAACAACAAGGTGTGCCACATGGTACCCTTCCTAGTTCATCCCCTCAACAATGTAACCTGTCAATGCACCATCAGGGAAACCTTTAATATAGCTCATCCCAACAACAAGGTAACCCACCAATGCACCATCAGGGAAACCTCTAGCATAGTTCTCCCCAACAATTAGGTGTGCCACATGGTACCCTTCCCAACTCATCCTATCAACAAGGTTTATTGTTAACGCATCATCAAGGGAACCTTTGAAATATTGTGTCCCAACAAAGTGTGCCACATGGTACCCTTCTCAATTCTTCCTACCAACAAGGTGTCCTGCTAACACATCAATAGGGTAACCTTCAGTATAATTTTTTCCTGACAACAAGGAGCTAACCCTACCTACACTCAACAAGGAGCTAAGCCTCCTTACATTCAACAAGTAGCCAATCCTCCTTACAATCAACAAGGACCTAACCTACCCTATGTTCAAAATGGCTACCAAGGTTCAATACCCCTGTTCTATCCAACTTATGACCAAAGAAATGTTGTGGGACAACAAGGCTATTACACACTAGACTTGCAAGCAAATGTACCAAAGATTGAGATGGAACTACAACTAGAGGTAATGAACTAAAGAATATCGGACATGCAAGTAGAAAAGCAAAAGAAGACCTATAACCTTTAGGAAATATGTCTATTCCCATTTGATCATTTCATCACTTTGCTACCCTTTCCAAAAAAAATTGAAATACCCAAGTTTGATAAGTACAAAGGAAGAGGAGATTCAGTAGAGCACGTATGATATTTTTTAGTATCATGTATGGAAGTACAGAACAATGATTCTTACCTCATGAGGCTCTTTCCACGTATCCTTACAGGTCATGCTATGGAGTGGTTTTCCCATCTGTCACCAAGAATTAAAACCTTCGATGAACTAACTAGCAAATTAATAAGCCACTTCTCATTCAGCATAGAGTAAGACATCACCATCATAGATTTATCCAAAATTAAACAAATTCAAGAAGAGTCCTTTACCTCCTACCTATAGGTATGGAGGCACAAAGATAGTCAATGCAAATGGCCCATTCCCGACAAGGAATTGGTAGATATCTTTGTCTCAAATGTCCTACCTGATATCAACTACCAACTCACTATGTTATGTCCTGCAAACTTTGAAGAAACTATTGAAAAAGGATGACATATTAAGAGATCCCTCATAGCAAGGGGAGTCCTTAAATTGAATAGCTCAAAAGATAGTCCCTCTAGTTCAAACGATAAACCTAAGATCTAGGAAAAGAATGAGAACATTACAAATGGTGGAGTAGTTGATGCTAGAGCACTATGGAACACATAAAATACACCTCAAAATAAACTACAAGTGGCACAAATGAGCTATATTCCAAATATTACACAAAATAACCAACTTACTTATCCCAAGAACAATCAGGTAGTCAACCAACAAACGAATCAAGGAGGGAAACAAAAGCAATATGATCAACCAAGGAGGTAGTTCATAGTACTATGCGAGTCACTTGAGACACTCATTCATAAGCTAGTACAACAAAACCCATCAAGCTTAATGATCACCCAAAATTTGAGGAACCTAGCTTCAAAACACCATGGTCTAATGAGAAGGACTTGCGCGAATTCCACAAAATCAAAGGACACACAACAAACAATTGCATGAGACTCAAGGACCTCATCCAAGACATGATAGATAAAGGAGAAGTGGATGTCAAACATCATCCCAAAAATAAGGACCTTCAAATATGTACACAAACCCAATCCCAAACAACACTAAAAGGAACGACAAAGGAAAGGACCAAGATTACCACAATGCTAACTACACGTATGGTGACATAATTTTAGGAACCCTCTCACATGTTGATGACAATAGGGAAAATGTAGTGACTATAGGAGGTGGAGGAAACAATTGTAACATAACTACCCATCGTGGGAGAGTTACAATACAGGGAGCCCCTCCTAAACCCACGGCTAAGTCATCAAATGACTACAACATTGTGGAACAACTGAAGAAGACTCCAGCCTTAATCTCAATCCTAGAACTGCTAAAACTATCACCTGCCCATAGGGAGATATTATAAAAAGCATTGGAAGCATTGTTCCCTAACGAACTCGATCCTAATCTGTTCCAATCCATGGTCGGAAAAATCACAGCCAAGTCTTTTCTGAGAAAGATATTACACAAAGGGAATTCCACAACCAAGCTCTCTACATAGAGGTTGGTGTTCACAAAAACATGGTCAAACGAGTGTTGATTAGGGAAAAATTTAAGAAACCCCCCCTCGGTAAAGGTGTAAAATCCTGGTGAATCTTGTATACTTCCCGATAAAAATATTAATTTTAGTGGCGAATTTTTTCATTTTTCGTGAAAAAAAGATGTCCATTGGAAAATCTTTTCTAATCGCTAAAAGTTTGTGGAAAATCTTGGCAAAATACAAATTTTTTAAAACCACTAAAATTTTTCCATTGGTGATTAAAATCTATTTTCAAACCAATAAAATATTTCAATTGGTGAATTAAACTTAATATCAAAATAATAATAAAAATGCAGCGACAAAGTGTCACTGTCATTGCAAATTCACCAGTGTCATCTCTATAGTCAGTAGGTCAAAGGTTTCAAAACTTCAGACTTTGGTTCTAAGGTTTCACGTTTCAATGACCATGCAACATTATGGACCACGATCATTCGATGAATTTTTGATGGACAACTGTAGTTTCATTTTGGAAGTATATCTCTCAAGCACTAGATTTGCAAACTGAAACCTC
Organism: Sequoia sempervirens; assembly: GCA_007258455.2. Classification (NCBI taxonomy): domain Eukaryota; kingdom Viridiplantae; phylum Streptophyta; class Pinopsida; order Cupressales; family Cupressaceae; genus Sequoia; species Sequoia sempervirens. The sequence goes on along the minus strand of VDFB02271358.1, from coordinate 1,249,187,080 downwards.
TGGAATTACACTAGAACTATTAGATTTTCAAAAATCAACGGTTGAGATTTTATTAATTATTTAGGTTTTTCGGTCATCATGCTCTTGTTTAGTGTTTACCATTTAATATTGCCTAGCTAAGACCAAAATATTTTATGACAAAGCCTTAAATCTTAACTCTTTAATCCTGAGGGTTGAGTCTCATCAACCTAGCGATGTCCCCATTTTAAATTATGCACGTGCATAAAGTTTGTTTTAAAAGAAGGATCGTTTGATGAATTTTCGATGGACGGCTATAGTTGCATTCTAGAAGTAAATCCTTGAAGTACTAGACTTGCGAATTGAAACCTCTAGAATAACACTAGAACCGTTAGATTTTCAAAAATCAATGGTTGAGATTTTAATTATTATTTTGTTTTAAAAATGTTAAATGTTGCTTTTAAAACTAATAGTAATTATCAACATATAGTTCTGATCATAAGTGAGAGAAATTTATTGTGACTTATTAGTGGACATTGATAATGATTCAGGTAAAATGAGACATTTAATTCTCTCTTTTCAATGCATCGAAGTACTTTACCTTTCATTTATTCTATTGAAATTCTCAAATCTTGATTTGGCTATGGTACTGGCACGGATTAATGCCATATGAATAGCCAGAGTGATTGATTGGATAGCTTTATATTGAAAACTGCATGATGTACTATAGAATCATAGATGATGATGTCAATAATCCATTGATTTTGACAATTGACAACTTGCGTGGCACTGTCGATTTGAAAATTGATAGCTTGTCAACTTGAGGTACAGTTTGCAACTTTGCATGTAGCTAGCTTGAGGTACCAATTAAGTTGGATTTTTGGTTTGCGTGAATCACAATTATTACTAGTCAGTGGTAACTATACACAACCTCACACGTGACATGTGTGAGGTGTACAAGGGACCAGGATGGTAGTGGCACTTTTGGCCCATAAATAAGGATAGTGAGCACAACTAAAATCATTCATTTAATTGTCATTAGGTTTTTCATTTTGTAGGGTTAATAACTTAATAAGGATTTAAGAAGAAGATGATGTGGTGTTATTAGGGATGCTTTAAATTCCCTGCCTCCAGTTATGTAGTTACAGAGTAAAATACCAATTTCCTTCAAGTTCAAAATGGGTGGAATTGGAAAGAAGTTGATTTGGTTTACCTGACTTCTCAGACAGGTTTTAAACCAGGATGATGAGCTCTGATGGACATAAGTGCTATCTCGATGCATGGAGGATGCAAGTTGAAGATGGGAGCAGTTTTACTACCCCTCATCGTCTGCATGGTCAGCCAAGAGAGTCCCTTGCATTTATTTTGAGACACCATGGCCTACCAAGCAAGCCCCATGCATTTATTTTAAGTGCTCATCTTCTACATGAGTCTGGTTCTGAAAGGGGCTAATTACATTTTGTATCTTCACAGCTCCCATTTCCCCACTTTGATTGGGTCCCCTTTCCCCATGCATTTATTTTCAGAGACCATGGATGATTCAGCAAGTCCCATGTGCTTATTTTTAGAGCTCATGGTTGACCTGACAAGTTCCATTTATTTTTAGAGATACATGTATCACATTTACGTTTTCAACTTTTCACCAGCAATCCAGCAGAAGCTTGGAACTTGCACTTACATTTGTATTTGTACTATGTAATAATGTGACATTGTAATTCAATTGTAATAAAATAAATGGTTGTACTATTAATGTGACATTGTAATTCATTTTATTAAGTCATTTACAAGTTAATTGCTATTAATGGTTGTAATTCATTTTATTAAGGCCTTTGCAACGTTAAGTTTCTGACCCCTTGGCCTTGATGTCAATCCTAGCGCATTAAAGTTTAAAGAAAATTTAAAACACATGTTGTATATTTGGTTTTGTTGAGCTTGGCTAGTTTAATTTTCAACTACTATTGGTAGCTCTATTCTTGTAATTCTTTTGCTTTGTTCAATACAAAAAAGAAGTTTAAAGCAAATTTAAAACACATGTTTTATGTTTATTATTTATATCATAATTACTCAACCGTTCAATGAACATTTGATATATGGTTGTAGTTGCATTCTAGTATGAAATGCATAGAGCGCTATGCCTGCAAACTTAAACCTCCAGAATCACCCTATAACCGTTAGATTAACAAAGATCAACAATTTAGAATTTGTTGTCAATGCAGGAGTAAATCATTAATGGCTTATTTTAAATGTTGTTAGCCATGTACATTGACTACCTAATTGTGTACCATGTAGTCCGTAAGTAACGAGTAGATGTTTCGATGTCATTCAGTTTGCTCATTGCAGTGCACCACCCTGTTCTGGGTTCCACAGTTTCACTTCCAACAAAGCCATTCTAGTAACCCAGTTTCAAGTTTCAACCTAGTTTCAACTTCAAGAATCAAAATTCAAAATTTGGGTAAGTTAAAGAATTCCTATGGCTATGTTTCATCGCTTGACGTTTCTTAAAATCTTATTTTGTCAAACTTTGAAGTTTAGGTTTAGGGTTAAGAGGCCTAAGAATTAATAAAAAAATTAAGGACTAATAGGGAATTCACAAATTTCATATTGTTGATTGTATCAAAATGTCTATCACTAGTACCACTAGAGCAATGTCGGATAAAAAAATACATTATGCAAAATTGCTTAAAACCCCAGGTTGCACTAATGAATACCATGATATTTATGATCCTGAAACCTATGGTAGGCATACCTCAAAACTTAGATTTTCAACTAAGAATAAGGCCTCAAAGGAAATGCAATTGCAAGTTAATAGTATCAGTGCATAGTGGGTAACTGGATTAGGGCGCATGATGTTACATGAGGTTTTCCCTTGCCCAAAATTTATCATGGTCTATGCCCTAAATTATGATGATAAAAAAAGAGCAATTGTTAATAAACATTAAAAAGAAGAATTGTTATCCATTAATGCAGAAGAAATTGGAAAAGTGTTGGCCTTGGGGTTTACAACCGACGAATTTGGAAATGTCCACATTGACCTAGAAAAGCTTGCTAGTGATTATGAAGCAGTGGATGAAATGGAGAAAAAATATTTCTTAAATAGAATAGTTCAGGATAGAAACAAATTGAAAGGTGATCATAAGCCTCCTTATGATTTGGATATTTTTAAACCATGGGTTCAAGATACTATTTCCATGCTAGCATTTTGCCTTAGACTGGATAGCAATTTGGAAGTGGGTGCATGCCTCCTTGAAATGGTGTATAATATCCATTATGGTATTCCACATGCCAAATATAATTTTATTGAGCACATTGTAGAATCCATGCATAAACAATTTTTAATGATTAAAGGAGGTTCCACCAAGACATTTAGGTTCACAGCCTACTTGTGCTATCTTTTTCTATTCAAATTCAAAGGAATGTTCCAGACCAACAAGCTTCAGATTCAACCCTATGGTAGTAATCTTGAGCAAAAGAAAATGGCTCCAGTATATGAATGGACCACTGTTATAAGGTTGTATGATTCTCGAAGGAACTACAATCATTTTGTAGACTACTTTTTGGCTCCATTGCATCAAGCAATTGCATGTAGAAATTGCATTCAACTAGGAAAAGAAATACAATTGGCTGATTGGTACTTAATGGAAGAATATATTGTGCTAAGATTTTATGGATCGAAAGTACAACCATACAAACTTCCAATACATGTGATAGAAATATTTTTTACTTTGGAATATGTAAGGAAGATGTAGAGTATTGATGAAAGACACTTTAGTGGTCAGGGGAAGAAGACCTTATTTCCTTCTTTACCTTTTTCATGTGGAGGGATGACATTCGAGAGAAAAGATTTATTTATGACACATGATCTTTTGAATTTTTTTTATTTTGATGCTATCTTTCACTGGCAGTATGATCCATGTGACACCACTGAATCAATGATTGTGCTCAATAAGAATGTTGGAAGTAGAATTCAACATCAAAGTAAACCCTTGCTTGAAAACTTGAGAAACAAGGATTCTTGGGATGAGGCCAAAGTAGCAATGGAGAAAAGTGTTGCTGAGAATGGTATTTCTTTTGAACAATTGTTAGCAGAAATTATGGCATTGCATTGAAAGACAATTAGGAGGTACAACAATTTTAATGAAAAAAGTCATAAACCATCTAGTAGAGTAAAAATGCCAGATTCTCTAGAGAAGGAAGTTACAAAAAAAAATTGATCATGATAAAAAATTACTACCTTTTAGTCTATGAGGAAGGAGTTAGGTGATCTAAGAGCTCTTGCAAAGTATGGAGATAATGAAGAAGATCTTGAGTTTATAAAATTATGGAATATAGAGCATCTGAATGAAAAAGAAGATGAACAAAGTGATGATGATAGGGAAGAAGAAAGCCATGTCAATTTCAAACTTGGCTTAAGTGAGGCCACAAAAGAATCATTTACTACAGGAGCAACCATAGCTAAAAAAATGGGTTATGAAGGTAGTGGTTTGGGGTCCCAAGGACAAGGAATTCCTATAGTAATAGATGTACAACATAGAAACCAGTTGATAAATTTGGCCTTGGAGCTAATAAAGTAGACCAAGGGAAAACAAGTAGAGTCAAAATAATTCAATTAGTTAGAGCTTCAAATCCTTGTCCTCATGGTTAGACACAATCACAACTAGGACATTCCCATGGTGGAGGGCTTAGTGCAACTCACACTGCCTTTGGTGGCGATGGTATGGGTAGTAGTACTAGTAGTGGTCAACATGTGCTACAACAACAAATTACACACAAGAGGACAACAACACAATATACCACAAAAACACTAGGTGATCAAGGCATACAGAAGAGGCAAAAGATTTTGACAGATCCAACTCCAAGTCACACTACTAGTGGATCCACCACAAAGGAGTTATTTCCAAGCACCCCCCCAATTCCAGTTAGTCTAGTTGTGAAATCATTAGCAACAAGTACTCCTATTCCTTCACCATTCAAGAATTCCGTTATTCCTACATCCCCAGGTTTTGATTACATTGAAGAGTTTAAAAAGAAATCAGAATTGAATAAAAAAGAAAAGACACAACGGATGGAGAGTGCATCTGCTCTAACTTTAGAGCTGCAACAACCATGGTATTACCCACATTTGACACAAGTAAAGAAATCATGCAATACACAATTCTCATTCCCATAGTTCAAAACAAACCAACAAATTAGATGGCTCCATCTAAATTCGAGGTGAACAATTTTCAATTGGATTTTTCTAGACTCAAAAATACTGATAAAATTAATGTATCAAAGAAGAACAATGAATTGGTGTACACATCATTACTAAAGCAATATATAGAGAGAAAAAGGTTGTAGACTCAAATTGAAAAGTTACAGGCAGACCTAGCAAATGAGAAAGCAAAGAGGAAAGCAACAAATAACAAGAGCAATGAATTAGGAAAAAAAATTAAAAAATCACCTCTACATTAACAAGCAAAGAGGATAAGCAAAATGAGACTGCAGTGAATGAACTGAAGCAAAGGCTAGATGAGAGCAACAAGAAATATGATGAGGAAAAATCCACTTCAAAAAAATTAAGACTAAGCATTGCAAATGGAAATGCACAGTGGGAACAAAAAATAGAGGAGAGAAAAAGAAATGAAAGATTGAAGGCAGAGCTGATGGAAGCAAAAAATGAAATTAAGTCTTCTCAAAATAAGTTATCTGCATTTTGTAGAAAAACAATAAGGCATATGAAACAAAATATTTGGGATGAAATAATGCAGGGAATTGATCATTTGTGTGACATGTTTCAATTGATTGATGCTATCAGACAACATCATAATAAGCTCAACAAATATTTAATGGAGAACAAAAATGTGTTGGCATTAGATAAATCAACAAATCAAATTTAACAATCAATCTACAAAGCTAGTGACAATGTTTTGAAATCAAAAGGGATTACTAATCAACTTGCTACATCAATAACGTTGTCATCTTTCATTGAAAAGTGTTTGAGAATGTGTGAAACAGAGAAATATTTGCATTTAGCTACAAAAAAGATGAAGGTGGTGGATGAAAAGTTAAGGAACTTCAAAGAGCTTTTTTTACTAGAGGATTTTGACACAAATGAGCGATTCGTTGGAAAAAATGATTTCAGAAAGAAGATGGAGGATGCAAGGAAGATTGATTTGGACCAGTTTCCTCTAAACCTAGATGTGGTGACCTATTTGGATTCCATCAAATCATTGCTAACCTTGAATGCAAAATTGACCGAAGAATCCAAGACAGGTTCCAATTTGAATCATGAATTGTTAACAAATCTTCAAGTCAAACAACATCAGTTAGAACAAATGAAAATTCGAACACCTAAAGAGTGGAAGTTGCTAGAAAAGGTGATGCAATGATTTAATTTTTTATAATATGAGTTTCCAAGTTCCAACTCAACTCTATGAAGAGTTGTCTTTGAGAAATATTTTGCATTTCCAATGCCTCTATGTATTCCTTCATGTGATAATCAATTTAAAAGCTCAAATTCAGACTTCAGTAATGTGTTGATGTTCAATTATCTGTATTATTTATTATATCATTTGAAGAAAAATTATGGTAGTGGTTTCAACTTCTAGATACAATTTAAACAATTGTTGATGTTCATTGTTGTATATTCTACTAATACTATTGTTAATATGTTATTAATATAATAAGCATTGAGTTGAGTGATCAATTGTTGAGCACATGCTCAAGTTTTACTTTTAACACAATTAAAATATGAACTATAAGGTGATTATAATTTTAGGCATCCATAATCTTACTAAAATTGTATTACAATTCACACATCAATACTCAATCTCCATGACTACTTCGCATATCCACTAAACATTTATATGAATTCATGTCATGGATTATCTATTATTGGAATTGGAATGATGGATTTTTGGTTAGTTTCATTGTTACGGTTACTATCACTCAAAGTCGTGGTTTTGGTGCTTTTCCTAACCTTAGTTGCTAGTCCTCAAAGTTTTATAACCTTGTTGCGGAGCTCTAAATTTTCATAACTCCCCAATTTCCCAACATGGTTGATGGTTCACTTTGTTGAGTTGCAAGTCTTTCTTGGTCATCTTTCTAGTCGGTGGGTTGGAGGTTTGTAAAACTTCAAAACTTCAGACATTGGTTCTAAGGTTCCAAGTTTCAACAACCACGTGACATTATGGACTTATCTTGCTTAACCTTTCAAAGGCGCTGTCATCTAACACCTCATTGAATGCTATGTATGGACTAATGCAAAATATAAAATATAAAATATCACAATTTCATGGAATACAACATAAAATATCATCAACTACAATTTGACTTTGGAATATTTTCACTAAGTGCAATATAAAATAAAATATCATGAAGTGCAATGATCCACAATTTCATTGAATAAAATATAAAATATCATCAACTATAGTATGGAACAATGGAATTTGATCCTGGGATCCATGAAGTGCAATATAAATACCTCTGCTAATTCTCTTTCATTTCCCAAACGGACTTGGGGTCCTCAAACTGATGTTCATCATCAGATAAAGTAAATGAGTCATCTTGAATTTGATTCCAAGTCCGCTCTTCATTTTCTTCAGCCTGTGTCTCAAATTCAACATTCATTGTGTCATTTTTGTCAATGTCATCTGTCCAAGTCCCATTGCCACTACCAATGCCACTAGTACAAGCCTTTAGAATTGGAGTGGTGCACAACCCAGTCCCTCTTCTTTCACATGTGGACCTCCAAATTGTGAGTGCCCTTTCAAAAGGAAAATTTATGACATTATACATGGTTCCTTTCATCCTCAAGCAATTTTCCAAATTATTGTCTAGCTTGTTTCTTAACTTTGATTTCAAAAACCCTAATGTACTGAAAACTATCTCATTCTCCACCAACCTGAATATCATTGTTTGACATAAATCAACAAGTTTGAAATATTTTGATATCAAACCACGCAATATTTCACTCTAACCTAAGTTTGTCCAAACCTTTTTTATTGATCCCAGTTCAAAGGCCTTGTCCTTGCCAATGGATTTATACTTGTCCTTCATAGCTATTGCAAAAATCTTACATTGTTTTCTAAGCTTATCTTCATCTAAAATTCCTTCTATTTTTTGCTCATTGTATGTTATAGTTTTCAAAAATTGTTCAATCAATATTTTTACCTAAGCATGAAAATATTTTGGGTTATCTCAATTTTCCAAAAATTGAGGATACACAATACTCATGGCTTCAAGTATTTCATGTCGAGGGAATCTTTCACGAATCTTTGAGGAAAGATATTTTTCAATTTGCTTCAAATTATCACCAATAGATTTAACAATGCCTTTAAAATCTTCCTCGTTAACAACTACTTCTCTGCTAGAGTGCTTGGCTATCTTACATTGATACATTTGTATCTCATATCCACGTACAAAAATACATAAGTACCCGCTTGCATTAAACTATAAATAATTATTAAGATCATTCAAATCAGTAATTTTCCACCACATGAAATAATTTGTGCCATCTTGTGTTAGATCTAGATATAGGTGATCGAGGGCCAAGCATGTATGTTTATGTAGATTGACATATTCATTAATATACATAGTTCTATCTTGGGCTTTCTTCACAAGATCGTTCACCACATCCAGCATGGGGAGAAGACTAGTTAAAGTCAAGAGTGTCTCTATATCGCTTAACCTATGTAAGAGGCCAGGAGCTTTGTCTACTATGTTGCAATTTTCATACATCACTCCAATCTAGGATTGATATTCTAAAAGAACTCATTGCGATGGTCCATATAGGGAGATCCATTTGGTATCAAAATCCTTGAGAATATTTTTTCCTGGTGTTATTCCCTCAACAAAATTTTGAAATTCTGTGAAACATTTAGGACTTCGACAGAAGTATGCATGGATCTCGTGGACTAGATTTTTGACTTTTGATATAGTAGGAAACTTGCTTACAATTTTGAATGCTAAATTCATTTTGTGGGCCATGCAATGAATGGAAAGCATGTATGGTGCACAAGTAGTTTGTAACTTTGTGCAAACACCGATCCTTTGAACTTGCATCACTGCAGCTCCATTAGCTCCTACACACACCAAATTTTTCACAATTGTCAACTCATCCATACCTGCAATTTCATTCAAAGATTTCTTGACTAGTTCAAATATATTTTGCAATGTTGAACTATCCTTCATTTTATGAACACAGAGAAGATGAGCTTGGAAAACATGTTGTACAGTATACAAATGCATACAGACCCAAGAAGTATTGTCTACCATAGTAACTTCATCTAAAGATAATGCAATGAAATTTGACTCTTTTACTTTATCCTTTAAATCTTCCTTTTCCACTACAGCAAGACATTTTTCCCATTCCCATCCAGCATTTATTGACCAATGTGAGTAGGGATAGTGAGGAACATTCAAATAAGATAATAAACCAGAATATTCTGGGTAGTCTATCATAGGACACCCTTTGGACAAAATATGGAAAATAGCACTCATCTAAACAGTTTTTGACAGATTTGTTGTTTGCATTGCTTTTCCAAATTGAGCCTCAAGTGTACCTTTACATGCAATTTTTTTTGACATTTTTTTTAATGCTCTTCATAATCCATGGCATACCTAACATGAAGACATTCTTCCTTTGATTTCCATTGTATGACTAATTCTTCCTTTCTGTTTATGATTTGTTTTTCATAAACTTTACCAATATGCTTTTCTATAGTGTCAATCTTTAGTTGCAACATCTTGGCTCTTCCAAATTTCCAACTACAAATCTTACATTTGGCCAATGTTTCCTTTTCAATATCGTTTGCATTGCCAATCCCCACTAGTACCATGAATGGGTACTTTGACAACCAACCAAGTTGAAAACTTCTTGTCATTTCCCACTCACGCCCCCTTTTTGGTTTATTTTTCCTTTTCTTGCTACCAACATCATCATCCTCATCCAAGTCAATTATCTCATTTTGGCTAACCATGCCCAGGGTATCCCTTGGAACATCTTATGCAGTATTTCCATCCTGATTTGATACATTTTAATTTAAATCAATGATAATCTCAACTTGACCTTCCGGTGGCAGTGAGGTATTGTGAATGCTACCAATATTTGGTGGAAGAGTTGATGATGTAGCTCCATCTTGGCCTGATGGATTAGAATCTTTAGAAAATTCCAAAGACTGTATGGTACATCTAATTTTTTGGCATTTTAATGGCCTCCCAGTCTCTTCACCACCTTGAGGAGCGGAAAGAGTCTCTTCACCACCCTAACAAGCGGTAGGAGTCTCTTCATCACCCTGAGGAGTGGCAAGAATCTCTTCACCACCCTGAGGAGTGGCAGGAGTCTCTTCACCACCCTGAGGAGTGGCAGGAGCCTTACCCTTGTTGCTCGAGTCACTTGACATATTCATCTCTCACTTTGAATAAAAACTTGAAAAAAATGTCTTCTTGTTTAAGGATAGAGAATAATAATATAGATCCCATTCCCTACTCAATATCATCTTTAAGACTAAAGCAAGAATGGAAAAGAGATAAAGAAAACTTATTATTATAACTAATAACACTATGAAGAAATGATCACTCACCTTTAAGTCTACATTTTTGACTTTCGTTGACTTCCGAATTGAGAAGTAGAACCTCATAACCGAACAAAATGTGTAAGAATAAATGACACTTTCAATTTTATTTATATCAATCCATGATTCCATATTTGGCAAATTTTGCATGATTTTTAAATGGTATATTAAAAATTTGGTGAATCTCGCATGCTTATACAATGATACGTTGTAATTTTCAAGGAAAAATGTGTCCTCAAATGTAATTATTTTTTAATTTTATTAGCAAAATAGGTCCTCATAAGCAACTATTTATAAATTTTAATTAGCGAAATGGGTCTTCACAAACAACTATTTGTAAATTTTAATTGGTGAAATGGGTCCTGGTACAATGTTTTTTTAATAGTATTGGCGAATATGTAGGTGTTTTATTAAATGCTTTCGGGATTCCAGGAAAAAATATTAGTTGGTCCAATTGAAACGCGTAGTTTGAAAATGGAAAATTTGTTGCTTAAATATGCCTCATAAAAAAAACTCATTGGCAAATGGACATGCATTGGACCTATAGCTCATAAAATTTGGGCGATTTGGACACCCTGTTGGGTGTGAGAAATTTTCCAATTGGTGAAGATTCGCCACTAAAGTTTTCCCTGGTGTTGATAGATAATGGTGCAGGTCTAAAAATTTATACAAACTTGTCAAACAGTTGGGGTATTCTAACGATGTGATAGACAAAGGAAAGAGCATTACTATAAGGTTCTATGATGACCTTTAGAGGAATTTAGAAGGAACAGTCAGGCTACCAATGCAGATAGGATTGGCCATCACAAAAACTACATGTCAAGTATTTGACCTTGAGTTGTTGTATAAACTCCTCCTAGGACACCCTTGGATCCATGCATTACAAGCAGTACCGTCAACCTTTCACCAATGCCTAAAGTTTCCCCACAAAGGAAAAGAGGTGACATGCTATATGTTGATCTTGAACCCTTCTATTTTTGTGCAAAGTTGGAAGAGAAGTATAATAAGATACAATGCATACCTAGCAATGACATATCCTTCCATTCATTCTCATATGTTGACCCTTCCACGCTACCATCGACCTCAACCAAAACCACATCAAGTGGGCAACCAAAAATGAAAACCAAGGTTCAAGTACAAGATAGGGGTAATGGTAATTACCACTTCAACCAAGCATTCTACATTGGCATGCTTCCATTAACACCCAAAGTCTATGGAGGTCTGAAAGAGATCAAGTATGCTTAGACAATGCAAATGATAGCCAAATCCATTATTTTCACCAAGTGGAGAGATATGAAGGACGGACAAATATTCAAAGAGGACCAAAAGGAACTAGAAAAGCCACAACCCATTCTAATTGGTCCTAATAGTAGAGGTTATCAATTAGCTAAAAAATGGGAAATTAGGGAATAGGTGGCCTTGGGCTACACAAACAAGGCCAATGGGAGCCTATCATAGTGGAACAAAGAAATAAAATATGGGACTCTAGGTTATGAGCTAAAGGATGTGGTTACTCCAAAAACCGGATGAACCTCTTTTAAGAAATAGGAAACTTCTACTAGCGTTAATGCATTGGATATCGACCATATCATGGAAAATGAAAAACCCATCAAAGACTTATTTGACAACTTTAGCATTGATATGTTCCCTCTCTAGTTTGTCAAAACCATTCCCAATATCTATTATTATTCTGGAATAGACTCTAACAAACTTTATCACTAGATATGGTTCCCTCACTTCTAGTAATTATGATCTAGAAACCCAATGGGAAAAAAGATACCAAATCCATACTAACCATTTCGGAAACCTCCATAAGCTTTGCGGATAATGATGATAGCCTACCACTTTGCTACCCACAATTGATACATTAGGACCAACAACAACATACACCTATTCTGGGTCAATTATAGAATGATGAGGCAATTGCAGAGTTCATGGTACTTCAAACAAACATACCAGTAGGAGATCACAAAGCAGGGTTTGTCATGGAACTTGAACAGGATTCATACTTTGATAGAGATTGAATCTTCTAGTTGCAAAAATGAAAGAGAAAACATAAAAATAAAAATGTAATCTCTTAGAGAAGACCATAATGTGGATCTATTGGATCCTGAAAATAAGAAAATAAAGGAAGCATCTAAAGGTGAAAACCTCCCTAAGGCACCCAAGGATGGAGGGTTCAATCGTCCCATATTGGAATATCAAGAAAGATCAACACTCTTAGTAGAAGAAGCATAGTCCATAAATGTTGGCATAATAGAGGACCAAAAAATAATATACCATGCAGCATCGCTTGATCCTAATGAGAAAGCAAAATTCACAACATTCATCAATAATAGGAAGGTAAACTTTGTGTGGACCTATGCAGATATGCTTGGACTAGATCCAACACTAGTGGTACATCATTTGGCCATCTCCCCTAGAGAAAAGCCTATCAAGCAAAAATTCAGAAAAATGCATCCTCAGATAGCATTATTGGTAAAAGTAGAACTAAAGAAGTTACTAGATATGGGTTGATTATCCAGAAAGGATATCAAATCTATTACCATTGTAAAATCCTACTAGGGTCATAAGGATCATCACAGACTTCAAACGTGAATAAAGCCTGCCCAAAGGATGACTTCCCCCTTCCAAATATAGATATGATCATGGATCTAATAGCAAGGAATGAGATGCTATCCTTAATGAATGGTTTCTCTAGATATAACCAAATAAAAATATCTCTAGACAATCAACACAAAAAAACATTTACTTGTGCTTGGGGGACCTTCTCCTGGAATGTAATGCCATTTGGTCTAAAGAATGCAGGACCAACATATCAAAGAGAAATGATGACCATCTTCCATGATATGCTACATACAATCATGGAAGACTATGTGGATGACATTCTAGCAAAATCAGTTAAAAGGGAAGATCACTTGATCAATCTTGCAAAGGTGTTTGATCAGATTGAACAATACCATTTGAAACTCAACCCTAAGAAGTGTGTGTTTGGAGTAACATCTGGAAAGTTGTTAGGATACATAGTGTCAAGAAGGGGGATTGAAATTGATCCTACAAAAGTAAAAGCTATACTAGAGATTCCTCCACCAAAGACATTAAAACAACTAAGGAGTTTACAAGGGAAGTTGCAATCCATCAGACGATTTATTGCACAACTAGAAAACAAATGTCACCCTTTCACTCATCTCCTACATAAGGAAATCACCTTCAAGTTAGATGGGAGATGTGACCAAGTGTTCTAGCAAGTCACGGAGTACCTACTTATTCCTCCTCTACTCATGTCACCCATTCCAGACAAGGAAATGGTACTCTACATGTCTATCGCACAAGCAACGTTGGGAGCTCTCTAAGCCTAGCTAGATGATGATAACAAAGAAAGAGTAGTCTACAACATCAATTGAACACTGGTGGGCTACGAGTTGAACTACTCACCCATAGAAAGAGCGTGTCTCTCTGTCATATTTGTGACACAAAAGTTGAGACATTACATCTTAAACAGAAAGGTAAAATTGATTTCAAAAGTAGACCCACTAATGTACCTACTAGCAAAAGCAACCCTAACAAGCTGAATTGCAAAATGGGTGATGATTCTGAGTGAGTTTGATATAGAATATGTGGATAGAAGAACCATCAAGGGACAAATCATAGTAGACTAGTTGGTCAAAGCACCCATAGATGATCACAAGCCTCTCATAGTGGACTTTCCAGAAGAAAGTATCTTGATGATAGAGCAGACAAGCCATTGGACTCTATACTTTGACGAGTCCCACACTCAACATGGCTCTAGAGTACGTATTTTATTTCTGACACCACAAGGGGATAGTATACCCAAGGCATAGAGGATCGCTTTCCCATGCACGAACAATATCTCAAAGTATGAAGCTTGAATAACAGGGCTCAAAATGGCTACTAAATGAAGAATAAAAGAGCTACATATCTTCAGAGACTCTCAACTAGTGATCAGATAGGTGAACGATGAGTACTAGACAAAAGACAACAAGCTAATGTCATATAAAAGGATGGTGGATATCTTCAAGGAATATTTTTTCACAATAACCTTTGAACAAATTCCTTGAATCAAAAATAGAGTTGTCAATGCAATGACAACAATAGGCTCACTTCTTGGTATTCCACATATTTTTCCTAAGTAGTTCCTTGTGGAACAACTACTTGTACCTACATTCAACATCTTAGAGTTAGAATTGGTATGTGTTGTTTTTCCTAACTCCCCATGGTACCAAGATACATTCAACTACATCTAGCATGGTATCATACCACTTGACCTAACAACCACTCAAAAGAAAACCTTCACTTGTAGAACTTCCCGTTTTACAATCCTAGGAGATACCCTATATCGACATAGTCTAGATGGTATGTTACTTTGGTGTCTTAATGTAGAAGCACAAATGACCTTACAAGAGGTACACGAAGGTGTTTGTGGGTCCCACTCTATTGAACCTAACCTAGTCCAAAAATTGCTCAGAACAGGGTATTATTGGCCCTTCATGGAACATGAATGCATTCGGTATTCTAGAAAGTCTCATCAATGCCAGTGGCATAGTGACCTTGTTCACGTACCAACACAAGAGTTGAGACCCATCACAACACCATATACTTTCTCGTAATGGGGATTAGACCTAGTAGGTAAGATTCCCCTACTTCATCTAATGGGCACAAGTTTATTATCACTGCAACAAAGTATTTCATTAAGTGGATATAAGCAATTCCATTGACCTACATCACTAGAAAAATAGATATCAAAGTTCAATCTGAATTATCTGATTTGTAGGTATGGAATCCCCCAAACAATAATAATAGACAATGGAACCCCATTCAAGAATCAAGGCATCCAATAACTTTGCTCCCAATTCTCTATCCAACATAGATTCTCCATGCCCTATTACCCCCAAGAAAATGGTCAGGCTGAAGCATCTAATAAAACCATACTGAAAATACTAAGAAAGATTTTTAATGAAGTCGATCGTGATTGGGATTTGCAACTAAACCCAACCCTATGGGCTTATCGAACCAACATTTGAACACCTACAGGTGCCACACCATTTTCCTTGGTCTATAGATTAGAGATTGTCTTACCTATCAAGGTTGAAATCCCCTCATTGTGAATCTCATTAAAAGGCATGGTCAAGAACGAAGAATATTGGGTATCCAAGTTAAATGAATTAAAACTCCTAGATGAAAGGTGTTTGAGTGCGTTAAACCATCTTTAGGTTTATCAAAATTGACTCAAATGAAGCTATGATAAAAAGATCAAGGACAAGAACTTTCAAGTTGGGGACCTCATGTTGAAAGAGAACTAGAAGGTACAACTAAATCAGGATGGCAAAGGAAAATTTGAACCCAACTAGTTAGGCCCATTTATCATCACAACAAGCTATGGTTTTGGGGCTTATCAGTTGGCTACTCCTGAAGGAGAACCCTTAGCTGAATCGCTGAACAACAACCATATCAAGAATTTATACACATAAATCATGTTAGAATGCCCCAAGAAAAAGGGTAAAAGTCCAAAAAAATTAAAATTAAAAGGTAAAAAATACAAAAAAATAAAAAAGCAAGAAAAATATTAAAGAGAAATAAAACATACCCTAAGTGAAAACCACTATTGTGTCACTCTTAGAATAGGCACCATATTGAAAACCTGGCAAACATGTGCTATGTTTGAATAAGACTTGTATCATTATCTATTGATACTATCCAAAGCATTCACCCATTTATTTCATAATAAAGCACCAACCATGGCTTGTTACCGATTTAGTAAAGTAGTCTTGTCTCCAACTAGGGGCAACTTACCGAAGTTGATCGTGGATTATATCTTTGAGCATCCTATCATGGTAAAAAACAATAAAATTAAAAACATTTGAAAAACAACAAAATCAAAAACATCTGAAAAACAACAAAATAAAAAAAAAACATCTGAAAAATAACAAAAATAAAAAAATATTTGAAAACATAAAAAATGAAACAACATCATTGGATTATTCCTTCACTTGAACAATCTAAGATATCAACATTTTCTTGCACCTCATAGCTAGTTCAAGTAGATTTCCCTCAACATATCCCCTATAAACAAAAGTGGAATATAAATCCAAGTTATCAATGTTGTTTGAAATCCCAAAAATAAGTTTATGCTTTGAGTCAATTGGTTGAACTATGTGGTCTCTGCATGTACAACATAGGCAAGGCTTATCTTTGATCAACCCATGAGACCGTAGGTCATTCCCCTTAGGTTTCTATCATGATTTCTTTCAACTTAGTCAAAAAATACAAAATCCAAAAACATTCACAAAATAGAAAAGATAAAAAAACATTCAAACCAAGTGAACTACGAGCCTCTACGTGTACAACGTAGGCAAGGCTTATCTTTGATGAGCCCCCGAGGCCCTAGGTTAGTCCCCTAAAAACAACAAAAACAACATCATAAAACTCAGAAAATCAAAAAGACCTAACTCGTCATCAAAATCCATAATAAACTTTTCACCCATAATAAACAAATCATCACACTCGCCTTTTGACAAAGCAAATAAACAAACAAAGAAATCATCAAAAAATAGAACTGTCAAGCAAAACAATCACAAATATTTGATAGAAAAGTAGACGGAAACAATGCCAAAGTACTGCCTACCTATCTTTTGACAATTCACCAACAACATCCTGAGATATGCCTTAATGGATTCATTCCTACAATAGACATGATTAGCAAAAAATAATAGCCTAAAACCTCAAAACAAATATGGCAAGTGATATTGTAACTTTGTTTTTTATCTTTTTATGGTCTTATTTTTATGATTTATTTTATTCACTCATTCGTAGGATCTCTCAAGGATGTCCATAAGGATTTAGAGAAGAAGGAATGGGGGAAATTGTGCATCATTTTGGTTTTCTATTTGTAAAATGTTTTTATAATACTACCATGGAGAATGCTTACTTTATTGAGTGTATGGAAGTTGTGTTGAAACATTTCATGAAGCAGTTGCATGTTAGGTTTTCTATACCTCTCTATGTAAATGGTCTGAAAAGTTTTAACACAACCCAACCATTAATTTAAACAAAGTTTTCGTATGTCTAGTATGAGAAAGAACATTCTTTGTATGTTGAGTCAAAGTCCATGCAATGGATACAAAGTCACCTTGGTTATTAATACCCTAGTGCATCGTATCTATTTGCTACATCAAACAAGATTGTTCAAAATGTGAAGCCTCCAAGCAAAGCGAAAGCAATACTCATTGGTACTAACAACATCAAATTTTTATCCATCATCAAATATTTCTTCTAACTAACATCCATCCTGCATCACAATATCATTAGTACCATATCCATCATGCATCCACAAACATCATTAAATACATATCATGATGATAATAAAGCAATCAAAACATCATGTATAATGTATAAGGCATACATCCATCATATATAATCCATACATCATATCTAACATAAAACATCATATGATATAAAATATGATCAATCCATCCATCCACATCATATGCATACATCAAAAAAGTACAAAAACATGTAGAATAATACATGATCATACATCGCCATCTATGATAAAGCTGAATTGAAAAAGGTATATCTCATATATATCATCATAAAAAAAAGGAGAATGTCATAGTACATCATCATCATTGAAACAAGTGTGATAGGATAATACAAAATAATACATATATATGAGGCCTTGACTGGGCCGATGAATGTATATACAAAATCATGTCTACAATATAAAGTCTTTGAACAATAAACATCATAAAGATCAAGAACAAGATGCCACTGCCCGGTAGGAAGAGGACTCTATAGACTAGGCTGCGGACCACCATTTGGATTTGGCTATCTAAAAGATTTCCCACCTGACTCAGCACCACCACCCACAACACTAGGCTCTTTGAATCTTGATCGTCGTGCTTGAGGAACAAAAGCATCATACAAAGTCTAATAATATTTAGCCCTCTATAATGACTGATCTCGCTCAGCATGAAGACTATCATGCTCTATCCTTAGACTATCTATCTCTATGGTAACAACCGATAATTGGGTCTCAGCAACGAGACAACGCCCAATCTTTGTATCTTTCTATGCTCTGAAACCATCTCACTCTTACCGAGCAGTGTCTCTATATTTTTAATGCAGAAAATTGTGCCTCTGCGACCTATCACCACCCTATCTCTATAGCTAACTATGCACCTCCATCCCTAAGTGGTGGAGGGGGGCTTGGAACCTGTCCCTGAACCTGCATCTAATCACCTTGTGCACCATCTTTTTAGGCCCTACCAAGTTGCTTTGCTAGAATCTCGAGACGTCTCTCTCCTCGCTGACCTATGATGCATGCTCTGCCTACTGTGGGATCACCTCCAGGATCTATGAATATCAAAGGAACATGTCATGCCCACCACTGGTCAAAATTAGGAGTTGCATTCCAGATCCACTAAACCCATTGGCCAACCCCATCTGATTGGGGCAAGAGCTCTGAATGTAGTAATAGCAACATCTCGGTCAACCTATAGACCCCATACTCAGACCTCTTTGGTGGTTTGACCAAACCAAGCCTCATAGGTGTCTGGAAAGTGACCCTGTCTCTCTCCAAACTACTTGCATACCCTACCAGGAAGATACCTCTCCAAAAGAGAGTGAGTGTGACCAATCAATCATCTAGTTTTTTGATAGTGTACTAGTTGCTCCTAATCCTCAGGTGAGGCCTTACAATCCATATATGGTCTCCATATAAAACCTGGCATATCATCAAATACACGATGCTAGTACAAAAGCTCCCCAGGAAAGGTATAATGTAGAAAATCTCCATAACGATAAGAGAATGGATCACCAATAGTACGATCATGCATACTATTAGGTTGAGCAACTACAATGTGCTCCCAAGTCCATACATGCAGAAGAGAAATATAGGCAAAAATAGATTTCCCACCCTGATATGCAACCTCGTGCATATCTTTGTATAGGTGGGCTAGGAGACATGGACCCCATGCATATCTTGTCCCATGCTCAAACATATCCTTGATACATGTACCCCATCCAACAAGAAACCGACAGCTTCTATCAGGAACAACTAGCCCCGAAACGAAACTTCAAAGAACAAGGCAAACAAGATTGACACTACCAACAAAATTAGATAAATTTATCTTAGACTGACGAACTTCCAAACGCCTCACACCAAGCACACAACGCATAGCACGGGTGCCCTGACGAACATGATAGGTAACCAACTCTCCATGAATGGGTAAATGAAGGATCCTCCACACATCCTCAAGTGTGATGGTGGCCTCCCTAGTACGTAAATGGAAGGATTAGGTCTCAAAATTCCACCTCTCCACAAGTGCATTCATCATCTTAGTGTGAAATCGGATGGGGACATGTAAAAAATGTGTCGTAACCCAACCGCATCTAGAAAATCTCACTCCAACATATCGAAACCAACAACCAAATCGAATAGATATCAAGATCATTGCTCCCTCGACTGCAGTGGTTTAAGAATCACCTGCAATCATTCAACCCACGATGTCAAGGGTTCACTCTAAAAATGCATTTAACAAACTTCAAAATGACGAACAAAGAGACATAGAATTCCAAAAAGTCAAAAGTGAAGAAATTTTATCAAAAGCGATGCAAACAGAAAAATGCAAAGAATTTTTGGCAAAAGTGATGGGAAATTTCAAAAGCGCAAATGTCAAGAGAGCCAATTTATGTCAAAAGTGCAAATTAAACACAAAAGCATAGAAAAAAAGCATAAAAATCAAAAGCAAAGGTGGATTGTAAAAGTGAAGTATTAAGAAAAAAGTGCAAAATTAATTAAAGTGCACAAAGTTATGTCAAAAGCACCTATTTCAAAATGTCAAAAGTGTTGAAACTGATGCAAAAGTGCTAAAATCCTAAAAATTGTGCTATTGACTAGTTTGCCTTTGTGCATTAATTATAGAAACATTGAACGACGAAAAATGAAAATCCAAAGAGTACATACCAAGCACCAATGCTTGCGAGCCATCCATACTCTCAAACTACATCTGCGTGATGTGGGGCTCCCCGAATCAACACCATAGCTCCTCAACAATTGACATAGGCTCAAAGTGCAAATGAGGTAATTAGAACCCTAATTACCTATTTTAACCCTTAAAAAACCCTAATTTTTACCTAGGAAACCCTAATTTTTACTTAGGGAGCCTTCCTACATTCAAATTAGGAGTTCACATGAACATTTGAATGGGAAACAAAAGACATATAGACTTAATTTTTCATCCTCTACACACTAGAACTAAAATAGAACAATATCATGAGCTTGGCCTCCAAACTAACTTTTTTGGCCAACCTATTGAGGGGGCAGCACAAAGTCCTACCATTATTCCGCTGATCATCAGGGCATAGTGGGGCATAATTTTTTTTCAAAATCTTGATCTTAATATTGAATCTTTGAAACAAAGCAACCTGTACTTTGTATCAAAGAGGGGAAAAATGTAGACATGTAAAATTGACCTAACACTTATCACACATACTGAATGACATTTTCACATCATCAACATCATTATCATCGAATACTATTGCATTTCACATCAATTGCATCAAAAACCCTAAATTCCTCTATTAATTAAATAATATGACATTATTTAATTAATTCACTTTTTCATCATCTTTGACTAATTAAATAAATTCTATTTATTTAATAAAGTCTTAAAACCCTATTTTTGATATTTAATTGAATAATATGACATTATTTAATTAATTCACATTTCATCAATTTTGACCAATTAAATAAATTTCATTTATTCAATAAAATCCTAATATAATGTTATTCCTCCTGATAAAGTTAAATAATACCAATTATTTAATTACGTCACTAAATCACTTTATTCCCCTAAGTGAATTGAATCATCAAAACATATATAATTTAATTAACTCACTTTCCCTCCAAATTTGAATAATTTTAATA
Organism: Sequoia sempervirens; assembly: GCA_007258455.2. Classification (NCBI taxonomy): domain Eukaryota; kingdom Viridiplantae; phylum Streptophyta; class Pinopsida; order Cupressales; family Cupressaceae; genus Sequoia; species Sequoia sempervirens. The sequence continues at coordinate 1,249,165,621 of VDFB02271358.1, read as the reverse complement.
AACTTATGATCCCCTGATTTCTCAATCTAGACTGATCTATATTCCTAACTAATCAATCTATATTCCCAACTGATCAATCTATTTCTCAATCCCACAAATTATTCAATCTATTTCTTCAATCACACTAATACATCTTTCAACCGTCGATCAAGATATTCTACTATGCAATCATAATCATCCATTTCAAATCACAAATTCTATATAAAAAACATCTTTCCTCACAAAAAGGGATCAAAGGATCAACCTATCTTGCACAACGAAGTAGTTTCAAGATCATAACCAACATTGACAACGCTTCAACACATCTCTTCATTCGACACACACATTGTTCTTCAAAGCTTCTTGCATGCAACAATGGAGGCTTCGCAGTGATATGAACAACCTGACATCTTGCAAATACACTCTAACATGGGATGGTAAGATTTTATTATTTTGAGTTCATGTTTATTGTCTTCTTTCAATAACATTCTTGAATTCATTAGCTTTATAGTTTCATTTTGTGAGTGAAGGAATAGATCTAGATTTATTTTTTTGATTTAGATTAGTTTCTATTTCATTACATTTATCTTATTTATGCTCTCATATTTTCCCCTCACACAGTCACATAAAATGTGATAACATGAAATTATTTCACTTTTACAATACTTCCATCATAATGGATGAAAATTACATAAATAAGGCTTCATGGAGCTTACTAGAATAAAAAGTACAAATAATCCTGCTATATCCTCCATTCAAATCTTGCTCACTAACTGATGAGGAGAAGCATCACTCAAGCACTTTTTCTCAAACCTTGGACTAACTACGGTCTCCCACACATCTATCAAATTGATAGATGGCCCTACCCCTCGATGAAGAGATTGGTTTGGTAACTCGTAATAAATATTGACATTTTCAAAGCTTGGTGTTGTTTCCTACATATCTAGATTCTGTCACACAATTGCTACAACCTACATATATGACATACCTCAACCTAGAATGCAAGCCTAGATCGCAGTGACTAACAGTGTAAATAATGGCTACTTACACTACTTTGGACAAAGTATTTCATTCCCTCATGACAAGTGGATGTCATATGTATCACCCACCTTCTTATCTTGATTTATATTGACTATTCATATTCTATTCATAGGCTATACCCTTCATTGGATTATCCTAATCCCAAGAATAACCTATTACCTCTATGCTTGTCTATCTCATCTACTAAGTAAAACATAGTACTCTTTGACTTAGCTAGTTTAACAATTAGTTTAGAAAGCTATATTTACAACATAGTATATATCCCCTCTATATCCACCTATTCCTTATAACGAAATATGTACAAACACTTCAAACAAGATAGCACTAGGTGCAACAAACAATATTTCATTTTGTAACATGCCCAATGTTCTACTCAAAAAAATATTCTAAGTTTTAACTCACAAGTGAATAAACCATGATTCCAAACATAGTAATAAATTTTTATTTTCCAAAATGTAAATTACATGCACATATGAAATAAACACTATTTCAAACTTCCATTTCATTCCATCATAATTTCATAAATCTTTCCATATCATTGATTTCATATTGAATATAATCAAGTACAACATTCATGTTCACATATTTCCATATAAATGGATACAAAGCACTTACATAGCTCCTCTGAGCTTCCAACACTAGAAATACGCATGGTCCAAGTTGTCCACCTTCAAATCTTTGGCTGCCAACTAATAAGGAGAAGCATCACTCAAGCGCTTTTCCACCAACCAAAAAATTATTGCAGTCCCCCACACATCTACCTAATAGATAAGATGGCCCTACCCTTTGATGAAGAGATTTGTTGGATAACCCCATAATACTAGCCTTCCTAGAGCTTAGTGTTGTGTCCTACATCTAGAACTTAATCATACGATAACTTCTACCTATGATTATGACAATCTTAAACTAGAATGTTTACTAGAACACAATGAATTGAGAGTGTAAACATTGGAAAATTACACTAATTTGGCCAAAGTATTCATCACCCAGTACTTTGAGTGGATGCCATCCTATTTACACACTTCCATAGCTCGATTTGTTAAGATCACCATATTCTATGCATAGGCAATTCCCTCCATTAGGTAATCTTTAACCCCATGAACAACCTATTACCTCTATGTTTAACTAACACATCTACAAAGTAACTCTTATTTACCAATTAACCATATGGAATAACATAATACCACATCATTAAATGACTCTAGTACCAAAGGTACAAACCCAACTATAAAAAGTCTCCAAACAAGGGTTTATCTCAACATTAAGTGACTCTCTTCAAAAGTATAAACTTAACAATAAATGACCTCAATTCAAAAGTATAACTTTCAACAATAAATGAATTCAATCACAATATAATCACATCAATAAAGGACTCACTCAAAATTATGGTCTCAACAATAAAATGACTCTAAATGAAAGTATAATCAACATTCAAATCATCAAGTAGATCATATGGGTTAAATCCAGGACTTATTTGCTTCAATCAATAATCTCATAGACAACCCTACAAAATAGGTTATTCCTAACCTAGGGTTTCCAAAAAAAGTAATGTAATGATCAAGAGGTCTCAAACAAATCATAAAACTTGTACATTCGGTAAGAGTCAGATATCCACTTGTTCACAATATTCTCTATACTTGTATAATATTCGAAGGACATTATCAACTTACGAGGGTTTGATGCTTCTGCACTCAAAGTCCTATTCTTGATATGGTTCACATATAATTTATCTACAAGGCTCCCAATATAGTTCCCCTCAATGTTTCAACATTTATGATGCTTATGTTAGATGATAGTGGATTTATTTGCTTGTGGATAGGACATTTTGTAATGACACTTGTTCAGTATGTTACTATTTCGATGTTAGGATTAGATAGGTTATGTTTATTGTTTACATTTATTAAAAGGTTAAGAGTTACTTCCTTACAATTATATGTTATATTATGTATTAGGATATTAGTATGCTAACTCTTGTTGATGACTTTATGCATGAACCATAGATTTTAGGGTTGTGAAATGATGTCTCTTTTGCTCAATTAGGGTCTTTCACCTAAGGGAAAGAGATAGATCCTACACCAAAAATCTAGGTGGTTCACTCAAAATAAGGTATGTATGATATAATTATGCCTAAATTCAATGATCTAAGTGCAATAAACTAATAAAATGGATTGATTATTAATGTAAAACCAATGAAATGTACATTGCTTGAAAACACATTGTGATATGCAGAAAACACCTAGAAATGAATGCAAATTGCAACAAAAATGGATGAAATTGAAAGTGTGCACCTGAGATCTTGATGGAGATTGGAAATTACTTCTAGAATGATGTTGATCCTAATTTCTAGGCCTAGTGGGACTCATTCACCATTTTGGGCAAATCAATCCCAGTTTTGGGAAACTATTCTAGAGCTCATTTTGGATAAATGGGTATCTAAAAATGCATAAAACCAAAAATAGGCCTAGAGGTGGGACTCATTCACCACTCATGGTGAATGAGTCCACTTTTAAATTTCTAAAGATTCAGAGGTGGAAACAGGAGCTCTTAGTCTACACTATTTGCTTCTCTAGGTGCCCGGTTCAAAAACTGTCAAATTCGGGCCTGGAAGTGACTTTTTGTGGGTATTTTGACTTCTCCAATGAAGAGATGACTTGAAAAACTTTGAAATGAAATATTCAATGATTTCTAAGCCTCCAATATGTCCAAATATACCAACACACAAGACAAGGAAGAGAAATGTTGAATGGTAGGGCATGGGGGTTTGCCTTGGTCAAACCCCTTTGTAGGTAATTAAACCAAAATAGAGAAAGAATGTAATGAAGAATGAAATAATGGAGTTATTACCTTTCCATGATGATTGATATTGAAGTTATGTAGAAAAACATGAAGAATCTACCCTTGAATGTCTGAAAATTGCTATCTTAATGACTTAAAATGATGAAACCCTAACTTGCTTGACTTGAGATGGAAGAATGGTAATGATTTAGGGTTTTGAGACTTGATTTTATAGGAAATTCACCTTATTTCCCTATAAATTGGATCCCTAAGGGTGACATGTAAAAATAATAAACTTAAATTTCAGATTTTCCCACTTAAAGGTTAAAATTGGCCTAAATGGGACTCATTTTCCACCTTGGGCGAATCAGTCCCTCTTGGTAGGGACTCATTCACCATATGTGGAGAATTAGTCCTAGTGGGGCCCATTTCATAGCTAGGATACTAGGAAGTAAGGAAAGAAGGTTTTTATGGTGACCATGTCAGGTATTTCATCAAATATTGCCTCAGGATGCACAATATGAGGTAATAGGGACCTATTAATGATGATGTGAAGGTAAATTAGGGCTTGGGACACAATTAAATGTGAAAGTGTGATTAAATACACTTTACAACACTAAAATGAGGTCCACACAACCTAGTAAGGCACAATAGCCAATGTGAATGTGTAAAACACATTACAACACTAGATTAACATTAAGTTTAATTCAAAAACCTTCTAGATTGATGTGATAATGTCATTAAACACATTTTATAATGTTTAATTAAGGGAAAATGGGTTCATTAAGTCTAGAAAAGCGTGAAATTCTTTTACAACACTTTTACAAGACATTGTTAAATGCATTTTATTCAGTTTGCAAGGGTCTGATACCTAGTGTGGATGTATAAAACACCTCACAACACTAAATCAAGGCCTCCTTAAGTCCAATTTATCATCAACTATTCCCAAATCAAGCAAGTTTCCTTTTTTTCTATGGTACAATGCATAAAATATCTAAGGGGTGTTAATGCTTTATGATTATGACATGTTTATGAATATGCTAGAAATAGAATGTGTTATCTTATTTTGGAATGGTTTATGATTATTGATGTTACACGAGATGTTATTTGATATATTATATGATTTTTTTAAGTGTAATTTATGTGTGGAGGGAAGGATGTCATATTTCTCACTTGTGAGAATGCTACAATGTTTTGATTTCCTTTCACTAGGTATGTGATGATTATATATACGTGCAAAGACATTTTGTATGCTGCAGGTTGCGGCTACTAGGAATCAACTCCACCTAAATTGGTAGGTCTGAGCGTGCCTTAAACCCAATGGAATAGTTGTTCAAAGATACCACTTGGTCCCCTACCCTAGCCATCATCCTCAAAGAGGATGAGTATCTGGTCTGATACCCTGTCAGTATGGTCAGTCAATGTTGTTTGTGGTTAGTATTGATTGGAATTTGATTTATTTGATTTAAAATTGTTTGATTAATTTTTGCATTAAAATAAAATTATTTTCGATAAGTAAATATAAATGCTTATATATATAATTATAGTTATGATTGTTACCTATTTTTGCTACTAGCTCAAACAAGTAGAGCTAAAGTGATTGCAAATGAAAAGACAAGTACATTTTATTTCTCCTACATTCCATGTGCATAAAGAAATTAGAAGATTATTCTACCATATTATAGTATGTTGATGCATATAACATAGGAGAAGATTACACAAATATATATTTTTTAAATATAGTCTTTATTGATAGTGTAAATGTGTATTGTTGCACACAAGCCGTGAGACTGGCCCTTTTACTGCAAATGAATGAAAAGAATACATTTATAGATTTTAAAGAAAAAGCATGCAAATATAGGGAAAAGAGACCAGTCATTGCCTGAATGATTGGTTTTAGTTGAGTTTCCTTGCATCATCTTCAGTCTTGCGCTTGTCCTACTTCTAGATTTCGTTTCCTTGTTGCTCCTAGTTGCTAGAATCTATGAGAAAGAATACAGTTAGAGCAATGAAAGGTCTACAGTCACTATATGCACATACCTCTATAAACATATAAACAGATCATCCATGCGCGTTAAAAGAAATAGCTTACTACTGATATCCAAGAAAACAAGGAGCATTATCAAACACATTTGTCATCTGCACATATTTTTCTAACATGTTTTCTTCCTGTGCAGGTATAGAAAAAGTAATGTTATTGTTTTGATTCATCAAATTACAACATGTGGGATAAAATGTGGCTCCCACAAGGTTTGAGCTTAGCATGTTGCCTTTGTGTGTTTAGAGGGATGAAGTGTTATTGATCTAAGTGTCTTATTTTGAGTCATTTATGCACATTTTGATAAGTATCAAGATATAAAAATATTCATCCATATCATAGGCATATCCACCTCTTAAGTCATGTTATACAACTTCTTGAACAACATTACCTAAGAGGTGAATATGCCTATGCTAAAGTCATCTATCCTTATCCCTTGAAGAATTTAGAAAAATATATCTGAAATGAGTCAATATAGGACAAATGAAAGTCAAGTATTATCTTTTAGATCATAAATGAAATAGGCTTGAAATATTTTCAATCAAATCTTATAGGTTATTCAATAGTGATAGTAGTCAGGTTTGGATGGAAGGCCTCAGTATCAGGATTGAAGGACAACACAAAAGAGTCGTACATGAATGGAGTGACTGTCATAGTAGAAGGAAATATCCAAGGTCCAATCCTTTATTAAATGGATGGCTATGCAATCAATGAATTCAAATTCCAAATAAGCAAACAGGTGAGAATTTCTCTATATATTCATAAAAGAATGAGGAAAAATTGTGCATTTTCAAGTCAATAATAATTTTAAGTTAATGGAAAAGAGATATAGTCATCTCATGAATGCACAGAGGTATACCATAACAAGGCAATGTTTTCACTTGAAGAATACAGTGAGCTATATTTCAAATTTTGTTGATGATAATTTACAGAACATGGAAATGTAAAATGGTCAATATAGAGAATGTTGTCTCAACATTGAATGCAATGAGACTTTTGGTGACATAATAATGTGTTTGCTTCAGATGCTTCAAATATAGAAAAGGAGGTTGTAAAGAGATGATAAGTGAGATGCATAGTTAGGGTTATTATGCAAGCAGGTTGTTCTTAAGAACAATTCAATAATGGTGATAGAATCCTTCTTTTTGTGAAATATTTGTAATATGTTTTGTCACAGTGATGGCAGTCACTTGTTCATGCATTGGAATTGTGAAGTGCAGTAAGGACTAATAAATATTAGTGCTATTGTTACATGAAAAAATGAAGGGATGCAGCCATAAGAAATCATATAGAATATTTACAAAGGAGCAATGCCTTGAAGGAACAAAATTTCAAACAAAAAAAAAATTTATTGTCATGTGAAAAGAGCTTAACAATATAGGAGCTACAAGATTAAACCCAGAAAATTATTGTACTTGAATTTATTTATTTATTTAGTTTATGAGCAGAATAAATGGAAAGTGGAACAAAGAAGTGAAAGGTAATATGTAAATGGAAACTAAGTTTCTAAGAAAAGTGCCATGAAATTCTTGTAAATGCACAAAAGTTTGTAAAAGATGAAAACCCTCACTCTTGTAGAGCTAGAAGTTAAGTCTCAACCAATACATAATTCACAGAAGGTGAATAGTGAAATGGAACTCGAATTTGTAGCTCAGATGTTTTCTCTACAAAATCTAAAACCCATTTGGGGTTTCAACAAGATAATGAGATCTACTGGAGGAGACCATATTGTTCACAATACTTAGAAATCCGTTTGGGATTTTTAAGTTTTAAGCCCACGATAATCATTTCAGGGGTTGGCCATAAACAAAACAAGGTTATTTTCACCTGTAACATTTTGTGTAGCCGCAACTGTTTGAGGGTTTCAAACCCAAAATTTTCCATGGTGGTCATTTGATGGGTATAAGAAACGGGAAAATGAAAACAACAAAAATGCAAGAGATTTTCAAGGGCCGAGCCATGTGCTCAAAATTAAGACCCTAACAGTATGTAAAAATGGATTTGTGCCTGCAATGAGGAATATGTCGGTTGCCTAGAAAATACAAAGAGAATCTACAAAAATAAAAGGTGGATTCCTGGCGATTAGATGTTTCACAAACCCAAAACAAAAAAGATATAGTGTACATAGCGGCCATTGAAACAAGGTTTTGTTTTCCTTTCAAAAGAGACTAAATTCACATATAAAATATAGGGTCAAAACTTACCAGCTAGTCTTTTGCTTTATTCTCCAAAAACTCTGTCTAAAAATGCTTTCTTAGTGCTCAATGGGAGATTTTCCATGGTGGCCAAACAAGGAGAGAGACACAGAGAATGAAACAAGTGAGAATAAATTAAGAAAAGCTACAAGATGTTGCAGCTTGAGAGGCCCAAATTCATTTAAAAACTCAAAGTATTGCTTTCAAAACAACTTACCAGTGTCACATTGAGGAGATCCACAGGGTTTTTCCCAGTAATGCCTCTGAAATCATAGAATTTTTCCATGGTTGAGCATTTCACAAACCCTCATTGTTGGTGGCCAAAGCTTCTTCCAGAAGGCTCGAAGAAGAAAATGAAATTCCTTTACAATTTTTGGCATTATTTTTGTTCTTTAGGGTTTTCAACCCTAATCCTATGTCGATAGGAGAAAGGTTTTTTTTGCCTATCTTTTATTTAAAATGCAATATGCGGACTATTATGACCCATGGGCTAAGACTTATGTCTTATGCCTAGGTATAAAACCTTGTATATGCTTTGCACTCTAAGGTGCTATAAAAGCTAAGTCTTCATGACTTAGATTTTTGTTAAATCAAAGCTTCTTTTTGTTTTTGCATTGGGGTATAAATGTAAAACATATGATTTTTATGATGATATTATAAATCATTTAAATCATATGTTATTATGCAAAGATAAGACACACACCTTGTAGATGCTTTGAATGAAATAGTTAGGAGTTATGCTTTTGCAAGCATATAGGGGCAGTTGTTACAGTTTGGAAACATGTGCCTGAGCATTTAGGGGGTCTTTATTCATATTGTTGGAGGATATGGAGGGAATATGGGGGTGGTTTTGCATGCCTAGATGCTTGGCATGGTCAAACCTACCTTTTCCACACATGGGAGTCCATTTTGGAGGGAATCTAGTGGCTTGATTATAGGATTTTTTGAGGGATCCAACCCAAGTCAGTTGATGAGTCCCATTTTGGTGCAACTGCTTGGGGTTGATGGTTATATTCTCATTTTGTCTCATTTTGTGAGTTAGTTCATATGATGCAATTTTTGGAGTTAGTGATTTTTGCAGTCCTTTCTCAAACTTGTGCATGCTTTGTAACTCATTTGGGATATGAAATACAAATATCACCTTGGAGACTACTGATTTGAGTTTTGCCTTCTTATTCTTGCAAATTGTGTATTGTTAAATGGTTGATCAAGTTACTTGTGAGGTTTTTTCATCTCCTTGTAGATTTGTGTCATTGCCTTCATGCCTTTTCTGCAAAAGTATGTTTATGCAGGTTGCAAATTGTGTTTAGAAAGTTGCATATAGCTTTTAGACTGAGAAAGTTATTTTCCTTTTGAAAGTTAATGCATTCAAACCTTTTTGTGAAATATTTATGCATAAGCCTACATAAATAAGTTATGCAGTTTAGTTCTGTCATCAGTGGCCAAGTGCATGCAAGTATGAATCTTCATAGCCCTTGTCAGTTTGGTGTATCACCCTTCATTTTTAGTTTTAGTTTTCATTTAAAGCATTTATTCTCCCTTTTCCTCTACAAAATCAGTAGTTTTTATGTGATAACCAGCTAGGATCCAGCCTTATTTGGAGATTCACTCCAAATTTTAGGTGACCCACAACCTAGGAGTGATTCAATGTTTCTCTAGAGAGCTAAGTTTTGTAACTTAGCTAGGGTGCAACTTTAGAAGATAGCAATGATAAAATAGATTATAATGTAATATTTTTTATTAGAGGTAAAAGCTAGTTTTGAAGGGAATTGTCAAGCTATCATAGAAAAGAAAGCTGCAAATAATATAAACCATAAACCAACATCAACCCCACAATAGCCTTTAAAAGATTATCATGACTACACATGCTGCAACATTCAAACAAGCAAGGGTTTGAAACCCTTTTAGATACATAAAGAACTCACCTGCATCTGCCAGACTTCAACAAACTAGCCGCTCATGGAAGAAACCACTGAACCAAGAAAGAAAACTTGCTTAATGGTGTAAGAAACCATCAAACCCCTAAGAAAAAGTGCTAACAAAACCAAAAACCCCACCTCAATAGGGGAGTTGGAGAGCACAACACACCACTAGACATAAAGCCTTTGTTCAAACCAGGAAACCAACTCCAAATCCACCTCAACAGGAAGGAGCTCCCCTCAATTGGAGAGAACGACATGACCACCAAGTCCACTACTACCTAAAGACTCCAAGACCCTCCACCTCCACCTCAATAGGATCAACAATTGAGGAAGCCAGAGACAATCACCTCCAAAATCCACCTCCATAGGATCCAAGAAGAAGACCGACACAACAGTAGAACAAGCAACCATACCACCCTTCAACAAAACTTGGTAAGAGGCCAACACCCACAAGCAGCAAACCTCAAAGGGAAACCATTGAGCCTGAGGGAGCTCAACCCATTGGGACATAAAGAGAAACTTAGAATACCACCTAGCTTGCAACACAAAAGGAGAAGCTAAAGAACCCAAATCCACCAAGTACAACTCTAGCAGAAACTCATTCAAACCACTCTACTTCAGCGCAAAGGTAGCAAAAACAAACTCCAGCTCCAAGAATAATTGGGCCTTGATGAAGATCTTAGGAAACAACCTAGCCAAGAAATAAAAAGTAGAGGAATTCAAACCACAAGGGTATTTAAAGAGCAAGGTCAAGCAAGGGATACTAGAAAATTTAGAGAAGGGTAGGAGAGAAAAACCATGAAGCACACCATCCAACCCAGCAAGGTCTGAAAGAATGCAAACTCCTACCACAAACATCCCCATCACAGTCCACCCACAAACCATATCCAACACCCAACATACCATTGAGAAATCCAGAGCCAAAACAAGTAACGAAAAAAAGCCAAAGGGGCATCCAAGAAGCAGAGGGGTGATCCCACAATAGTGGTTTACAATTTTTGGCCAAACTAGACATTGAAATAAAAAAAATTTAACTAAATCTTCACTTTTAGGCACCTATAGCAGCTAAACCGTGAGGAATTTGAAGATGATTCAAACTAGAGTTTCGTGAAATTTTGTCTGTAGATTCTAAATATATTTTTCTTAAATTTTTTGGAATCAGATTCCACTTCTTTTTCCATCTCCCTCAAAACCTAGTTTTTTTTCAAAAAACAACATTTTTAAAAAGTGATGCTCACCGTATAACACATAAAAAAATTTCCATGAAGGATAAAATTCTAATTCTTTCTAATTTATATTTTTAACTCTGATATCTAGTGCTTCCATTTTATTAGATAGTTTTTTATTGAATATTTTTTCTTTAATCAAGTTTCGAAGTCAAACCAATTACAATTCAAACATATAGCGACCATATATGTATAACTTTTTTTGTATGTATCAAAATTCAATTTTATTTTTTGTTGGATCAAGGACTTCAATATCTAGTGCGCTCATATTTTTCAAAAAAAAAAATTGACAATCTTCTATTTTTCCATATGTGCAAAACAAAGATTTTGTTTTTTGGTGAAAAACCTACATTCACAAGAAATAAAAAATAAATATAATAATTAAATTAAATTTATTTAAAATTATAATTTTTGGGAAGCTTATAATAAGGACTACATACTAACAAAAAAAAAATTAAATGAATTCATTTGATCCCCCAAAAGGTAAATCAAAAGTTGTTTTTTATCAGCATTTTGATAGGTGTAAAGGAGACTGTTATAGGTATGGTTTAAAACTAGCGGGGTTCTATCCAAGGGGTTTTGATCTAAGGTAGTTTGATCAAACCCTCTTCAATTGAAATTCTTTAAATGAAACTTTTAAAGGCTTAAATCATTATATTTTCTAAAAATATGTGATTTCAGTCAAAATCAGAATCTCCCAAAAATTGTAAACTAGCTTTGTGGGATCACCCAAAGCAAGGCAAGGGAGACCAGAAAATAGAGAAAGGGGAAGGAGTGAAAAACCTTGAAGAACACCATCCAACCTAGCAAGGTCTGAAATAAAGAAAACTCCTACCACTAATCCCATCACAATCCACCCACAAGCCACACCCAACACCAAGAAAACCACCCATAAAGCTAGATCTAGAGCCACGACAGAAAAAATCCCCAAAAGAGGAGACCCAACAGAGTTGGTCCCAAATAAAGACAAAACAAAGAAGGCCTCAAAAAAAAATCATGCCTAGAATACTAAAAACAACACCTTATGAAGGAAACCTATACCAAACTGACATAACCCAAAAAAAGGATAAGCAACAAAGAGCAGGGTCCATGTAGAAGAGAACAAAACAACAACCTCGCCATGGTCATTGAAAGCAGCAAAGAAAGTGAATGGAGAACATCCATAGAACTCAGCAATGATTCCACGCTTCACTACTCCATCCCTCTAAAAAAATAGGAGATGTCGATCCCTAAACACCAAACCATAGAACCCTCTATGTAACCAAGGCCAAAATGAGATCCTTGCGCAAAGAAAGAGGGCCAAAACAAGCATCATCATATCTCGAAGGCACCAGACTAGTCCTCCCCATCCCAACAGCACCATATCTCCACCAGGAAATGGCTCCTAACTCACCTGACACCATCCACACAACCAAATGACCTCCCTCACGACCGCTCCCACACAGAATGCTTGCTCCCACTTGTGCACTAGGAGCAACCCCCTCAAGCCGTGCATCCTCCAAAAATTCTCCATCCAGAACAACTTCGTCATCAATGCCTTTTGCACTTTCAAAATTCCTCCCGCTTGACGTCTTTCCTCGCGCGTTCTCCATGAAAGGAATCTTAAGTGGGACACACCATCTGCCATCTGAGTCCCCATCATTGTCACTGCCTACATCTGCATCATCTATAGATTTGAAACCATTGTCTCCTACCCTGGTCACTACCATTGTCTGCAATAGTTACCTTAGTTATAATGTTGAAGTTAATAAATAAAATATTATTAAAGTGGAATTATAAAGTTAATTAATAAATGTAAATAAATTTGGAATATTTCTTGATAAATAAATATGAACAATAATATGGTAAATTTAAAGACTTTTAATTAATAAAAAAATGATTATTGTGTGAATGGGAAAAATAATTTAATAAATCAAAAGTTAAATTTTAATTGTAGAAAATTGCTTGGTTTTCCTGAAAACTAAACAGTCTCCTCATTCTATAAATATTGTTTTTCGAGAGCTTTTCATTATGTTTTTTTGGGCTAAAACAGTAACTTGTTTGCAAAAACTTTGAACACTATTGATTTTTTTTAATTTGGGATTTTGGAAAAAAAAATGATTTGGGGTTTGGAGGAATTGGAATTGCTAGTTGGGAATCTGGAGCTTGGCATCGAATCTCCAGCCCTGTCAAGCGATTGGATCTAGGTTCCATTATTTTTTTCTAAATTCTATATTCATTTTTTTAAAACGAATGCTTGGATGTGTAATGTTTCCTGGAAATGAAAACATTTTCTTGTTTATTCATTCCCGAATTGAATCAAATATTAGATGCATTTTCTGAAGGATTTCAAAGCCCTTTCAGTAGATTGATTGTGCACATTCTGTAGTTAGGTGTTCCAATTTGTGCCTTGTTCCCCAGCTGATTGCAATTTCTTGAAAGTATATTGAGCCTTTTCTCAAATTTTTGTGTGCATCCTACTGTTAATTCATTCCATGTGATGAGATCTCTTGAGGCTTCCTGTCAAACAATTCAAATATCCCCTTGGGGCTTCTGGGGTTTCCACGCATGTCTACTAGGATAATAGCAAATGCAGTAGGACATATATGTCCCATACGCCATATAATATACACCTACTCATGCATACTTTTACGCATTCAGCCTTACACCTACCTATTTCATTTGCTTGCAAGTTTTGACCAATCCATTTTGAGCATATCCTAAAACCATTGTGTTCCACAATGAGTTTGGGCACCATCTTTGGTTGTTGATTCCTGCATGCTTGTATACCAGGGCAACTTTAACAACGAAATCTACCTCTGGCCTTTGTTATATATTGAAATGTTGCCTCTTTTATTATTGGTTGGATATGTAAGCCATTGATTGACAACTTTCTATAATCTATGCCATCCATCTTTGTTTTGAAATTGATAGTAGGTATTGAAGACTGTTTGTTTGAATGTTTTCTTAGCCCTTTTAATTACAACAATGTATGCCTCTTCCCCTCCTTGCGAATTCGTTGGTTGTGGTGACATATTTCTTCAATTCGCGATTCTATTTTGATGATAGTCGTTAAGTTTGGCATTTGTTCATGCATTCAATAACTATATATTACATTTGTAAAATTGATGGAGATGCAATATATTTGGAATTTTCCGAATATGCTTAAGCTTGATATTCTATATATTTTAGCAATCACAACATATACTTATACTCAGTATTCGATGGATATACCTTGGGCTTGTGATTTACCTTGATAGCCATAATTTATGCCTAGTTGTGATGCTCTTTATTTTTTTTAGATATTGTTCTTTTCTTCCCTACGCCAAATACCTAACACATATTACTTTGATTTTTGTTTATTTCAATGGTTATAATGTTTGAAGCTTGACAATCGATGTTAATATTTCCCTTTCATTTTGATGAAATATGTATTGCAATGTAATTCGATGTATTTATTTTAAATTTGTAATTTGATAGTATGCATAATATATGATATTCAGTGAATAAATAGTTAGTTTGGAAGTTTGATAAATTTGATTTAATTATGGCATTCGTTTTAGTGTGTATATATATACATATATATATATATATCCATATATGTTTATATATATATATATATATAAACATATATACAAATGTATATATACATATATGTTTATATATATATATATATTGAAACATATATACATATATATACATAAACATATATACATATGTATATATATATATATATATGTATATGTATATGTATACTTATATATATATATATATATATATATGTATGTATATATACACATATATATATATGTGTGTGTGTGTGTGTGTGTGTATGCTTATATATATGTATGTAAATTTATATGTTGCCATTTTATAATTTGAAATATTGCACTGAAATTTGCATTTTGTTTTAATATATATATATATATATATACATATATATACCTATATATGTATATATATACATACATATGTATATATATATGTATATATGCATGTATATATATAATATGTTTTTAATAAAAGCATACTTCTGCCTATGTGAATTAACTAATTAAGCTAGTAATGTAAATTGGGATCTTAAATAGGAAAAAGTTGATTTACTTATAGTTAGTTTAATTGAAGGATTTATGATTAAATTTTATTATATAAGCAAAATAGATTTTCTTTTGTTAGATAATGAATGTTGTTTATTTTCACAATTAAGTAATGGTTGAGTTGTAAATTAACTTTATAATTAGTTAATTATCATAATTGTTAGATGAATTAAGTGGTTGAGTAATGGATAGTATGTAAGATGAAAATAATGTCTTCATGGATGTATTGTTTGTTGAGTACTTGTATTGAATATGGTGCTGGATTTTGATATGGGGGAGATTTTGGTAATTGTTTAAAAGTGGGAGTCATTTGTGCAAGTTGTTAAGTTGGCTTTCAGAGGCTTGGGAGGGAGTATTTTTGTATGTATGGTTCTTTCAATGGTTTCACTTTGAATTTCGTATGATCTTTTACTTTGGAAATGGCTTAGCAATGTTTTGTGTTTTGTGGAAGATGGTCAATGCCTTGCACTATATATAAATTCTTGTGATTTTGATGAATGTGCAAGAAGGTTAATGCCTTGCATTGTATATAGATTCATATGATTATGTGTGTAAGATGAGCAATGCCTTGCACTATTTATGGATTTATGTGGATCATGTTAAGTATGCAAGATGGTAAATACCTTGCTTGATGTGTAGGGTTTACTAGTTGCAAGTAGGGGGAGTGGCTCTCAATGGGGGACATAACCCAAAGTGGTGTCAAGGATAACCCATTGAAGAGTTTCTTAATGGCTCAAGTGCTCGATTAGGCTTGAGATGAGATGGGAAGACCAACTATATTGTCCTCATGAAAGGTATGTTGGTTTTGCATGAGTTTGCATGGGGGTCGGGGATTAGTAGAGGCTACCAGGATAACCTAGGATGGGGGTCAAGGCCTAGGAAGATCTGCCTAGGACAACCCATAGCAAGCTATATGATGACAGTCCTTCCTATTGAAGTCTAGCATTCCCTAGTTGTGTTTTATCCTCTTGTTGTGTGTGTGCCTTTGAAAGTATTGTAAGTGTTGCATGTGATGTTGGTATTGTTAGAAATGTTGTGTTGGAGTCATGTTTTAGCTTGTTGGCTTCTTGATTGTTTGTATGTTGTGGGACCTTGTGTTATCTCCTAACATGTGGGGGAGGGGGGGTGGGGGGGTAGACCTTAGGGTTTCACATGGTTGGGAGGTTGGTTCTTTTTCCTCCATTGTGTGTTCTTGCTGCATGTTCATCTGAGTGGAGATTTTTTCTTGATGTGTGGACTCCAGTTCCTGTTCCTGTTGAGAAGGCAACCTTTATGTATATGTATTGTCAATTGTATCTCATATTGTGATCTAATGTATTCTTCTCTCATGTACTTAGGGAAGCATTGATGTAACATTTGTAATGATGTAAAAGACAGTGATGTACTCTCTTGTAAAGGATATTGCAATGTGATGTATCTTGCATATGTTAGTTGGCTAGAAACGGTTTTATTCAATGTTGATTATCATGTGACATGTTATGGAAGTAACTAATGTAGAAGAATTTAATGTAATGATCTTAAATGAATCTTTCTTATTAGATAACTCATGTCATTTGATAAGATAATGAAATGATTCTAGTTATCTTGATTATTTATTTGTAAGTAGCATAGTTAAGGAACCTTATAGGACTTGGTTTAGAATATTATATTGTGCAAACTAATGTTATTTCATTTTTAAAAAAATTATTTCATTATTATTACATAGTTAGTATTGTCTTCTAGGGTTCCTTGGCGGGGCATTACACCTAGTATCAGAGCCTAGGTTCATACATTGGGTACTCTTGATACATGTGAGCCCATTAAGCGGGATAGTAGTATAAATTTAATAGTTAACCTTGAAGCTTTCTTCTTGGTTTTGCATTCACTGGACCTTATCTTTTTTTTTTGTGTGTGTACTCTTTCTCTCTGCTCTCTATAAATTATAGCTATGTGCATTATGCGTATTCACATTTTGTGCCTGCCTTTTTTATATGAGCAATTGTTATATGATACTATGTGATAATTATTTCTCTTGTAGTTTTTGTTGAATGCTAGGGATGGTGTTGAGTGTATGACTAGTCATTTTGTATGTATTCCCTTAAATGATGTTACCATGAATGCTCATACAACTATCTTTATTACAAAGAAGTAGTATGTCTACCTCCCTTACAAATAGTAGGATAATGTGCTCGTGTTCCACATAATGTTTTGACTGAGAATAGATCATAATGCATATGCGAACAATTTGCTCAATGTGCATATATTAGCTAAATGATGTCTTTCTCTCTCCCCTCTTTCTTTTCCAAGTTTGATATGAAATATAAATAATGTTGATTTATGATGTATTGTACCAATTAGATGTATGGAGTTTTTCATGTATGTGATACTGTATGCAAAAGGATTGTTTGTATAATTTCACCTCTCAATAAGGAATTAGGAACTATCGATTGCATATATAATGTTAGGAAATGTTGTGAAATATTGGAAGTTGCACATTTAAGAGCATGTAGCACAAAGATACATTGTAGATAGTGGTGTTATGTCTAGGAAATTTGATCATTCTTGCATGATCTTACTTAATTGGCATATATGTGCATTGATTAATTGACAACTCTCCCTCTCTCTTCTCTCTTTATCTGAAAAATTAGATTCATAAGGACACTACTTAGGAATGTATTAGACATCAATAGAGGCATTGAATGCTTAGTAAGGAATAAAATCTCAATTGTATAAAGGAAAATACTTGTTTAGAATGGAAATTTTGTATTTGAAAATTTGTGCATCGCATCTAGGACTATGTTTTTGAAAGTAAGGAGGTAGAACATATTTGAATGGACAATATAGGAAGTTCTTATGAAATATTATATTAACAGGCCATGTTATAGTAAGGCGTTAAATAGGGAAAATATGTTGTATTGCTTGTAAAGTGTGCATAGAAATTTTTAAATAATTTCTTCATGTCTCTATCTAATTTGAAAATATGGATGTTTTAGCTCCATAAGGGATCTATGTGGTTAGATGTAATGTATAAATGTTGCATTGATGAATGAATATGATAAGTAATGGTATTATTTCCTTACCTTATCTGAATTCCAAAGGATGTGTGTGTGTGTGTGTGTGTGTGTGTGTGTGTGTGTGTTTAATAAGTTTTAGTAGGAAGGAATAATAATGAGGTAAATGATGTAGTAAGAGGAGTTGGGTGACTAGATTGTTATGTGGCATTATGAAGGGCATTTTATTTGTTTGCATCCTATGTATTGTGAATTTTGAATGACATGGTGTAGTAGTGAACCATAAATAGAGAATCTAAAATTAGTTTTCATTATATTTGTGACCTTATGAATGTAATTATATAGTGAATGAGATATCAGAATGAACTTTGGATAAGTGTTAAGTGTATACCTTGTGTGTGTGTGAAATACAATAATCTTTCTCTCTTGTATAAAGGATGACTGCGTGAACTCCAGTGTGTAAAGAAAATATTGTATTGTATTAAAAGATAGTAAATGAATGTAAGAAGCAGGAAATCATGATTGTTTGATTGTTGTCCAAATTTTCTTAAGAGAAATGTATTTATAACTGTATAGCTTGATGTGTTTGGTGTACAATCCCTAGCATGCTTAGGAAAATGTGGTCTTAAGTGTTGTGAAGTGGTTACTCCCTTTGGTTTGGCTAATAATAGTCACCTCATTTTATGGTTTTGGTTAGTATGGTGTTTTGCCGATATTTGTTTTAAATTTGTGTTTTGTTATGTTGAGGGCTAGCATGTTTTCTTTTTATTTCTTATGCTAGGACTGACCACCAAACTCTTTTCTTTCCATCTATTTTGTGACACTTGTCATGTTTTTATTCATTATGGGTGTTGAATTGCCGATATTTTTCATGATTTAATGTTGAAATTGATAATTTATCCTCTTGGGTATTCCTTTCCAATCTATTTTTGTGGTCATTCCAAAAAAAATTGGTATAGTTTCCCCTAGTTTTAGTAGTTAGGTGTTGTTTCTATCTGGTTCAATTTGAACTTTGATAGTGCGTTAAGGGAGAATACCGCAGAGATTGGAGCTAGTCATGTTGGGTAACTAGATGGTATAATGTAGATTTGAATAAATAAATGTGTTTTCATAATGAGATGCATTTGTAACCTTTTGATCACATGGGATGCTAGAGAAAAGTGTGTTTGGGATAAAGAAGTTCACATAATATGTGATAATTAGATGATAATGAACTATAGTTTCTTTTGACAAATGATTATGTAAGTTTTGTAGAGCTAATTAATATGAATATCGGTGTGAATTTTATTTGAATATAGTGTGTTTTAGAAGTTATAAACATGCTTTGATATTATTTTCCTTTCTTCTTGGTTAAAACTTTACTACGCTTAAAAGTTTGTTTGTGTTATGTGAGAATGTTGATATGTTTCATATACCATGCATCTTGTTTTCATAATGAATTACGGTTTTGGTTATCTTAATTTTAATTGGGTTAGAAAGCTTGTTTCAAACCTTCACTCTTATAAATGTATGCTTTGGCCCTCAATAATGCAAAGGAGTGTGTTTGACTAAATATTATTTTGTGTAAGATTAGCACTTTTGATGCTTATATAGATGATAGGATAGGGATTGACATGGTCGAAAGGAGTAAGTTATTGTGTTTTGTGTTTTATGGATGCCCACTCTATAATGTGAATGTTGAATGAAATTCTTACACTTAAAGGATGTTTATTGGATTGAATTGGTATGTTTAATGTAATTATTGAAAAGTGATGCATTCTTTGTGGAAACTGTGTGACATAAAGGAAATATTTGCTAACATTATCATACTTTAGGAATTAAGAAAAGGAAGAAAATGAGTAGGTTAGGACATTTTTACCTGCTAATGAATTCTAATCATAAGTAAGTTAGATATGTTTATTGTATTTACATTAAAGGAAAGGTAAACGTGGTATTACTTAAATAAATTTTGGGACTAATGTGTGCATGTTTTCATCTTAACTCTATGACTTCCAAGAGTAAGTCAAATTTTAGGGGGGCAGGATGTAGTGCCCCTCCATGTTTCAAAAATTATGATACTTATGTTAGATGATAGTGGATTTATTTACTTGTGGATAGGACATTCTATAACGACACTTGTTTAGTATGTTACTATTTCAATGTTAGGATTAGATAGGTTATGTTTATTGTTTACGTTTATTAAAAGGTTAAGAGTTACTTCCTTATGATTATATGTTAGATGATGTATTAGGATATTATCATGCTAACTCTTGTTTATGAATTTATGCATAAATGATCTAAGGGGTGTTAATGTTTTATGATTATTACGTGTTTATGAATATGCCAGAAATAGAATGTGTTATCTTATTTTTGATGTAGGAGCATCCAGGTGCACAAGCAATCAACATCAAACAAAAATAAATATTATAATTTTATATTTTCCTAAGGTTTTATAATTATTTAGTTGGAGTAAAAAATTAAAATATTAGGCCAAAAATTGTAATAAATAATAGGTCTTTTTTTTAATATTGCTAAATTTTGGAGTGGAGATAGTCTAGGTGGTAGTGTTGAACTTGAGCTTTAAAAAGGCAATCTTGGAATGGATTTTTGGGGGAGTTAAAAAAATTTAAAACTCAATTAAATCCTCCTAAATTTTAATAATGGAGATATTGAGTGCCCAAGTTGAGTTGGCAGTTACTTTTCTAATTGGGTCCCTATTTTCTAGGAGTTGGAATCTTGCAAGTTTGTTATTCTTGGCAATTTCAAGGAGGTGGATTTGATAATGCTTTTAGGCATTTACTATTTTATTTTAATGTTATTAATGAAATTTTTATCATGTTGGGACATTTCAAATGGAAGATACAAAAAAAAAATGGAGATTTAGCATAAAAGGGAAGACTTGACAATGTTTGGAACTAGTCACTCAGCAAGAATTGTGAGGGAAGTTGATTTCTACAAGGATTTGGGTAGAAGTGACTCATAAGAGATTAGTATGTGATGAAGATGTCCATCAAAAAAAAATTATTGCAGATTTGAGAGTGTTTGTATTACAACAAGAAATTTGAATATTGCAAGTTCATTGCTTCAGTGGTTCTCAATTGAAGATTCAGGTTTAAGGGGTTGATGCTACAAGAAGAAGGTGGATTGAAGAGTTATGATTTTTGGCTATTATTTTCTATTGTATCAGGCCTCAATATCTTATTTTTGATGTTTTCCAATGGCCCATATGGTTTTATATGATATATTTTCATTTTTATAATGATTTCCATGTAATACGGAGAATAGTTGAATAGTTAATGAATCAATTTGTTTGCAGATTTTTGTGTTGTTTCAATTTTTTTTTTGAGTTGAATCTTATGTTGTTGGGAGTTTATGATTGAGGTTTGTATTTTTCTACATTAGTGGTATCAAAACTAGTGTTCCTGAGTGTGCAGGCAAAAGCGCCAATTGGAGGCAGTTTGCACCAAGACCTGAGGGTTAGATTGTGTGAGAGATTTGTAGCATGTATATATGCAACTTAGATAGTTTTGAAAAGTTGTGTTATTGAGGCTTTGTGAAGCCTTGAGTATGGAAAATAGAATGATAAAAATAACTTTTATTATTAGATGGATTTTGAGAATTCCTAAACTTGAGGAACTCAAGGAAAGACTGAGGATGGACAAGGTGGGAGAATTTGAGGAGCTAAAGCAAGTAGTGGAAGATTTGAAAGCAAATTGGGAAAGTATAAGAGGTAATGGTAAATTTTTTTATCATTCTAATAATATTTTGAATGCAGGGAAGACAAAAGATGAAGGAGAGTGTCATACATGTGAAACTACGAAAGAAGAAGATGAGTGGGAAGAAGTTTTTGAATCTGAAGCTGAGGAGACATTTCTTTTGGAAGGCATGGAAGATGAGATGAAAGAAGTTGCAACAAAGAGTGGAGATGAATATAAAATTACAGTAGTTGAAGAGGATAAAGATGTTACAACAGAGGATGAAGGAAAGAATGAGGTAAATGAGGAAATAGGAGTTGAGATGATGAAATTTGAGGGTTCTATATTTGATAAAGAATTTGGTGAAGATGAAGATCTCCTACTCAAAGAGGAGATGAAAAAGATTGATATCTTATTTGAAGGGAAAGAGTTAGATGAATGTGATAAGGAGATAGAGAAGATGCAAATGGGAGAAGAAAGGTCCTATGATTATGCTAACATTCTTTTGTTTATAGGTAAAAGAGAAGGTGTAGAAGAATTTCAAGTATGTGACATTGAAGATGAGATCATCATGCAAGAGTATGAGGTAAAAGAAAAAAAATGCAGCAATTGAAAATGAATGGCTTGCATTGACTGCAGATGGAGGTTAAAAGGAAGTTGTAGCAACTGAGGCAATGCCTTATTTTCTTGAATTTTATGAAGATGAAAGTAAATATGATTTGAATGTTGTAGAGATGAATGAAATCTATGAAGATGAAGAGGTGAATGCATATTGGTGAAGGTGGTCAGATTATTGTAGTGGGTTCAATCCCACAAAGGTGAAGGAGAGAAGAAGATACAATAGGTGGAGGATGCAAAATGATCCAGGTAGATGCTGGAAGAAAAGATTGAAGAAGACTTATTACAGTGATGGAGTTTGTTGTAGGTTGTTTACAACTTGAAAGGGTAGTCCTACTACTCAACTCCATTTTGTGTCACACTTACAAAATTCAATTTACCTGGCGTGTTTGATGTAGGAGCATCTGGGTGCATAGGCAATCAATATCAAACAAAAATAAATATTCTAATTTTATATTTTACTAAGGTTTGATAATTATTTAGTTGGAGTAATAAATTAAAATATTAGGCCAAAAATTGTAATAAATAATAGGTCTTTTATTTTAATATTGCTAAATTTTGGAGTGGAGATAGTCTAGGTGGCAGTGTTGAACTTGAGCTTTAAAAAGACAATCTTGGAATGGATTTTTGGGGGAGTTACAAATTTTTAAAACTCAATTAAATCCTCCTAAATTGTAATAATGGAGATCTTGAGCAAAGCTTAAATTTGACGGTCGACCTTTCCTGTCAACAATTTTTTTAATGACGGTTATCTATTCAAAGGTGCCCTTAAAACATTATGATATACCTTATTGTAAGTAAAATTATATATAAATAATATATATATATATCATTATAATTCTATATAAATTTTGACAGTCTATCCAAAATCTCTCCTTTCCTCTAATACAATCTTCTTAAAATTTTGATTGTATTTTACGGCAAAAATCTCTAAATACAGTCATACGGCCATCAAATTTAAGCCCCACAAGTTGAGTTGGTAGTTACTTTTCTAATTGGGTCCCTATTTTTTAGGATTTGGAATCTTGCAAGTTTGTTATTCTTGGCAATTTCAAGGTGGATTTTATAATGCTTTTTAACATTTATTATTTTATTTTAATGTTATTAATGAAATTTTTATCATGTTGGGACATTTCAAATGGAAGCTATAGAAAAAAATAAGATGGAGATTTAGCATAAAAGGGAAGACTTGACAATTTTCAGAACTAGTCAGTCAATAGGAATTGTGAGAGAAGTTGATTTCTATAGGGATTTGGGTAGAAGTGACTCATAAGAGATTAGTATGTGATGAAGATGTCCATCACAAATGTTTTATTGTAGGTTTGAGAGTGTTTGTACAACAGCAAGAAATTTGAAGATTGCAAGTTTAAGGGGTTGATGCTACAAGAAGAAGGTGGATTGAAGAGTTATGATTTGTGGGTGTTATTTTCTATTGTATCAGGCCTAAATATCTAATTTTTGAGGTTTTCCAACAGCCCATATTGTTGTATATGATGTATTTTCATTTTGGTAATGATTTCCATGTAATATGGAGAATAGTTGAATAGTTAATGAATCAAACTGTTTGCAAGATTTTGTGTTATTTCAAACATTTTTTGAGTTGAATCTTATGTTGTTGGGAGTTTATGATTGAGGTTTGGATTTTACAACATTAATTTTGGAATGGTTTGTGATTATTGATGTTACGCGAGACAATATTTGATATATTATATAATGTTTTTAAATGTAATTTAGGTGTGAAGGGAAGGATGTCATATATCTCACTTGTGAGAACCCTATGATGTTTGATTTCCTTTCACTAGGTATGTGATGATTATATATATGTGCAAAGATGTTTTGTATGTTGCAAGTTGCAGGTACTAGGCATCAACTCCACTTGAATTGACTGGTCTAAGCGTGCCTCAAACCTAATGGAACAGTTGTTCAAAGATAGCACTTGGTCCCCTACCCTAGCCATAATCCTCAAAGAGGATGAGTATCTAGTTCGATACCCTATCAGTATGGTTAGTCAGTGATGTTTGAGGTTAGGTATTTATTGGCATTTGATTTATTTGATTTAAAATTGTTTGATTAATGCTTTTGATTAATTGTAGCATTAAAATAAAATTATTTTTGATAAGTAAATATAAATGCTTATATATATAATTATAGTAATGATAAAATAGATTATAATGTAATGTTGAAGTTAATAAATAAAATGTTATTAAAGTGGAATTATAAAGTTAATTAATAAATGTAAATAAATTTGGAATATGTCTTGATAAATAAATATGAACAATAATATGGTAAATTTAAAGACTTTTAATTAATAAAAAATTATTATTGTGTGAAGGGGAAAACTAATTTAATAAATCAAAAGTTAAATTTTTGATTGTAGAAAATTGCTTGGTTTTCCCAAAAACTAAACAGTCTCCTCATTCTGTAAATATTGTTTTCTGAGAGTTTTTCATTATGTTTTTTTGGGGCTAAAAGAGTAACTTGTTTGCAAAAACTTCGAACACTGTTGATTTTTTTTAATTGGGATTTTAGAAAAAAATTGATTTGGGGTTTGGAGGAATTGGAATTGCTAGTTGGGAATCCAGATCTCAGCATTGAATCTCCAGTCTTTCCAAGCGATTGGATCTAGGTTCCATTGTTTTTTTTAAATTCTATATTCATTTTTTTTAAACGAATGCTTGGATGTGTAATGTTGCCTAGAAATGAAAACATTTGCTTGTTTATTCATTACCAAATTGAATCAAATATTAGATGCATTTTTTGAAGGATTTCAAATCCCTTTTAGTAGATCGATTGTGCATATTCTGTAATTAAGCATTCCAGTTTGTGCCTTGTTCCCCAACCGATTGCAATTTCTTGAACGTATCTTGAGCCTTTTCTCAAAATTTGTGTGCATCCTACTATTAATTAATTTCATGCGATGAGATCTCTTGAGGTTTCCTATCAAAAAGTTCAAATATCCCCTCAGTGCTTCTGGGGTTTCCACGCATGTCTACCAGGATAATAGCAACTGCAGTGAGACATATATGTCTCATACGCCTATATAATATACACCTGCTCATGCATACTTTTGTGCATTCAACCTTGCACCTGCCTATTGCACTTGCTTGCAAGTTTTGACCAATCCATTTTGAGCATATCTTAAGACCATTGTGTTCCACAATGAGTTTGGGTGCCATCTTTGGTTGTCGATTCCTGCTTGCTTGTATACCAAGGCAACTTTAACAATGAAATCTACCTCTAGCCTTTGTTATATATTGAAATGTTGCCTCTTTTATTATTGGTTGGATATGTAAGCCACAGATCGACAACTTTCTATAATCTACGTCATCCATCTTTGTTTTGAAATTGATGGTAGGTATTGAATACCATTTGTTTGAATGTTTTCTTAGCCCTTTTAACTATAGCAATGTACGCCTCTTCCCCTCCTTGCGTATCTGCTGGTTGTGGCGATCTCTCTCTTCAATCCATGATTCTATTTTGATGATAGTCATGAGGTTTTTCATTTGTTCATGCATTCAATAACTATCTATTACATTTGGAAAATTGATGGAGATGCAATATATTTGGAATTTTTCGAATATGCTTAAGCTTGATATTCAATATGTTTTAGCAATCGCAGTATATACTTATACTCAGTGTTCAATGGTGTGTACCTTGGAATTCTACCCTACTCTAATGTGCAAAATAACTAAAAATGTGAATGATAAAAGACTAAGGATACTTCAAGATTAGCCTAAAGAGTGATAAAAAAAGAAGGAAAATAGATGAAACGAGATGCAAATGATTATACCTTCCTTGCTATTGAAGACTCCTTGGTTGGCCCTTGATTTTGATGGATTTATGTGCTCCTTGGATGGCTTGTGATGTAGCTAGATGCAAGATTGAATGTGCAAAATAATCAAAGTGAATGGCTAAATGATAACAAGTGCTTGAGAATGCAAATTGGTAGCATAAGGTTACTCAAATCAAAAGTGTTGAAAATGCCCTTGAGGAGGGGGTATTTATAGAAGAATTTGAATTCTCTAGAGAATTCAATGGTCAAGATTCATCCAACAAGGTCAAGATGAAGGGCTATGGTGAGTTGAGAACTCACAAGCCCTCGCATCTTGACATGTGGATGGTGAAGTGGCTAAGGGGAGATGAGGTGTAAGTGAGGTGGCCAAAAGGTACATGAGGTGGAGGAAGGACAAGTACCTTCCAAGCACCTTGGGGAGTGAGAAGAATTTTGGGTGAATAAAAGTGAATTTTAAATTCACAATGATTGGAAGAATCTAGTGGATAAGACAATGTTCCCAAAAGGTGGGAGTTTGTCACATGTGACTTGATGTGACAAGTTAGATTCTAGAAGATGCATGGGAAAACGGGATTCTTGGAGGAATAAAAAGAAATTAAAATTCCTTGGGGGATGGAGAGAGTTGACCAAGGTACTGATTAAGATTAATTAATCAGTAATTAGAAGATAAATGAGGATTAGAAGCCAACTTGCAAAAGTTGGAGGATGTGACACATCCTAATCAAGGATTAGGCATGTGCACATCCCTAATGAAGAAATTAGGAGATGGATTAGGATTAGATGAAAATGACATGTGAGGAATTAAATAAATGTATTATTTATTTAATTTATTTGATGAAAGGAGGATTAAAGAGAATAAAGTATTTAATTATTTAAATACCTTAGGGATTTGGCAAAATTAAGGGTATTAATTAAATAATAGTAATATTACTTAATTAACTTGGATAAGAGGATGTTCAGACGAAAAGTGATAAATTTGGATAAATTAAGTGTCCAAATTTGGATGTCTACAGATGGATATACCTTGGGCTTGTGATTTACCTTGATAGCAATAATTCATGCCTGGATGTTAATGTAATTTAGGTGTGAAGCCTGGCAATCAATGTTAATATTGCCCTTTCATTTTGATGAAATATGTATTAGAATGTAATTCGATGTATTTATTTTAAATTTGGAACTCGATAGTATGCGTAATATATGATATTCAATGAATAAATAGTTAGTTTGGAAGTTCGATAAATTTGATTTAATTATGGCATTCATTTTAGTATATATATGTATGTATGTATGCATGCTTATATATATGTATGTAAATTTAGATGTTGTCATTTTATAATTTGAAATATTGTACTAAAATTTGCATTATGTTTTAATATATATATACATATTTATATATGTATGTGTATATATATATACATATGTATATATATGTATATATGCATGTATATATATAATATGGTTTTAATAAAAGCATACTTCTGCCTACACGAATTAACTGATTAAGCTAGTAATGCAAATTGGGATCTTAAATAGGAAAAAGTTGATTTACTTATAGTTAGTTTAAATGAAGGATTTGTGATTATATTTTATTATATAAGCAAAATAGATTGTATTTTGTTAGATAATGAATGATGTTTATTTTCACAATTAAGTAATGGTTGAGTTGTAAATTCACTTTGTAATTAATTAATTAGCATAATTGTTGGATGAATTAAGTGGTTGAGTAATGGATAGTATGTAATGTGAAAATAATGTCTTCATGGATGTACTATTTGTTGAGTACTTGTATTGAATATGGTGTTGGATTTTGATATTGGGGAGATTTTGGTTATTTTTTAAAGTGGGAGTCATTTGTGCAAGTTGTTAAGTTGGCTTCTAGAAGCTTGGGAGGGAGTATTTTTGTATGTATGGTTCTTTCAATGGTTTCACTTTGAATTTTGTATGATTCTTATGATGGTTTTACTTTGGAAATGGTTTGGAAATGTTTTGTGTTTTGTGCAAGATGGTCAATGCCCTGTATTTTTTATAAATTCTTGTGATTTTGATGAGTGTGCAAGAAGGTCAATTCCTTGCATTGTATATGGATTCTTATGATTATGTGTGCAAGATGAGCAATTCCTTGCACTATTTATGGATTTATGTGGATCATGTTAAGTATGCAAGATGGTAAATACCTTGCTTGATGTGTAGGGTTTACTAGTTGCAAGTAGGGGGAGTGGATCTCAATGGGGACCGGAACCCAAAGTTGTGTCCAAGACAACCCATTGAAGAGTTTCTTAATCCATTGATAACCTAACTAATAAATTGGGGGGGATGGGTAGATTGCACATTAATCAAGATAATGTTATGCCTCACTCATGGCTCAAGTGCTCGTTTAGGCTTGAGATGAGATGGGAAGTCCTGGAATGGAAAGACCAACTACCTTGTCCTCATGAAAAGTATGTTGGTTCCACATGAGTTTGTATGGGGTTCGGGGATTGGTAGAGGCTGCCAAGATAACCTAGGATGGGGGTCGGGGCCTAGGAAGATCTGCCCAGGACAACCCATAGCAAGCTATTTGATGACAATCCTCCCTATTGAAGTTTAGCATTCCATAGTTATGTTTTCTCCTCCTGTTGTGTGTGTGCCTCTAAAACTATTGTAAGTGTTGCATGTGATTTTGGTATTGTTAGCAGTGTTGTGTTGGAGTCTTGTTTTAGCATGTTTCCTTCTTGATTGTCTATATGTTGTGGGACCTTGTGTTATCTCCTAGCACAGGGGGTGGACCTTAGGGTTCCACATGGTTGGGAGGTTGGTGCTTTTTCCTTGATTGGATGTTCTTGTTGCATGTTTGAGTGCATGGAGATTTGTTCTTGATGTTGTGGACTCCAGTTCCTGTTCCTGTTGAGAAGAAAAACTTTATGTATACATATTGTCAATTGTATCTCATATTGTGATTTGATGTATTCTTCTCTCATGTACTCAGGGAAGCATCGATGTAACATTTGTAATGATGTAACAGACAGTGATGTACTCTCTTGTAAAGGATATTGCAATGTGATGTATCTTGCATATCTTAGTTGGCTAAAAATTGTTTTATTCAATGTTGATTATCATGTGACATGTTATGGAAGTAACTAATGTAGAAGCATTTAATGTAATGATCTTAAATGAATCTTGCTTATTAGATAACTCATGTCATCTGGAAAGATCATGAAATGATTCTATTTATCTTGATATAATTGCATTAGGTTGGATTTAGTATTTTTTAAGCTTAGGGGATATTTGTACTTTCTTTTGGTAATCATTAACATAAATGTAAATTTATTTCTTTAGTTAGTATGAGTTATATTTTAAAGATTGGTGGGTCCAAAATTTAATACGGTCACATTTTTAATCTCTTCTCTAACAATCTTGTTTGCTTGGTTGCAAGGGGTGGCAGGTAAACAATGAAACTGTACCACTTTTATTTTTTCTATGATAGTTGGCATTTTTGAGACCATCAAATTTATATGCTATGAAAAATATGATTGTTTACTTATTTCCTTAACAAGGTTGATGAAGTATATGTTAAGATATTAAGTGAATTGTAATAGCTTTAGATGTTTTTCATTGCATTGCGTACTACTATTGCCTAACATAATATTTTAAATTGTTCAAGTGCCAATTTTGTTTTTACATGTGGTATAGATGGACATAAAACATTATAAGTATGATATATTCATACGTGTAGACTATAATTGTTGCAGTAACTCCAATTGCCAGTTATGAATGGTATCTGACTAATGTATCCTACTAGGTTCTCTTTTATGCTCCAACTTGTTTTCAACAATACTGTTTTGTGGCTCCCTATGTGTTTTTGGATCTTGAATTTTATGTGTGGACACTGAAAAATGTCCTAGATGATATCATACACTCAAATTGGATTTACTAACATCATTTCCTCTCGAAACCCATCATATTTTCAATTGTTTAATTAAATAAGCCTAATTATTTAACTAAATACCTCATTTTCACCTATTAATCTAATTGACCTAATCAGGTTAATTTCCCTACCTTTCATGCTAACACTTCATCTCATTAAATTAAATAAATCATACTATTTAATTTAATTCCCCAAGTCATCCTATTTAATTAAATAACTCTAAGTTATTTAATTATCATTTCACCTCTCCCCCATTCATTAAATCATTTAATTTAATGAATATCCCTTTAATTCTTCTAATCCCCTAATTGTGTAAATTAAACTATGTTTAATCAACAATTAAACTAATTTTCCTCCAAAAGGGGAATATTCCCATGGAATATCCCTTATCTCCCTTTTTGTGTACAATTAAAACTTTCTTTTAATTTGCAAAATATATTTATCCTCACCCATGAAAATATTCCAAAGAATATTCTCTCTCCTCCAATCATCTCACTTGGCTTCTTGAACAAGCTAAACCTTTAACCTCTTGAGAAAGTCACCTTGTGACCTATGTGTGCAAGTAAAAAGTTTGTTTGTTTGGAACAAATGTGAGCCCTTGATTAATTCTCATCTTGCATTATCATCTGTTGATGAGAATCCATGATCCATGCCTCTTATTTTCTCCATCCTTGACTGATGATTAAAATTTTCAATGTCAAACCTCTATTTCTCATTTGCTCTCCTCTAAATAAAACACTATTTAGAGACAAATGGATCCATCTTTCAATTGCAAACTCATGTTGTTGAAATCACTTGCATTCACACTCTCAATTTACTCACTTTTAGCTAATTTTAGTTCATTTTAGTTGCATAATAGCTTCAAGCTTCCATTAATGGATTTCATGCATCAATCTTAGTTTGTTTATAAATTAGGGTTTCCATATTTTAGCTTAGAATTAGCTTTAGATTAGCTTATAAATTTCATAATTGCATAAAATCATGTTAACTTAGCTTGCATCATGTTTAATTTGGAATAAATTAGGTTTTCATCAATTTATAATAATGGTTTTATCGATTCTCTTCCATAGAATCGATTGAAATAGGCTCACTGATCATGGGATCGATAAAGGGTCATTGTTCCACATCAACATGACACCAATTCCAAAACAAGATAAGTTTCAAATGGGTTAGAGTAGGAATTTAACTATTTTCGTAGTTTGTAACTTTCAGTTTTAGTAAATGCGTAGTTTAGCTTTCAATTTGGATGATCGTGTTTGTGATTGAGGTTTAGTGGCTAAATTATGCTTTGATTCATCATAGATCAAGCGTAATCAACCCACGTTGACTATCCTCATCTCACATTATGCATAGATTATTTATATAGATTATTAATGAGATTGCCAAGCTGCTAAAATTTAGCATGTGTTCTCTCTTTGTTCATATGAACGGAGATGATCAAACTATAGATGTACTTCCTTGCTATTATTTACCTTTAGAGGGCTTGCCTCCCTACCTTGAAAGGAGGGAATGACCCAAGCAGTAACGAGCTAAAGCCAAGCTCTTCCAAACTACTATATAAATGTGTGGTTGCAATGAAAATTGTGATCAATGGGACATGGTACATGATAGCTCTCCCCTAGTATCTTTATGATGTGTAAATCCATTGTTCTAAGGGTTGGGAAACCTCTTGACAGATTTTATCATTGCACCCCCTAAACTTGAAGCCTTTACTATGAACCCTTGTTTAGAAGCCAACAAATCTTAATACTTGTTGGTGCAAGAACGGTTGTTCTAAAGCCACCCCACATTTGTATTATTTGTATACAATCAAATTTGGTCTGGAGGAATTAATTAAATACAAGTTATTTAATTAATGATCTTTAATTCTTCTACTTATAAATAAATTGAAAAATTTATTTGTATAGTTCATTTTCTCTAATTCTTCCTATTATAAATCATTTTCTTCATGTTTTAATTAAATGAACAAATGTAATTAGTTTATTTTATTTAATTAAATCTCTAATTAAATTTGAATTTGAGCACATTTCTACTAACTTCTCACCTTCCACCTCATCATGTGTCTCATGAAATTAAATATTTCTAATATTTAATTTGGCATTTATCCTCAACAAATTTTAACCAATTTGGGACACTTGGCCTTCATCTTCATTTGATTCCTCTTCACACTTGGTAGTTTGTTCTTCTAAAGGGAACACAACTCTCCTTTTCTCTCTAACCTCTTTGTCTTTAACCATCCATTCTCCAGATTAAATCCAAACTGTTGATTTTTTCCACCCAGGCTCATGCCTTGGAAAATCTATAAGTAGACCCTTATTTATACCAAAAGCATATAGAGAGATGAGTATAATTACACTCTGCAGAATTTTCATTAGCATTAGCATCTTAGCATTAAGCATTCTAGTATTTACATTTTAGTATCAAGTAGATTTATCATGGAATTTCCATTAGCAACATTTTAATTACAGTAGTTTCATCATATCATTATCATAGCATAGCATTAGCAATATCATAAAGTATCAATCATTATCTTTGTATATCATCTTTAGCTAGTTTAGCAATCATGTAGTGTAGGAAATATTTTTTGCATTTCCAGCATCTCATTCTTTAGGTTTTCATTTGGAAAGTCATGTGAACAAACAATTTGAGAGCAAAAATGACTTAAATAATCCTTGGAGATAAAGGACAATGAGACGCCATTGAGGGGTTTGTTTGTTTCAATTTGATTATTGTTTGAATTCCTTGATATAATGTTTCATTGGTGTGTTGTGTAGTTTTTATTTTATTATTCATGATACATTTTATATAGCACACACTATTTAATTGTAGAAACAAAAAAATCCTTTTGATCTTTGAATTTTAAGGATTTTGAGATTTGGTGGTCCCGAGAAGTGTGTGTCGTGGAGGAGAGCCAGTGTCGCCAAATCTCTAACCATTCATATTGTTTCATGTTTGGAGAAATCTGAGTGGGGATTCAAGTATAGCCATTTTGAACCTAGGGTTGTAAATGATTGCGAGTTTAATACTTTGCTTGGTTCCAAAATGATTAAAAAAAAATTCACTATCTTCCTCAAAATTTCTCACACTTTGGTTTAAATATGGATACCTCTTGAAAATATCCTTGATATTACTACTTGGCTTAAGGATTTCTATCCTTAGAGATTTCTAAATATCTTGACTTATATCAAAATCCATATTTTCCAAAGACAACATAGGCAACTATGGCTTCAACCTCATGATGCTCAAAAAGTGGACATGATGAAAGTTATGATGTTTTTGACATAAATATTTAGTTTGAAAACTTAATCAAGACACGTGATTGTGCTAAATTAAACTCATTAAGCACGATAAATTGAAAAATTAACCCCACATGACTATTTGGAGACCGATTGCTCCTGTTGAACAACCTGATCTTCCAAATGCTATAATTCAACCAAACTTTAAACTCATTAATGGAGAACAAATCGATCTCATTAGTAGTTTGAGAAGCTTCACGTTTGAAACCAAAGAAACAAATACCTAGTGGAGAAACACAACAACCATTTTAGATGAAGAAGAGGAACAAGCTGATATCGAGGCTGGAAGGCCCACATTACCACCACCCACATGGAAATAAATATCTTCCTTTCTTCCATAAACTTAAATTGTTTATAAATGATCTCACATAAAGTCAAGATCCCTAAAGTAAGGTCTATAGGTCATCATTTTAGAATTAGACATCTTAGTCCAAAAGCTCTCAAGAAACACCTTTGGGCACTTCATGAAACCAGAACTAGGTTGGTATACAACTTTTACAAACGTGCCTCAAGACACAATCCAAAATTGTATTCCTTCTATTATTGTCAGAATCTTGAACTTTTCTAGCATTTCCAATTTCTCACATAATCACGATCTTGAACTCCCCTAAATGATCTATCACAAAATCAAAATCCATAGGGGAAGATATATAAATCAACATTATAGATGTAGGTATTGTAATTCCAAATTCAATAGGAAGTGGGCCTTAATACTTTATCGCAATTGCAACCTCTTGTTAAGAAACCATTATGCTCGAGCTAGGAGGAACCAAACAAATTTACATACCCATACCCATACTCTTTAGGATTTGAAAACTTAAGAGGTCTAGCATAATTCTCACTACCTTGGTCTTGTCAAAACAAAGGTTCACTTTAAGTCATCATTGGGTCAAACATTTCATTCACCCCTTCATCAAAATTTCATCCTCCACTCCACCTATCTTTGCAAAAATTTTGAATACACCAACACTTTGTGACTTGGACATTTGTCAAACCAACCCCCTAACTTGGATATTTTGTATGTGAAATGTATCCTTTTCCATGCATTTAGACAAGTTAGTTATTATCTTTGAACTAATTCATCTTGAAGGTCACGAGTCTACCCTAAAGATTAATAAGGTCATCAACATATTTTGTCCCAACATCAAAACATCAAATTCAAGTAAAAAATGTTGTCCTAAAATGATTGCAAATATCACTCTTCACATCATCCACCTTTTTATTCCCCGTTATCATCATTTCTCCAAAAATACCTAGAGCGTCCCTTTCTCCTATATTTGAGTCAACTAGAGAGTTCAAACATCACAAATCACAACACAACTCTCCCAAAGGTGACACAAAATTTATGGCAAAGACTAGATCACAACACAAGAGAATCATGGAGAAAAAAAAAGTTACATTTACCTCAAGTGATCTAAATCCTTTAGAATTTGATCCAAGAAGTCAAGCTACACCATTGCAACAACCTTCATCACCATCAGGACCATATGAGATAAAGGATATCACAAACAATCAATTTGAACTCACTAGGGAAGAACTCATGGAACATCAAGCCTTTGAAAATGTAGCTCCTATCTCCCCATCATTTGTTGCACAAAATTTGACACAAGGCTTTGCAACTCCATCATTAGGGCTACATCAAACATACATCCTAATATTGCAACAAGCCTTGCTCAAGACTTTGGTCATGCTCTTTCATTTTAAAGTAGCACAATTGTGGGTACACTTGAAACTAATCCTCCATCTCACACAACCACTTGGACACCTACCTTTGGTGCTCCTCCCATTCCTGAAGATCCTAAATATTCATACACACCTCTCAACCTTCATTACTCCACCATGACTTCCACATATTGGGGACATCCTTCTTCCTCCATATCCATGAGTACCACAAGTATGCCTACCATCACACAAAGTAGTATGGATCAAGTATCTCAAAAAAAATGCAAGGGTATATCAATACCATACCACAGAGTCAACACTTAAAGAAAATAGGGACATCCTTACCCAATCCTCTAATTGGTTCATCCATACCATTGGTTTCACAAAACACATCCATGCCAACCATTATCAACCCATCTCAAAGCAATCCCTTGGTAACAAATCCCATCAACACAAGTAGTACATTATCTACATCCCTGACACAAGGGAATCCTCCAGACATGGGACAAGGAAACCTTTTTAATCAATGGACTCAAGGTCCTAGTGTGTCAGTTCCATTGCATAATCTAATGGCACCATCCTCATCTTTTCCCACAGTCCCCTTTACTATGTCAAATCAAACAAGATCTCAAACCTACATTCCTCCACCCCAATCTACTATCTTACAAGGAATGTTAAACCAAGGGAGTCCCCAACATCTCATCACCAATCCATTACCCACTCCAAACATCAATATCCATAATTCATCATCGATGTCCCAACAACCACCTAATCCCTCATTGCAAGTGCATGCCTTAGCCTTACAATAAGCACAACAAGCTTATTAACAATCCCTAGCAGTACAACAATAACAAAAACATCAAACAACCTTAGTGGCACAACAAGTAGCTTTAACACAACAACAACAAGCAGCCTTAGCAGCACAACAACAACAACATCAAGCAGCCTTAGCGACACAACAAGCAACCTTAGCACATCAACAACAACAACAAGCAAGCAACATTAGCATCACAACAACAACATCAAACCCATCAATCAGCTTTAGCAACACAACAACAATAATAGGCCCAACAACAAGCCCTAGTGGCGCAACAACAACAAGAATCTCAACAACAAGCCTTACTAGCTTGACAGTATGCCCAACAACAACAACAAGGTTCCTATTATAATCCTCAATTGAACATCATCAATACAAACAAATTAGGAACAAATACATCAATACCCCAATCACCTTTACTGAATCTTACACCACCATACACCCCATAAAATTCATCCATCATCCCACCATATGTTCCTCCACCCAATCTGCAAGACAATCTAGCATCACAATTTAAGGCGCTCTCACAAGAAATGTAGGACCTTTGCATGGGCAAGGAAAAGAAGCCCCATACACAGATTTTGTGTCCATATCCATTCGACCGATACATCACAATGGTACCACTCCCTCCTAGTTTTGAAATCTCCAAATTTGAGAAATATAAAGGGAGAGGAAGTCCTATGGACCATATCAAAGATTTAATCATCATGTGCATGGAGGTGGCCTATAATGATTCATATTTGATGCACCTCTTCCCTCGAAGTTTAACAAGTCCTGCTTTGGATTGGTTTTCTCATTTGCCTCCCAGTATCAAAAATTTCCAATAAATTATGAATAAATTCATCGATCACTTCTCCTTCAATTTGGACATGGACGTTAGTCTAGAGGAATTGTATACTCTTAAACAAAACAAAGGGGAAATTTTTTCTAATTTCTTACAACAATGAAGACAAAGAGCTAGTAAAAGAAAGTGGCCTCTTCCTAATGAACAAAAAGTGGGAATCATCATAGCAAATATAGATCCAAACCTATCCTTCCACTTGAAAATGTAGTGCATCATATCATATGACGAGCTTGTCCCCAGAGCCCTTAACATCGAGAGAGCTCTAATCTTACAGGGAAATACTCAAGCTTACAAAGACAACTGCCCATCAACAAGTTCAAATGATAAGCCTCGTGTTTGGGATAAGAAAAATATTGTAGCAAATGATGGTGTGGTAGATGCTAAGGTAATCCTAAGTGCTCCTAGACTGAACAAAAATCAAGTTGCTAACATCCAACCAACTGTGCAACAAACAACACCTCCTCAAAACAATCAAATCAACAACACTGAAATGCAAAGGCAAACCAATAACAAGAACAACTATCTTAAACACAAGTACATATAATTATTTGAACCCATCGAAACCATCATGAAGAATTTGGTAGATTCAAATTTGATAACACTTCCCAACTTTGAAAACTACCAAGAACCGCAAGAAAAACCATCTTGGTACAACACAAATGACCTCTGTGACTTTCATAAGATCAAAGGACATAAAACAACAAACTGCATGAGGCTCAAAAACATTATCCAAGACCTCATAGAGAATGACACCATATCTATTGAAGTACCATTTGGGAATCAGGATCTTAAGATATACAAGAACCCTATGCCAAGTCATAACAAAGCAAACAACACTCAGAAAGCTAAGGATTACACAAACATGCAACATACCTATTCCAATGTAGTTACTTCTTATGATAGCATCATCACTATCATCATTATCAAAGGGAACATTACAGAGTGTGGAGTCACCACACGACATGGTAAAGTCACCATCCAAGGAGTCTTGTCTCAATCTAGGGCACAACCTATTCCATCAGCAACAAGTACCAACAAGTACAATCTCTTAGAACAACTAAAAAAAAACCCCGCATAGATATCAATCCTAAAATTGTTGAGGCTATCACTTGCACATAGGGAAATAATTGAGAAAGCTTTATCAGAGTCATCTATTCTTGAGGATATTGATATTGACCAGTTTCAAGCTATGGTAGGACATATCGCTAATCATCTTCTCACCTTCTTTGAGCAATACTTGTCGTCACAACCATCTCATATTTGTG
This sequence comes from Sequoia sempervirens, assembly GCA_007258455.2. Lineage (NCBI taxonomy): Eukaryota > Viridiplantae > Streptophyta > Pinopsida > Cupressales > Cupressaceae > Sequoia > Sequoia sempervirens. Next base: position 1,249,127,506 of record VDFB02271358.1, on the reverse strand, counting down.
CTTTACACCTCGAGGTTGTCATTCATAAAAATAAGGTCAAAAGAGTCTTAATAGATGGAGGTATTGGATTGAATATTTTCTCAGACCTTCAACTAATAAAAAATTTGGCTATTTAGAGGATACTATTGAGAGGACAAAAAGTACCACCATCAGGGCATACGACAACCAAGAACATGTATCACAAAGAATCATTGCACTTCCCATCCAATTGGGACCTCTCATTGTAGAAACTACACGTCATGTACTTGATCTTGATCTTCCCTACAACATCTTGCTTGGTCGATCATGGATCCATGCTTTAAAAGTTGTAGCCTTGACTTATCATCAATGTGTGAAGTTTCCTTTCGAATACAGAGAAATCACCATCCATGGAGACCCCGAGCCTTTTTATTATTACAAAAATCTTGAAGCCAAGTTCTATAAAATCCCCCAAATACCCAAGAATTATGAGGGACCTACACCATCTACTTCATTTGTTAACCCATCATCCCTTGCATCCACCTCACAAGCAAAAACATCTATTATGCAGAATATACCTGATGTAAAAGTTGTAATCCAAGATGATGTTTGTGGGAACTATAAGTTATTGAAAGACACCTTTTTCATATGAGAGTTACCTATTTCTCCTTAGTCTCGTGGGAAACCCACATCTAGCACCAAAGAACCTAAAACAATCAAGATGGCAGCCACTACCTTCACCAAGTGGGGGGATTTGAACCAAGAAGATATCAACGAAGAAGATATCTCTAAACTCCTCTATCAAGATGAACGACTTATCCTTGTTCTTCTCATGGAAGATGATAACAAAGGCTTGCAACTCATGAAAAATTGGGGATATAACAAGAATGAGAAGCTAGGATAGAATAATAATGGCTTACTAGAACCCATTGTTCCTAAGAAATGACTAAAGAATTTTGGTCTAGGTTGTACCACTAGCAAGGTCACACTTATTGGAAAAGATACTTCCCCTAAACGATTTGAGGCTTCCTCTTGGTTAACTGCATTGCGTGATACGACCTTAGATGACTTCCCTCTTGATGTTGTTGATTTATTTGAGAACACCCTCTTTATGATATCCATTGCATCCTTTACTCCAAGCAATCAACCAACTGAAATATGCCTATTCTACCCACAACTCATTGACATGGACCAACAAGAACCACTGATTCTAGATTTATTCAAAAAATGATGAAGCGATCTCAGAATTCATGGGACTCCATGATAACTTACCAGGGGTAGATTACAAAGCAAGTTTTAACATAGAGCTGGATAAAGGGGTGTACTATGGGAAGACAATTGAATCCTTTAATCACAAAATTGATGGAATGAAACTAGCAAGCAAATTTTCAAGTGAAAACCACACTATGACACTCTCTGATTCCAAAATATTAAAAATAAAGGACATATCCAAGGGTGAAAACCTCTTAGAGGTACCCAAGGATGAGGGATTCAATCTCTCCCTTAGTGCAATGCATCTAGAGAAGTTAGTAGTGCTAGCAGAAAAGGTGACCCCAGTCAATGTAGGAACAAATGAAGAACTTAAGATCACCTTCTATGTTGAATCCTTGCTGGATGAAGAACAAAAAAACCTAACAACATTCCTAAAAGAGCGAAGAGCTAACTTTGCATGGCCATATACAAATATGCCAGGCTTGATCCTAAAGTGGTTGTGCATTACTTAGCAATCTATCCTGAAGCTAAGCCATTCAAGCAGAAGTTAAGAAAGATGCACCCTCAAATAGCACTCTTAGTCAAACTTGAGTTATAGAAGCTTCTTGATGTTGGATTCATCCAACCAATAGATTATCTTGAGTGGGTTTCAAACCTGGTACCAGTCTCAAAACCCACTGGGGGCATCAAAATATATATTAATTTCAGAGACTTAACAAGGCATGCCCAAAGGATGATGTCCCTCTTCTTAATATCGACCTCATTGTAGACTTAATAGTTGGGCATGAAATTTTGTCACTCATGGATGGTTTTTTAGGCTATAATCAAATCATAATCACCAAGGAAGATCAACATAAAAATGCATTCACTTGTCCATGGGGGACCTATTGCTGGTGTATACCTTGATATTTTATGCTACTCTAAATGTGTGAATCTAACTAAGAAACATGAAAGACAAAACACCAAGGACACCTCAAGATTAGCCAAAAGAGAGTTACAACGAAAAGGAATGCAAATAAAATGAAACACAAACACTTTTACCTCCCTTGTTGTTGAAACTTCTTTGATTGGCCCTTGCTTAGATTGGTTGTGTGCTCCTTAAATGATAGATTGAGTGACTATAATGCAAGCTTCAATATGCAAAATGATAGACAAAGATGGTTGAATGATCTAAAAAGACTTGGACAGCATGTAATTGTGAGAGTGCAAAGTGTTGTGAAGGCAAAATGGCAGCATAAGGTTATGAAAATCAAAAGTGTTGTTGAAATGCCCTTGAGGAGGGGGTATTTATAGAAGAATTTGAATTCTCTAGAGAATTCAAGGGTCCAGATTGCTCCAACAAGGTCAAGATGAAGGGCTATGGTGGGTTGAGAACCCACAAGCCCTCACATCTTGACATGTGGAGGGTGAAGTGGACAAGAGGATATGAGGTGGAGATGAGTTGTCAAAAAGGTACATGAGGTGGAAAAGGACATGCACCTTGGGGGATGAGAGGATTTCCACAAAAAGGGATTTCTTGTCCCCAAGTGGGAGTGAAAGGGACTTTTGAGGAATTTTGGAATTCCTCAAAAATCTACATGGGAAAATGAAAGATGGTTGGGGGAATAAGTGTGAATTAAAAATTCACATTCATAGGATGATCTAGAGGATAAAAGGTGGGCTCCAAAAAGGTGGGACTTGGTCACATGTGGAGATTGTGACAAGTCCAAGGTTCTAGAAGCCTTGGGAGAATGGAATGTGAATTAAAAATTCACATTTAAAGGAGGGGAGTCTAGAGCAAATAAATGTGAATTAAAAATTCACATAGGAGAGAGGGTTAACATCAAAAAGGAAAAATGGAAGAATTGACCAAAAAGAGGTGCTAAATTTAGTTAATGATTTTGGTTAAGGTTGTGCAAATATTGGATTAGGCTAATTAACAGAAGGTTAGAGGCAAGTGGCAAATGTTGGAGGATGTGACAAGGAGAGAGAAAGTGAGGAATTTTAAATTGATTTTTAAATCAAAAGGAGGATAAGTGACTAAATTAAATAAATTAGTGTATTTATTTAATTTAGAGAGGAATAAGGTAAAAGACAAAGTATTAATTATTAAATTAAATACTTTATCAGTATGAGACACAGGGGGTAATATTAATTTAATAAATTAATATTAATATGATAGGCGTGAAAGCAACAAATTTAATCATATGGAAGTGATTAAATTTAGGTATCTACATTTTGCCCCTCTTCGAAATATTGTTGAAATAACAATGTTTCGAAGAAAAGTGAATGTCGAGGATTGATGCCCCGGCCTGATGAAGAAGAAAGAGGATGCCCCAATGTCTGGTTTGAAATGGAAGGAAGTGGTAGGGTATGCCCCCTCGAGAGGGCGGTTGGGGAAGAAAGAAGGGGCCCCGGACGACGTCTCGATAAAGGGAAATGGAGGGGACCGTTAGATAGAGGGCGAAAAAATAAGCAAGTTTGCCTTTGGAACGGAGTGGATCGGACGTACGGTTTGCGAATGGCGGCCCCGGGAAGTTTGGAATTAGTTGGCGGAATAAAAAGGTAAATAAAAGATAAAAAATACCTTTTTTGGGAGGGAGGGGTTAAAAGGTAATTTGAAAAAATTACCTGGCTCACTTGCACTGTGGCATCCGAGCGGACGAGCGAAGAGGAAAGAAAAACGAAGGAGACGATGCCGACAGACAACGACACCGCGATCGTGCACCGGGCAGATGGAGTACGGGCAATGTACCGCGAGGGCACAGGCGGACAGCAGGTGAGTTAAAAACAAAAACCCC